>JAEBUP010000071.1:0-249550 GCA_023014405.1 Amanita molliuscula
TCCCCACACCTCCCTTGGCTTCTCAAACGATTGCGTCTCCAGAATGAGAGGGATACCTTGAACCCGATGATCGCTCAAGATATGAGCAAAGGTTCGAATTCCGAGAAAACCTCTACATGCAACGGCGTGAGAAGGATATAGCAACATGGGTGATAGAAACGCACAATCCAATGTTTTCGTGTCTGTCTCGTTTCGAGCCCAGGTCCACCTTTGAGTCGTTGAGGTGCATTCCCCGTAAGTGGTACAAGCCAACTTTCTCGTCAAATTCGGCCACTAGAGGTGGATCAGCTTTTATCCCTTATTTGTCAACTGCTTCCGTACTCATTGTCCTAAACGAATTCAGCCCCAGAAAACGTGCTGAACCGAGTACTCACTCCCAGCCTTCCTTCGTCCGGATATCATAGCCAGCGGCAAACATATGACCTGTTTTGAACGAATATATCAGGGTTTTAATGGATGGTAGAGAACATGATGATTCACAGGAATCTAAACATACACCTACTCTAAACTTATTTTCGACTAGATCGATAATTCTCCCTAGTTCCGCAAAGTTTGACCCTATAACATTACCCGATCCAGCCTGAATCGGGCATATCAGGAGATTTACACAGGCAATATAATTATGACAAACAAACCATGTTCTCAATAACGATAGTGACGTGATCTGTTTCTTTATGCGCTCTGTTGATACATCCAGCAATGTTGTATATGCATTCCTCAGTGCTGATAGCACCAACTGTAGATCCCGGACTGTTCGAGTTTTGAATCAGGCTGTTAACCGGGTACTCGTTCGACTTACTGAAAATTATACAACTCGAGACCGAGTTGCTCACAACGCTTCAAATCGTCGATGAAACATTCGTATGACTTTTCGCGCTTGGCACTACCAGGGGAAAAAAAAAAAATCTCAGCAAGGCGAATACGCGCCGAGATTCAACGCACGCGTCGGGATTCCCCAGATTGATGAGGTAGCTTCCGTGAGGAAGAATAACTCTAGTCGAATAGTCGTACTCTTCCAGACGCGATTTGAAGAGGGAAATGGAGTCGGTAGACAGAGGAGGCCCGTTCCATTTACGTTGGCTCTTGAGGAAAAGCGCAAACGCGTTAGCACTAACAACGCGAGTTGAGTCGTCAGCCCGAGGCCTAGCCGGGGGGAACACACACACACACACCCGATAGCTGCGGCATTCAAGACGGAATTCTCGACACCACCCGCACTAGACACATGCGCTCCTATTTTCCAAGGGCAAGCTTTGTTCCGTTCGAGATGTTCAGCGTCCTCACTGGCTTTACGTTTTCTGTAATCTGCCGTGTGCCGTTCGTTCGTGGCTGGAGAAGATGTCAGTAGATGTAGTGTGGAATCGTCTGCGACGAACGAAACTGACCGAGCGGTGCCGCTTTGAACCTGATTTTGTCCAACCTGTCTTGTTCTTCCTCGATTGCTGCCAGGCGTGCCGACCTCCTCATGATGCACTTTGAGACGTTATAGGAAGTAATGGGTGTAAGAAGGAAGCGAGATTTGGCTTGAAGTCGAGAAAGCTGGTACGGCATGAGCGATTCAATAGTCAAGACCGAGCATGAAAGATCGCCCGTGCCAGACTCCAGTGGCCTTTTCTCCCGCTATCTGATTACCAAGCAATCAAGAATATAATTCGTTTCGGGAAAGCATCGCTACATAATGGTGCGATCTGAAGTGTTGATATAATGAGGAAGCCTTGTGGTCCGGCGACAATGCCGAGAACATCAGGCTTCTCAAAAGGATGGGAATTATGAATTCTTCTGCTGTCAGAATAGCCTCCTACACACAGCTAAACCTACTGGTATCGGTATTAGTTGCACGCCGAGACTCTTTTTTTCGAACGACGCTTCCTACTACATAGGTAGGATGTTGCATTGTGTTGCTTCATAGTGAGTGACTTGTGGAAAGCCTTGTAGCAAAAGTAACGAGAGGACGACGAAGCGGAGGCTCGACACAAGACTTCTATATCATATAGCATACGGGAGGGAGTGACAGGGAGGGTATGCAACAGAATTCAAAGTTGAAAAATAGGACAAATTAGTGCGTGCATGCATGGAGCAAGTACAACAAATGAAAGTATAAACTGCATAAGCATAATCGTAGATAAGGACATAAACAAGAAGGGGGTGCCTGAGCAATCACGTGAAAAACATGGATTGTGATCCGTTTTTTGGACTGGAATAGGTTATTCTCCTAGAGGTTTGGGAGGCAATGGAGGCTTGTTGGCGATCGGCCAATCCGTGTTTGCCGTGGGCTTCCTCGACACGGTCTCGCCCTTGCCAATCTGGGCTTCGTCCTCGATAGAGGGCATCACCCCATTCATCGTCATCCGCGCTATGCGCGCGTCTTCCTCTTGCGTCTCTTTGATATATTCCTGAGGTGGCCGCGGCATCAGGGGTGGAGGAGGGCCAATCATATGTGTGGAACTTGCATATGACAAGGGAGAGATCATCGATGAGGCCCCGGTACTGCTGCCTGCGCTCGGCAAACCATTGGTGTATCCATTCAAATACGTCGGTGGCAGTGCTTCACCGCCAAAATAATCCTGGGTTTCATATTTCGCCTTCAGCAGCGCCTTCTCCTCAGCTGCAGTTAGCACTCGTTGCCCATTGCTGTCAATGATTGGCGGCAACGGCGCCGGTCTACTTCGAAGGGACGGAGTGTCGGATAGAACAGATGTGCTGCGCACAGGTGTTGACGGGCTGACGTTAGATCCGTTACGTGGCGGTGTCTGCGGTGGAGTTGTCCCGTTCACTGCCATATCTCGAGCTTCAAATCGTCGACGGAGCAGTTCTTTTTCCGCATTCGCACTGGCGTATGCCGGATTGCCAGAAAAAGATGGGGCTGACACCTGAATCGTAGATCCTGGTGTGGGAGCCGCGCCTGTTGCTGAATTCTGACGAGAAAGGGCTGCCGCATCCTGAGCTTCGTAGGCCCGCCTCAGCCGTTCCTTTTCCGACAGTTGCTGCGGTGCTGTTAGAGGAAGATCAGCTTCGAAGGGCGGAGGGAAGTCGTTCTGTGGGGATGGCGCCAGTCCGGAGCCTGACGAAGCGGAAGGATATAAAGAATCATACGAGATGGGACCCGATCCACTGCCTCCCGGAGTATCAGGGTCAACGATGCCACCTTGTACGCGGTCCACAGCAAGCTTCGCATCTTCGTATCTTTTCAAAGCGGCCTTTTCTTCTTCGGCTGTCAGATAACCAGGTACTTTAGGCATCTTGGAAGAATTTGCCATAGGGAGTTGGATATTAGTTGGAGCAGGCGGCGAATACTGTTTGCTTGCGTCATTTCGAGCTGCAATAGCCTGCGAATACATGACTGCTGCTGCCGAAGGAGCTTTACTTGTAGATAGAGGTATAGTTGGGTCTGATGCCGCAGGAACGGCGCTGTATCCCTGAGTTCTTGCAACGGCCGCCTGGGCGGATTGGAACAGCTTGAGCTTCTCTTCCTCTGCGGTAAGCCAAGGATTACTGCGTGCTGGAGGCTTCGCCTGCGATGGCGGGACTTGCGCGATTGGCGGCGAGGGAGACTGAGATACAAGGAATCAGTAATCTGGTGGTATCGATGTTGACGCAACATGACTAAATCCTCACCGATGACGATTGCGTAACACCTCCTTGAACCATCTCTACACGTGCCTTTGCTAGTTCATACAACTTCTGCTTCTCCTCCGCCGCGCTAAGCCATGGGCCCTTGTTGGAACCCGACCCCTTACGCTGGTGAAGTGACGACTGCGACTCTTCAGGGATTTCAAGCGGAAGCGCATTGGTAATCGTAAATCGATGGGTTTGCGTGGTAGTAGATCCAGCCGATGTCGGCCTCTTACCTGTACCAACTCCCTGCTTGGAACCCGCCGCCTTTGGCCATGCGCCAAACTCATCCGCAACCTTGGCAGATTGGCCACTCCCTTGCGAGCCCGTCGTCTGATGGTTTGGCCGCCTTGAAGATGCCCCGTAAGGATCTGCAGCTGATGACATAGGGAGGCTGTTGTAGGGTCCGGGTCCATTGTTGGGTTGTCGGCTGCCTCCATAACCGTCAGAGGTCGTAGAATGAGTAGCCACCATTTGTGGAGTGCGGTTTTGAATTGGTTCAACGCGAGTAATGGATTGCTGTGCTGAAGGATTGGCACCACCGGGTCCTGTCACCTGTAGCACTGACAGTCCAGGAGCAGGTCCGATCCGTCTATAGAATAATCAGCGCATCGAAAACCATCGAAGTATTAATATAATGACCTCATCGCTTCTAAAGATACGGCCCTGTAACAGTATTAGTGTCGACGACGGTATGTTCGCAGAATTCATGCCTTTGCCAGTTGGAGATAATAACAGGCAGTTCGATGACAAGCGGCAGTCCATTCCCTACTAAGGCCTTCACAACCAAGACATAGGTGATGTCAATGTGTCGGGCAGCTGTTAACGTTGTGTTTGTATGTGACGGAGACAACATGCAGTACAGATCCTGTGTCGTCTGCATGCCGCCCTGCATCGGGGTGTTGACTTGGAACTTGTTATCCGCAATGATATTCATCCTTGTCAAAGGTTCTCCTTTCTTCCCAGCCACATACATATGTCCGCGGAATGTGATCGTTTCTTTAAGTAGTATCTCAAAGGCGCGTAACATGATGACTTGTGGACTATCAGACCGTATAGTAGCCGTTACGGATATGCGGTCTGCAGGGCCATAGCAACTTTGATTGCGCTCGACCGTTAACTTGATGCCTTCTTCGATCACATGCCGATTTTCTGGTTGACAGTAAACAGGCCAAGTAGAGTGCAGGTCGTGTTTGTCTATGATAACACTTGCACTAGTCGTTGCCACCGCTTGCTTGCGCTTTCGAAAGAACCCCCTACCAGTCGATGATCCGTTAAACATGAAAACATATGGGCACTAAGATAATACTTTTTGCCTTTCGTGCAAACCGTAGCAACGAGCTCGTAGTGTACGCCGGCTGTAGAAAGGATGAGTCATTGTTCGCTCAACGATAACACATTTTGAGCAAACCTCGTGCCTCTAACTGCAAACTGGGTGGAACCGCTTCAGGTATCCGGATCGAGAACGGGAAATCTTGCTAAGAGACAGTCAGCTCTAGCCGATGCCAATGCCGAGAGGTAACACAACTTACCGCATGCAGTAACTCGTACTCAGCACCTTCCGATGCCCACAACGTCACAGACCCGGGGCCCACGACGTCGTAGAACGTATTCGTCGCCCCAGCTCCGGGGAGCGTCTCCACCTTCCGCAGTTCGACCTTGACCCACTGCGCCTTAACTCCTTGAACGGGCACCCGTACTTCGATGGCCTGCAGATGAAAACACCATTACTCAACGTGGATGACAGACAGGAGTGAACACGTACGCCTTTGACTGCTGCCTGAGGTCTGTCGGTGCCGTTGGGCGGGATGCCGGGGTAGCCTGTCCAGCGCGGGATCCGTCAAATGTCTGGAATTGTGAAACTTAACATGGGCGCACCAGTGACAAAGTCGACATGCGGAGGCGGCCGAAGGGTTCTGAGACGGCGCGACAGTCAGGACTGCGGTGGTGTAGATGGGCTGTAGGAAGGAGAAGCTTACAGCTGGACAAGGGACATGTGTCCCCGGCGCGATGGAAGATGGTGAGTGAGCGGTAGCGCCCAGGAACACGATGGCTGTGCTCTCATGCACGCGCTGGTCAGAATCAACTCCTTGGAGATACTCTCATATCCGTGAACATGGATTACTGCCAAAGTGGCTTGATATTCAACGCCGGCGCAAGGCATGAGTGTTTGCCAGTCGTCATAAATCAGAATATCATGTAAAACTAAACTCGTCCTCAGGAGTCTTCCCACCCGGCCGGAAAATCCGATACGTGATACTAGCACTTTCTTCATCCTCTGAACCTGCATCCCTAGGCTTAGGCATGGCCTGATACCGGGACAATAACACGTGCAAGTCACTTTAAATCATCATGGTCGGTTGCGTGGATGTCAATTATTGAAAGCCTGAGAGGTTGCTCATTTGGTAAGAACATAGCCACCAAATGTAATGGCGTGCCTACGACATACTTTGTTAATGTTTTTTCTTTCTTTTTTTGCGACATACCTACAAGCTCGATTCTTCATTGTACAGACCCATATTTCATTGTAGTAAATAATCTGAAAAAAAGGTTCCGCTCCGCCGGTGCCCGATTCGTTCCGCAATAAGACACGGACGATTATGGCATTTGACGAAAGCGTCGCGATGGAAATCCACGCCCTCCGACTGACCATTGATTTCAATAACATATATAGGAATTCTTGTTGATGGGCTTTTTCATCGCCATGTACAGCGGGTCTTCATTCTTTAGAGGTCGGTTGCAAGGGAAATATTTTTCTCCGTTGTCTTATCCATGCCAAGCCATCATCGAAGGAGGCTCGCTCGGTCTTGCGTTATGAATAGCCTTTCGCTCATTCACGATCCTTGGAGGCAATGTCAACCGTGCAAGTGTAGACCTTCGACAATTATTTGCAAGTGGTGTTCTGATGGCCTAATGGAGAAATAGACCGATGGCCGTTCCACGGGTTGCAATCCTTCCTTGTTGAAGTCGAATTCTTTTATCTTCTCTTTCAAAGCATCAACGGGGATCGAAACTCGCCAGAGTTTGGGGTTTGCGCCAACAGCCCGTCCATGTGGGGATGCTTTCTTTTTGGTGATATCTACGAGGTAATAGACCAGCTTCCTTCGCTCGATTGTGATAACGAAAACGTTGTTGGGGCTGACCATCTCCGGGTGCGCGATGCATGAAAGTTCTAACAATGGCAATGCTATAGTTGCGTAAGTACGCAGCAATTTGCTCATTACTTCATATACATACTGGCAAGTGGAACATCTACGAGCACATGGAGGTTTTGTCAACTTTAACGTTTTCTTTTTCATGCTTCTGATTGTTTTTCGCAAGAAGTTTCATTTGTAATACTTATAAACATACGGGGGCAACGTCTCCGGCAGTCATGTATACTTTGGATAGTTCTTAATTCAATTTCTATGCGGAAAAAAAAAAAAGAGAGCACACGGAGGTTTTCGTTGTCTTATTCAGTCCCAAAGACTTTTGATAACTTTTCATCCCACCGCCTCGAACATCATGTTGGCGTCTGCATCGTCGTCATCGGGAATAGTGGTGGCATTGGCATTATACACCTTGATGTCTCCCTCATCAATGTGGGTGGAGTATTTGATAGCGCTTTGGAGCTCGGAGACTGATTTCGTGCTGGAAATCTTGATTTGAAACACGTCATCTGAGTATTCTCCCCAGGTTAGACAATTTAGTGTAAGGTCTGAGGAGGACATTATTGGGAGTAAGAGCGAGCGCGGGATGAGAGCGAAGCTTAGGATTACGTCGCACTACAATGGCGGCACCAAGCTCCAACTAAATCTGTCGTGTTCGGCAAGCCCTTGGCCACTCCAACGCAACGCTGGACACTAGTAGAACGTACAGCAGTACAGTACTTACAGAGCGAGGCAACATCAATAAGATCTTCTCTTGATTCGTCTGCAAGCGCCGTCTGAGTCTTATCTTATGTAAGCTTCCTCCCACGCTCTCCTCCACCACATCCATGTCCAAATCGCAAGACGACTTCAAGTTAGGTGAAGATAAGAACACACGGGCTCCTGGGTCGACCTTGGCATGTATAAGTCCCATGGATCAGGTGTAATTTTTGGCTAATTTTTCTGCTTAGGCCGACGATACACTAGGAATCAGCCGCCCTTCGAGTCCCGTTCCTCGTACTACGCATTCTTCAATGACTCGGGTGAGATACAAGTCATGGCCATTAGCACCATTGTTAATACATGGTATAGAGTGTGACTCCTATGCCTGGTGCCTGGAATGACGACTGGTCGATGGCTCCGTCCGCATCTGTATGTTTTGTATCCTTTTATGCCAATAGCTCTTATCAGCATTTAGGGCCGTGATCAAGAAGTCAGGTCCAATCCAAGCGAGTCAATCTTAGAAGGTTTAAGAAGTGTTTCTCATATTCCGTTAGAAGAAGGGCAACGAAAGGTCTCTGGTGCTGATCTCGGCGTAGTGGAGTTGACGATTACGGAAGTGCGTTGCCATTTATATCAAATATTGCAACAGGCTAATGATATCACAGGGCACAACTACCTGCATCTCTGCGCCAGGTGAAATTCCTAGCACGACTTTATCCATTAAAGTATGTTAGCCTACCTGAACTCCCGTTTACGTTTTAATTCACGATTTTGCCGTCGATGCTTAGCATAAGAGCTCCACCATGGGTGAGGCTATTGCAGGGCTGGCTGAACCAGGAAGCAACGTTCCTGTCGCGGTATGTCAAGTCTTAACGGTATTGCGTGGAAATAATGCCACCTGAGCAGCAAGGCGTATCCGAAGTCCACGTATTCAAGGATTCGAAGAATTTCAAGATCGAAAACATGCAAATCAACTCTGCACAGAGAGACGTCAAAATTACAACAAACTATTTTGAAGGTGACCACTGTAACTGCCGCTTGTTTGCACTCTGACTGCATGTATCGTTACCAGATCGCTCGCTTAGTATGATCCCATATGCTGAAGGAGCTGGTATCGATACGACGAAGGCCTGTTTGGACGGCACGAGAACTGATATTCTGGCCAAGGTTGAGGACTGGATTGCTGCCACTGATGCAGCTACCCCGCGCGTTCTCTGGATATCGGGCCCCGCTGGTACCGGCAAGTCTGCAATTGCCCACACCATCGCCCGCCGGTGGATAGACGATAAGAAGGTCACCGGATCATGTTTCTGTTTCAACAGACAGGTACCCAAGCGTCATGAAAAGATGTTTAGCACTATTGCGCGCGACTTGGCGGGTCGCATGCCAGGGTTGAAGGACTATCTGATCAACATTGTTGCGACCGAGCCAGCACTTGCTACTACCCCTGATGTAACTCTGCAGTGGCGTAAGCTGATCGAAATACCTGTCACTTCCTTTGCAGAGAGTGTAACCGGACCCATTATCTTTGTCATTGATGCACTTGATGAAAGTGGTGATGCACGCTCACGTCGTCATATCCTTTCCACCCTTACGAAAGAAATGGTGAATTTGTCATCCAAGTTCCGCGTCCTGGTCACGTCTAGACCCCTACGTGACATCACTGAAGTATTTTATGCTACAAGTGGTATTCAACACATGTGCATGGATCAAATTTCTAGGTCATCTACAGAATGTGACATCCAGTTCTACATCTCCCATCAATTACAGGATATCAGGGATGACTTTGATGACAAAATGCTTAGCCAACTTACTCAAAAGGCAGATGGGCTGTTTGAATGGGCCCGGCTTGCTTGCGAGTACATTAGGTATACAGGTTGCTGTTTAACAAGGAGAGAACAGTTTGAGCAACTTGTGCTCACTGGTGAGGACAGCACACTTCTTGATGACATGTACAAGGTCATTCTGGAGAGTATCATGGGAAATAACCCAAAGAAGCTTGTCCTCGACCGCTTCCACTCTGCCTTGCAGTTGGTATTGTCAACACAAGAGCCACTTCCAATGGAATCTTTAGGTGTCTTGCATGATCATATGCAGAAGGGATTTGGCCATTATAGTGTGGCAATAGTTTTGCAAGATTTTGGATCACTGCTCAGTGGTATCACTGATGAATCCATGCCCATTCATGTCATTCACTCAACATTTTATGATTTTCTTACTACTCATGACAGGAGTGGGATTTTCTTTGTTGACCTTGAAAATATTGACCTAGAGCTAGGACATGCATGCCTTCAAGTGATGCAGCAGCATCTCTGCTTCAACATTTGCAAACTGGAGAGCTCTTATCTTTGCAACTCAGATATAACTGACTTGGGACAACATATTAAAGAGCATGTCAAACCATACTTGTCATACTCATGCCAATTCTGGTCTGAACATGTCACATTGGGACCATATGAAGAAAGATTGGCAGGGCAAATATCAGCATTTCTCTTGAATGAGAAAATGCTATTTTGGTTTGAAGTTCTTGGGTTGCTTAATTTGATGAACATGGTACCAACCATGTTGAGGAATGTTGCAAGCTGGACCCAGGTAAGCAGATTCAGCATTTTGAGAATAAAGCAATAATACCTTGAAGGGGAATGACCATGATAATATTTTAACAGCAGCAAGGGATGGTATAAAATTCTCCAGAATGATTGGAGGCATGGTATCAAAGAGCATTCCACATTTATATCTATCTGGGTTGCCTTTTCTGCCCAAGAGCAGCATTCTGAGCAAGTATATGGCCTCAAAATTTACAGGAGTGCCAAGAATTGCTCTTGGTAAAGCAGCAGAGTGGTCATCACAGCAGTTATTGATCAGAGGACACACCTTGCAAGTCACATCAGTTTTCTTTTCACCAGATGGAAGGAGGATTGTGTCAGGTTCATATGATAAGACTGTCTGTGTATGGGATACTGAGACTGGGATACAAGTAGGCAGTCCTCTAAAAGGGCACACTCTCTATGTCCATTCAGTTGCTTTTTCACCAGATGGAAAGAGGATTGCATCAGGTTCATCTGATGAGACTGTCTGCATCTGGGATACTGAGACTGGGCTACAAGTAGGCAGTCTTCTCAAAGGGCATACTGGCTGGGTCAGTTCAGTTGCTTTTTCACCAGATGGAAAGAGAATTGCATCAGGTTCATCTGATAAGACTGTCTGCATCTGGGATACTGAGACTGGGATACAAGTATGCAACCCTCTCAAAGGGCACACTGAAAGGGTTACTTCAGTTGCTTTTTCACCAGATGGAAAGAGAATTGCATCAGGTTCATCTGATAAGACTGTCTGGATCTGGGATACTGAGACTGGGATACAAGTATACAACCCTCTCAAAGGGCACACTGGTGATGTCACTTCAGTTGCTTTTTCACCAGATGGAAAGAGGATTGCATCAGGTTCAATTGATGGGACTCTCTGCATCTGGGATACTGGGACTGGGCTACAAGTAGGCAGTCTTCTCAAAGGGCACACTGGAAGGGTTACTTCAGTTGCTTTTTCACCATATGGAAAGAGGATTGCATCAGGTTCATTTGATGAGACTGTCTGCATCTGGGATACTGAGACTGGGATACAAGTATGCAACCCTCTCAAAGGGCACACTGAAAGGGTTACTTCAGTTGCTTTTTCACCAGATGGAAAGAGGATTGCATCAGGTTCATATGATAAGACTGTCTGCATCTGGGATACTGAGACTGGGATACAAGTAGACAGTCTTCTCAAAGGGCACACTGAAAGGGATACTTCAGTTGCTTTTTCACCAGATGGAAAGAGGATTGCATCAGCTTCATATGATAAGACTGTATGCATCTGGGATACTGAGAGTAGGCTACAAGTAGGTAGTCCTCTTGAAGGGCACACTGGAAGGGTTACTTCAGTTGCTTTTTCACCAGATGGAAAGAGGATTGCATCAGGTTCATTTGATAAGACTGTCTGCATCTGGGATACTGAGACTGGGATACAAGTATGCAACCCTCTCAAAGGGCACACTGGTGTCACTTCAGTTGCTTTTTCACCAGATGGAAAGAGAATTGCATCAGCTTCATATGAGACTGTCTGCATCTGGGATACTGAGACTGGGATACAAGTATGCAGTCCTCTCAAAGGGCACACTGATGATGTCACTTCAGTTGCTTTTTCACCAGATGGAAAGAGGATTGCATCAGGTTCATTTGATAAGACTGTCTGCATCTGGGATACTGAGACTGGGATACAAGTAGGCAGTCTTCTCGGGGGGCACATTGAATGTGTTACTTCAGTTGCCTTTTCACCATATGGAAAGAGGATTGCATCAGGTTCAATTGATGATACTGTCTGCATCTGGGATGCTGAGACTGGGATACAAGTATGCAACCCTCTCAAAGGGCACACTAGTGGTGTCACTTCAGTTGCTTTTTCACCAGATGGAAAGAGGATTGCATCAGGTTCATATGATGAGACTGTCTGCATCTGGGATACTGAGACTGGGATACAAGTATGCAGTCCTCTAAAGGGGCACACTGGCTGGGTTGATTCAGTTGCTTTTTCACAAAATGGAAAGATGATTGCATCTGGATCTAGGGATGTCATTGTCTGTATCTGGGATGTTGAGACTGAGGTACAAGTGAACAGTCTTCTCAGAGCACATGCTCAGTTCACCAATTCAGTTGCTTCTCCACAAGATGAAAGGAGGAGTTCAGCTCATATTATTAAGTTTGCTTATGGAATGGAGCATGCATTGAAAAATTCTTCTCAGCTGTTTCAAAACACTCCAGAGTTGCAACAAGATTGGAGAAACCATATTTCACTCCATGATGATGGTTGGATCACTGGAGCTCAGGGTCGACTATTGATGTGGGTACCACCAGCCTATAGGAAACCATTATTGTTACCCAAGATGCAAACCATTCTTCCAGAACCAGTACTTGAGTTTGATTTGAGCATGATGGAGCATGGTTCCACATGGAGTAAATGTTATGTAGGGTAGGTAGAATATATTTATACAATGTTCTTCATTACTGCAAAGATGAGGGGTATGGAGTATACTGTAGTATTATGACCATAGATTCACTTAATGCATAACAAGGAGCTGTGAATTGAATCTATATACTGTAGTGCTATAACACTGCTCAATGAATCTAGTCCTAAACCAAGTCAAAAATTGTGATTTATTTTGTTCAAAACTATAACTGTCAAGAGGTCATCTTAGACACAACTCAAGGTTTGAGATGAAGCAGAGAGAAGAGTGTCATTGAGTACAGAGTAGCTGTGTAGGCAACACAGACTATCTTAAGGCTAAGGTATATGACTCTTCAGGTCCTACTTGTATATTACTTGCCTCATGTAAGCTTCATGCACTTTCCATATTCATCTGCTTATGTAAAGAATGAAAAGAAATGAAAAGAAAAAGAAAATAGAATTTTACATTAACATAACCCCCTCTATAGGGATTCAGTTCCATGGAATCCTCATTTATCTTGATTAGTGATTTTCCAGTCTCTTTTCCATTTTTTCCAATTTTGTTTCAACTTTTCTAGGTATTCTCTTTTGAACTTTCCATCTTCCCAAGCAAATAATGTTTTTGGTGTTTGTGGCTGTGTGAAGTTTTTGTATTGTGTGAACATTAAGTCACTCATTCTTATTCTCTGAGAAGTGCTAGGATGGAGGCAGTGGAATTCATTGATACACTGGTTGGCATTGTTACAATTTGTCACCAGTTCCCATGTGGAATCTTCTACCAGGTAATTCTTCCATTTCACTTATTCCAGTCATCCTTTCCCTTTTTTACTGATGCAACTATGTAGTATATGTTCCACTTCATAATTGCTGGTCTCATCCTCCTTCTGGCTGTTTTTGTGGTTGGATTTGCAGCATTTCTGTTGTAGGTTCTCAATATGATGATGAGCATGCTACCTGGCTGGACTGGATCTCAAGCAAAATCTGGGACCATTTCAAGAAGTGCAATATTAAATGAGGTGGTTTGAGCTCTCAGTTTCATCAAAAGTGTGCAATACTGATACTTCAAGCTCAATGCGAGCACTTGTGAGACATTGGGTAGCCTCAAAGTGGCCATTTGAAATTGCATTTAAATTGTGTAACCTGCAGCCTGGATCCTAGGCACAAGATTGAATAGGATGCTCAGGAGTAAATTCAAGAGTGGGTGTCTGAGGTTCACAGTGGAATATTACCAGCCCAGAGATAATCATTTAGGTGCAATTCACTATGGCACTGACAGTGCTATAAAGAGCAGTGACCAGCTTGGATTCAAGTAACCCACCTTTGTCTGTGCTACAACATAATGCCTATCAATGGAGTTCATCATTACACAAGAGAAACCAAGTTGCAATCCTTAGTGGACAGATTGTCATCACCAGTTCTGGGCTAGTCAATGATGATGAAGATTTAGTCCTCAAGTATCCCCCAGCTTCCATTTACATGGACAATCATGTAGAATCATGCAGGAACATGACATTATCAATGGTACTTGAGGCCTCACATGCCTTTGATCTGACCTCACCCTCAGATATTAATATTCCTATGTGACAACTAGTGGATTATCAGTAGCCTGCTTCAATCAGATGAGGATTCCCATGGGAGGACCCCTTTTAACATTACACAAGTGTCTTGAACCAGTTAGACCCTCCACCTTGGGAACAGAAAGAAGTCAGTGTTGGACAGTTGGCTTGGAAAGTATCTATTGAAGTGTGTGCCAACAGATGGGTGTACAAATTGATGGAGGAGGACCCTACCTTGTTATTGGACACAATATCAACCACTATGCCTTACTCAACTGTTGAGGGCACTTATCACTTATATCCATTTCTGGTTCCAGCCCATTGCATTTTCCCTTGTACAGCAACTTGGCATGCCATTTCCCTCCCTGCAGAACTTGAACACCACTCTGATGTGCAGGATCTCCAACCAGGACCTTCTCACATGTGAAAATGACCCCTCAAACAGGATCAATCTCTCTCGAAGCAGGCACTCCTTGAGCTCCAACCACCATCATCTCCCGGTCATCCTCCTGCTTGTTTATGCATCCAGCCTTTCCCCTCCCCATTGGCTGGTTTTGACTGCTCTGGCCCTTTGCCTCAGGCTGTCCACTCCTTTGTCTGTTGACAGTAGCCATTTTAAAGTCCCCTGTTGGGACACATGTCCTTATTGATTTCCATCAATCTGTCACTATACCCTGACTTTAGTCTGTTTTTGCATGATACCTGACTGCAATGTCAATGGGTGGAGCCTGCACCTGTGAAAATTCAGGTTATCTACTCAGGTGGCTGGTCTACCTTTGGGGTGTGAGGCCTGCACCCCTTAGGTGGCTGTGGCTGAGAGTAGCAGGTGCGATTTGTCTTAGCTTCCTTGTAGTGGATCAGGACACAGGGATGCCATAGCTTCTGGGAACATGTTGGTAACCCAGACCTGTCTGTCAGCACTTGACTCTGATCTTCCTCAGTTTGGCTGCATTTGTGGGTGTTCACCTCATGAAACCCTCATGACAACATATAGAATCGCATCAAGAGCTCTAGGATTCACTTTCATTGCTGATTAAGCACCGGCCATTTTGGACTTTTTTTATATTCATTAGGAACCAAACTTGTTGAATATCAAAAACTCAAACTAAACTCACTGGATGTAGCATGTTGTACATAGTTTAGGATGCAGTCCCTTTTGGATGTCTGGATCTCATGATACTGGTAGTTTATGTAGTGTTGTATGCTACCTAGTGTTTGTAACACAAAATTTTCTATGCGAAAAAAAAAAAAAGCATCTCTCTTGAAGATAAGTGATAACAATGCTGTTCTCCATTGTGCCCAGCACTCTCCTTTCATCATGATCTTAAAAGATTGGTAAAGTCCCCTCAACCATATGCATATCCAACTGAAGCCCAAAGACACCATGTGTAGATGTTGGTGATTTATTTCCAAATTCATCTCTTATTTGAAATATGAGGAGTATTATTTTTCATGTTGCTTGTTGGATTAGGTGGGGCAGTGCCCTTGCCTCATGGGCTTTTCTGTTTACATTCTGAATTACATATATATAGCAGTAGGGTAATAGAATAAGAAGATCCCCCTTGTTAGCATTCTCCTGTGGTGTTTTTCCCTGAAATATCTAGTCATACTGTGAATTCAGTGGCTTCTGTGTACCCAAGTTCAGTTTGATAGCATTTGAGGCTCCAAACCCATTTGACAAGACAATTACCAAAATTTCAAATTAAAACTGTTAACAAATTACTTCATGGCTCATTTGACCCTACTGCCCCAGTTTCATCCAGCTATTTCCTACAAGACTGCTGGGACTTTTCCAGGACTCATGCCCTCACTCACCCTTGGACACACTCTTGTTTGCCATTGCACTCCCTCAAATTACTCATCCAGCACTAAGGTGGTGCTTTGCACTTCCTTCTCCCAGTTTGTAGGGTTGGGTTTATTGGCACACTTTATGCTAGGCAGCATCCCAGGGTACCTATCAACAATTTTAGTAAAACTTCATTAAACACATTATACACCTTCCAGCTTGCAGGAATTAGAAGTCAATATGAGGATGTTCCTATTTTCCAATAACATTGTAGGGTCCCACAAATCTTTCTCCTAGTTTTGTTGTTGGTCAAACTGATGGGAGATTTTCAGCATTTAAATAAACTTGATCTCCTTTCTTGTACTCAATAAGTTCTTTTCTCTTTTTATCATATTGAGCCTTCATGTAGTCTTGTGCCTTTTTGAGTGATGCCTGTGCCTTCTCCCATACCTCTTTTTGTTCTTCAAATTGCCCTACTGCTTCTACTTGTGGTTGGGAGGGTTGTTCCACTGTTCCTTTGTTCGGATTGTAACTGTAATTCATCATAAATGGAGAGTATCCTGTTGCCAAGTGTTGTCTATCATTGTAGCAAAATTGAGTTACTGCTAACCAATCACTCCAGTTGTCCAGTTTTTCATTTACAAATGTGGATAGTAATATTTCCATTTCTTGGCTAACTCATTCCAATTGTCCATCTGTTTGTGGATAAAATGCAGTGGATTGATTCCCTTTTATTCCCATAAGTTCTAAGAACTCCTTCATAAATTTGGAAACAAATTGAGGCCCTCTATTGCTAATAACTTTCTTTGGAATTCCATGTTCTCTGAACACATGATCTCTAAATAAGATGGCAACCTCCTTTGATGTAAGAGTAGTATTGGTGGGTATGAAGTATGCCTTTTTGTAAATTTATCAATGACTGTTAGTATTGCATTGTATCCTTTTGACTCTGGTAAAGGTCCTATTATATCCAACACAATATCTTCCCATGGTTGTTTTGGGATTATATGAGGGTCCAAGGGTGCCACTGTTTTTGTTGATCTAGTTTAATTGTCTGACAAGTCCTGTATCCTTTTATATATTTTTCAATATCTTCCCTCATATTCAGCCACCAATAATCTTGGGTAATGAGTTCTGGTGTTTTTGCAATTCCTGGGTGTCCCCATTGATGATGTAAGGATATTGCCTCTTCTCTTAACTTTATTACTGCAAGAACATAAATCCTTGCCTTCCATGTTACTTGATTTTCTCCTTTGTTGAATTCATAACTGTCTTTGTTACTCTCCACCCCTTTCCTAACTTGAGTGTCCCATTGTCTTTTGTTGGTTTTCTTGATTCCATTGATCAATGTCACCCATTCTCCTGTCCAATCATCCAACCACACAGATACTTCTTCTTTTAATAAAAGTACATCTTTATTATCTTTTAGTCCTTTGTCATAATCTGCCATTCTTGATAACAAATCTGCCTTCAAATTAGACTTTCCAGATTGATGTTTTATAACAAAGTTATATTCCTGTAGGTCTATTACCCATTGAGCTGTCTTCTGTTCAGGTTTTGTGGTTTCCTGAAATATGTGAAATTTTGATGATCCATTAAAACCTCTATCATCTCTTTTGCTCCTTTTAGATATTGTGACTGTTCATATAAGAAGTGCATTATTGCTAGCATTTCCTTATTGTATATTTCATAATTTCATTCTGCTGCTGTTATGAGCATACTCTGTTTTATTCATTTTACAGTAACAATGACAATTATGAAGATACAGGTCTGGGGAGTTGGACAATATTTTCCTTTTCTTTTTATCTATTTTACTTCACTCAAACATTAGGATACATGGAAGGGACAATGAGACTTGGCAGTGGGATGTCTATGCAACTACTATGGCCCTTATTAGGAAGGTGGTTAGGTCAGCATCGGCTATGGGATGAGACTGAGTGCCAACTTGGATAATGGCCTGATGATGGGCCTAGACTGCAACTGGAACACAGGTCTAGATGTGCCCGAGGGGTGACATGGGAACACCTGAAGGTACCAAGGGAATGGTACTGGCATTGGTGGGAATGGCCAATATGCAAAAACAATAGTGTGGCTGCATATGGTGATTGGTGTGGGAGAGATACTCCAAGAATGGTATGATGGGTGCAGATTGGCTGCTGTGCATTGATCCCAGCTTGAGGGACTTTAGCTGCATGCTGTCTGTGCACAGACCATGGCTTAGTGTATATAAGGGCTGTAGTATAGTGTAGGCAGGCCCTAAGCCTCTAGATAGTTTGTGTCTTACACACATCTAGTTGGAATACAGAATTGTCTCTCAGACTGAACAAGTCCCCACTGTTAAGGTTGGTGCCCTTGGTTTGTACAAAGTCAACAATGACAACTAGAACCTGTTAAGGTTGATGCCCTCGGTTTGGTACAGAGTTGGCAATGATGACTAGAGGCTCAGTCTAATCCCAGTCAATGGATAGTGTACACCTTGATGCTGTGCTAGACAGCGATGAAGGTGGCTTGAACAATGTGGAAGATGAGAGCAAGAAGATCATTCAGATGAGAGCAATACTTGACTAAGTTGGAACTGAAGAACTATGGCACATGCATGGGTTTATATACTGTCTGGAGAACAATGGAGAGGTACAGTGGGCAACAAAACTGTAGCAATGTTTGGCAATGCAAGAAAGATTGGTGTCTAGGATGACTTCTAAAATAGAAACAAATAAGATAAAATATGGGTAAGAAAGCCCTGCTTCTTAGCTTGAATTTGGCATCTCATTGTACATATTTGGTTATGTTTATGCTGAGATATAAATTCCTTTCTAAGCACATGTCATTGCTACAGTTTTGTTGCTGAAGAGGAGGGAACACAGAACTGCTATCTGAGGATGATGTGTCCAGCTGGAAGTCATGTGACATTGTTTAACAAGTTGAACATGTGCCAAATAGACCATAACAACTCTTGGAACCAACCATGAAGGCACTCTCTGCTGCTCAACAATCCCACATCCTCTCCCTCCTCAATGCAGGTCATTCTGCTCATGAGGTGGCCTCCAGCACTGGTATACACCACACTACCATCTCCAGATATCATAGAAAACACCTCCCCTACCTGCCCAGGCCATCTGGGGGCCACCCTACCAAGCTTACTGACAGAAATGTCAATCATGCCATTCGACTCATCAGCTCTGGAAAGGCTGACACAGCTGTGGATGTCACCAGGGCCCTCCAGGATGTCATTAACCAGCCCCTCTCAGCACAGACAACCAGGAGATACTTGAAGAAAGCTGGGATGAAGGCAGTGGTGAAGAAAAAGAAGCCACTTCTCACTGCCAGGCATATGAGGGCAAGGTTGGACTTTGCATTGGCACACAGAGATTACACTGTGGAGGACTGGAAGAGGGTGGTGTGGTCAGATGAGACAAAGATCAACAGGCTAGGGTCAGATGGAAGGAAATGGGCATGGAAGAAGGCAGGGGAGGGTCTCAGTGACAGGCTAGTGAGTGGCACAGTGAAGTTTGGTGGAGGATCTGTTATGGTATGGGGGTGTATGATGTGGGATGGGCCTGGCTATGCTTGCAAAATTGATGGAAGGATGGATGGGGACCTTTATGTGTCCATATTGGAGGAGGATCTTCAAGCAAGCCTTGACTATTACCACAAGAATGCAGAAGATGTCATCTTCCAGCAGGACAATGACCCCAAGCACACCTGCATAAAGGCAAAAAAATGGTTCCAGGACAATGGAATTGATGTTCTATTGTGGCCAGCACAGTCTCCAGACCTCAATCCAATTGAACAACTCTGGACACACATCAAGAGGAAACTGGCAGGCTATGAAACACCCCCATCTGGAATCATAGAATTGTGGGAGAGGGTGGAGGCAGAGTGGAACAAGATTGAACCAAGGGTGTGTCAGGACTTGATTGAAAGCATGCCTAGGAGGGTAAAGGCAGTGATAGAAGCAAAAGGGGGGTATACAAAGTACTAAAATGTACTAATATTTAGTACAAAAAGATCAGCAACAAAACTGTAGCAATGACATGTGCTTAGAAAGGAATTTATATCTCAGCATAAACATAACCAAATAGGTACAATGAGATGTCAAATTCAAGCTAAGAAGTAGGGCTTTCTTATTCATATTTTATTTTATTTGTTTCTATTTTACAAGTCATCCTAGACACCAATCTTTCCTGGATTGTCAAACATTGCTACAGTTTTGTTGCCCACTGTATAAAGGGAAGTAAAACAAGGGGTGAAACAGGTAGGTAAAATGAGTAACAGAGTATAGTGACAAAGTGAAGGAGGGCTATGGTAACAAGTAAACATAGGTGAGGGAAATTGTAACATTACCCCCTTTCTATGCAAGAAGTCACTGACTTCTCAAGGCCAACCCTGGGTTGTCCAGGCATGATCCACTCTAGACTTGTACCAATGGAGGGTGTTTTCGATGTCCTTTTGCACCATGTCTATATGCTGTTGCATGGAGTTGAGGGTGACTTTCAGTTGACACAATTCTCGAAGTGTGAGATCTTGTTCGGTGTATGTCATGGCATTCAGGTTGGTGGTGAGGGTAAGCCCAGTAAGGGCTCTAAGCAGGGTGGAAAGGGCATGGAGGTTGGCAACAATGTAGGAGGCTTCTAATGAGGGCAGCAGCAATAAGGGGGTTGGATTGAGGGATAGGTACAGGGACAATTTCCTCTGTGACAGGCAGTTCTTCAATGAGTTCAGGTGGGTGGATATGTAGGTCATTGTCAGGGTAGGTTATCATTCTGGTTTTGATGAAAATTTCGAGGGGTGGTGTAAGGACATCAAGTGCAGGGAGTTTATTGGGGAATGAGTAGGCAAGGGCAAGTACTGCGAGGAGGGTGGCAAGGACAAGTCCTCTGATGACAATGGAGGAGAAGAAGGTGGAGATGAGGGTGATGAGAATGGCGACAAAGGAGAACATTCCATATAGACAGTGGTGGTTGGAGAGCTAGGGAGCAGGAGTCTTGTCCCTTTTATAAGCTGTGTGAGAGAGTAGTTTCGTCAAGATACTCCAGATCCCTGGATGAGTTGTCTGCATCAATAGAAAGGATTTCTTGTAAGAGTTGATTGGCTAATGCTTCTGGTCTGGGAGTGTTAGGTTGTGTGGGAGTTCTCTCAACTAAACAGGGTTTGTGTAGTGGAGTGGGTGTGATTTGGTGTGTAATTGTTCCGTGATTCGTATGGTGGATGACACCAGTGATCATGGGGTATCCTTATTCCCATTCGAAGTTTTGGTAGTGAGGTGGTGTTGGTGGATTTGGATATGGAGGGGGTATTCCTCTGTGTGGGATGTAGAGATAATTCAGGGGCAGGTCAAAATTCAATGGTCCACTGGATGGGAAATTAATCTTATTTGGGAAGAGTGCTGTTGTGTGGTGTAGGCAGGTCACTCCCACTGCTTCCAGGTCCCTGGTCTGGTTGATGATCCATAAGTTCAGTGCCCTTTGTGCTTCTCTGACATGGCAATTTCTGCTGATGGCTCAGGTTGCTGTTTGCAAGTTTGGGCCAATTTGCAGTCCATACACAGGGTGTAATGATGGTACTTTTGTTCGGTAGAGTAGGATTTTGTGTAGTTTGAGGAAGGTTCTTCCTATAGCATGCCATCCTTGGTAGGGATGAATTCAATTAGGGAGTTGGATGATTAAATGTCTGAGCCTCAGAATAGATTGTCTAGGGGAGAATTGAGAGTAGGGGGAGGCAATGCTTTTGGTGTATCTGATGTTCTGTTTGAGAATCTGTCTGTTGTGATACTGAACCAGGTGGTTACAGTAGATTTTGATGGCTTTTATATGCTTTGAGGGTATCTGCAGAATTTTTGAGGTTTGTTTTGGGTTCCCATGAGTTCTCATTTGGTCCATATCCCTTCCACTTGACTAGATACTGATAGCCAGTTCCTCATTTCCTGTGGGTGACAATTGCTTCTATTTCAAATTCTTCTTGTCTGTTCACAAGATCAGGGGGTGGTTTCATAAAGTTTGGTCCATGTGCTAGTGTTTCCTTATACAGAGTTAGTAATATAGCATGGAACATGGGGTGAATGCACCATTGTTTGGGGAGTTTTAGTTTGTACATGACAGGGCCTAGTACTTGTTTGACTACAAAGGGTCCTTCTCTTTTTGGTGCTAGCTTCCTTAATTCATAGGGTATTCAGAGGTTTTGGTTTTTGAGCCAGACTTTGTCTTCCTTTTTGAATCTGATGCTTTTATCTTTTGTCCTGAGTGCTACCATTTGTCTAGCAAGTTTGTGAGCAGTGAGTGCTTCTTCCCTGGCCTTCTGCAGTGTTTGTAGTCGATCTTCAGCTGCTGGGGTTGTCATTGGGTGTGCAGCTGTGGGAATTGCAATGGGGTTTATTCCATACATTAGCTGAAATGGTGATGTCTTGATGGTATCATGGTGTTGGTTGTTGTGAGCAAATTCTGCGATTGGGAGTAGTGATTTCCATTTATGCAGTTCATTTGTACAGAACATTTGGAGGTAGACTTCTAGTTCCTGGTTGATGTGTTCTGTTTCACTGTTGGTCTGGGGGTGGTAGGCTGTGCTCATTCTGTGATTGATTCCCAGTGCTTTTCCTACTTCCTGGAATACTTTAGATGCAAACTGTGGTCCTCTGTCAGATATGAGGACATTGGGTAATCTGAATCACTTGAAGTTTTCATTTATGTATAGATCTGTGGTTCCTAGTGCATCAATTGTTTTGTGGCAAGGGGAAAAGGTTACCCCCTTTGTAAGGCCATGGTCCACCATGACCATGATCAAGTCAAAACCATCAGTGATTGGTAGGTCTGTGATGAAGTCAATTGTGACTTGCTGGAAGGGTTGGGTTGCATTAGACTTAATTGGGTGTAAGGCAGGGGTGTTCGGGTGGGTGTTTACTTTCATCTGCTGGCAGGGTGCGCATCCTTCAATCCATTCTTGAGTGTGTTTGTTCATTCCAGGCCACCAATAGTTTTGTTTAAGTAATTCTAGTGTCTTAAATTGTCCTGGATGTCCCAATGTGGGTGATTTGTGCATAAGTTTGATGAGTTGGGTTCACAGTCCATCTTGATCAGGTACATATATTTTTCCTTGGTAATGTACTATGTGATTGGCATATGTCCAATCTTGGAGCTTCGATTTTATTGGTGGTGTGTGATGGTTTTGGATTACTTTGATTAATATTTGTCCAAAGTTGTCCTTAGTCATGCCTTTGTGCAACTTCTCTGCTAGGTCTTCTGCTATGAGTCTGATGAATTGTTCAGGTGGCAACACAGTGATCTCTTCTGGGGTATTGTTGGTCCCAATGTGGTCTGGTTGTTGAGACAGGGCATTGGCTTTGAACATTTTGGTTCTAGGGACATGTTCAATTTGAAGGTCAAATTTGCTTAGGAAAGAAGACCATCACACTTGTCTGGGGGTAAGGTGCTGTGGAGTTTGGTAAAAGGACAGGTTCTTATGATTGCAATGGATGACAGTGGTGTGAGGTGATCCATGAAGAAAGTGTCACCATGCTGCAAGGCCCTTGATGATGGCTAGTAGTTCTCTGTCATAGATCTGGTAGTTTTGTTCTGCCAAAGTTAAGGCATGTGAGATGAAGCCACAAGGGTGTAGGAGTCCTGCTTCATCCGCTTGCTTTAGTACTGCTCCAGTTGTCTTGTTTGAGGTGTTGGTTTGCAAGATAAATGGCTGAGTGATGTCTGGCATTTGAAGTACTGGGGCAGTTGTAAATTGATGTTTTAGGTCATTAAATGCTATCTGTCTTTCTGGTGTCCAAAGGAATGCTTCATTCTTTTTTGTGAGATTGATCAGTGGTCAGGTGAGGGTTGTGAAGTTTCCGATGAATTGTTGGTAGAAGTTTCCAAATCCTAAGAAGGATTGCACTTGCTTGACCAATGTTGGCATTGGCCAGTCTGCTATCCCTGCCAGTTTGATCAGGTCCATTGTGATTTCACCTGGTCTGATTATCATCCCAAGGAATTTGATTTCTTGAGTACAAAACTTAAGTCATTTTCTTTTAGCCATGTTAAGATGTGTTTTGTCTGGATCTCTAGTTCTTCAGTTGTTTTTCCACATATTAGGATATCATCCATATAGATAATCAACCATCCTTCATTGATTATGTCTTGGAAGTATTCATTCATCATTGTCTGGAAGGTGGATGGGGAATTGCATAAGCCAAAGAACATGACAGTGATACGCAGGTGGTGCACCTAGTGCGGAGTCGAAACAGATGGGTACTAGCATTATCAAAGCAAGTGCCGAAGCACTCGAAGTCTCAACGGAGTTCTGGAAAGGATAGTGGTACTGGCAGTTACAGGGTCAGCAAGCTTGTCGAAGATCATTCAGGCTCGAAGGGGGATCAGTGATAGGCAAGCACAGTCGAAGTTTGAAACTTGATCAGCTTCGAATCAGCATCTTGGCACCAACTGATGGTTGATCAAGCATATCAATCCTGGCTATTTTAAATGTGGCTGTGGGGCTGCGATGCCCATACAAGTGATCCACATCTGAATTGCAGCCCTGGTGCATCAAGAAAAGACAAATTTGGTCCCTGAAAAAGTTTGTGACCATCGCCTTGCGATTCTAGCCTGTCCTTGCCTATGCCCACATTGGAACCAGCATGCCTTTTTGTTTCTAGGTCTTCCTTATACCATGCTGTCAATCATCAGACCCATAAATGGCCATTCAGGACCTGTCAAGGCAGGTTTGCTCCTCGAAAGACTATCAAGCTCGTCTTTGCCCTCACTAGCATCCAGAATCTCTAGTCAACCTACTTCCCCCAATGTAGATCCTGATCTGTCAATGCAGGATGCCTCAGAAGGCACTCTTTCTCGTTCCTTGTACCTCGAACCCAAGCCAGGTTTATTCTGGGACCCCCTGGGTCTGCCTGGTGTACTGCAGGGGATTCCAGCACCCGAGCAGCCAACCATGTTATTCTTGGAGTCGATTGGATATCATTTTGGGGAGTCAAACACTCGAACGAGTTATCTAAGCGATGGGATTGCATGTCACATTCAGGCTAGGGGAGGTCAAGAGCCCATGTTCTATGATAGGGGCGAGCCGTCGTTTTTACAGGCACCTTTGGACCGTTTTCATGAGGATCAGTTCCATCTGGAGCTGTTAAATTGCTCCACTGATGCCAGAGACACCGATTCGAACCTTTGTGCTTTGTTCACCCTCAGACAAGTCATATGGCACATCAACCACATAGCCGATGCAAGAGGATGGCACAGAGAAGTCCTACCGAATGGCCCATTCATCATCATAGCACGGGAAGTCATCAGTGGACACAACGAACATTATGTTCTAATTGATAGATTCAGTTCCCTGCATCCTAGACCTGTCTCAGCACACAGTTTGATCCCATATCAGTCTACATGGCATGCAGTCAGGCTCCCCAGGAGTTTATCACATCACCCAAGTGTACTGGCTCTACTTCAAATGCCACTAAGCCCATAATTGATTTCGACCACCTTCGATGCCACATCGCTTAGCATAAAAAGGCTGTACTAGGACCGTCAGATACAGTGGAGATGTTGGGTGGTAACTGTTTCCAAATGGTTTCAGTATTTGGTTTCATTCCTTTATTTTGGCCTTTGTTCCTCGCCCAATTCTTTGTTGCCTTTGGCAGTGCGGTATCCCAGAGGTATCCGACCTACCCTTGCTTGACGCTCCGGTTTTGGACTATTTTTATCTTTCATCTTTTTATATATATATCCTCCTGTCTTTGAAATAAAATAGAGAAGAATCACCCATTGTTCCCCTCTCCCTTGGCATCTCAGAGCTTGTCTGGGTAGTGCCTTGTGTTTCCACTTTGTCCTTGACTTGTCTCACCTAGCCTTTGCCTTGATTAGCCTTGCCTTGCCTCGACTTGCCTTGTCTAGCTTCGTCTTGCTTAGTCTCTCTCGTCTGCCACACTCGCTCTCCTTGCCACACTTGTCACTTTGTTCCCCTACTTGAATTCACCTAGTCCTCGACTTGTCACCTTGACTATCACCCTCACCCTCTTCGATTTGACTCGCCTAGCCCTCGTCTTGACTTTGTTCTGCTGTTATTCAGCCCCTACTTGCTTTACTTGTCCTCGCCATAGTCCCCTTTAGTCCAGTATAAGTCTGGTTCCCTGAAATGGCCTTGTGTTTTGCAGTTTCGAGTTAGTTGTCACCTCAGCCACCCTCGAGCCCACTTCGGTCAGCCTCAGTTGTTTTCCCTGAGGGAGTGCCCATGCACCTCAGTTGAAGAGGTTAGGTGTGTTGAGCTTGACGCTGCGCATCACCGATGGCTCTGCATCTAAAACATTTCCCAGAGTGCATGTATTCCTCTTTTTGCCCCTCAGTTAACCATCTGATTGGCATGGCATGAACTGTCTTGGTTCCTCCTGTTTTGTTGAACTGGTGCCCTGTTTTAGATTTTCCTAGTGCCTTCATCATTTCCCATGCTGCATTGAGTTGTTCTGCTTTTCTGTAGGTGTCTGTGATCAATTTGTGATCGATTTAGAGTCACCTTGTCCTTTGAGGATTTTGGCAGCAATGGTGGTTGGTAGGCCTTGAATGAAGGCCTGAAGTTGGGCAGTGATTCCAGTTAATCCAGAGGATCCTATGAGCATTCTGAATTTTTGGACATAGATCAGGACAGTGATCTCCCCTCCAACTCGTAATTTGGTAAGCTCATTCAGCACTCTAACTGCTGTGTTTACTTCTCCCCAGTCTTCAAGGAATTGGTTGACAAAGGTGTCATAATTTTCCCAGGTAAGCCCATCTTTCTCATCTAGCAGTCCATGGATTATTTCCTTCCAGTTGTCTAGTTCCTTTCCCAGGCACTGGAGGACATATCGTATTTTCTTCTCATGTTTCCCCTCATAGTTGTGGGCATTTATGGCAAAGAAGTCACTAAACCAGTTGATGAATGATCTAGCTTTGGTCCGATCTCCTGTGAAGATTCATGCTGAAACTGGTTTGATATCTCCCCATGAAGCATCAGTGGTTTCAGTGTTGGTTGCCATTTGTTTTGTATCTGTTTCAGTGTTGGTTTCAGGTTTTGGGTCAGGTTTCAGGTTCTGTAACTTGTATTCAATTTGTTTCTGTTCTAAAAAGGTATACCACCTGGTTATGACTTCTTCAGAGAGGGCATAGTATTGGTGATGGGGGCTGTCAAGGTCAAGTTTGTTTTCACAGTATTCCTCCCACCAGAGGGTTTCGTTGGGTCTTTCAAAGTATAGTTCTGGTTCTTCTTCTGGTTCTTTCTGTTCATTTCTCCACTCAACCCAGAGCTTTCCAGGTAATGAGCTTTTGTTTCCTTCAGTGTAATCTTCTTCAAAGTACTTGTTGGGTACTGGGGTGTTTCTGTTCTTTCCTACTCCTCGAAATTCCCAACATTTATGTAGTGTTGAGAAAAAGAGCTCCTGTTCATTTAAATAGTATGTTCCTTTATAGAGAAAGGAATCATTCGGTGGTCTCTGGCTAGAGAGTCTGGTTTTGGGTCGTTTCAGATCTATGTTGTCAGGCTAGTGATGATGCACTAAGTGGTTCGGTGAGTTCCAACGTGTGTTAAGGTCAATGCCCTCAGTTTGTTACTGAGTCAACAATGATGACTAGAGTCTCGGTCTAATCCCAGTCAGTGGACAAAGTATGCCTTGATGCTATACTGGACAGTGATGAAGGTACCTTGAGCAGTGTGGAAGATGAGAGTGAGAAGATTGTTCAGATGAGAGCAATACTTGACTAAGTTGGAACTGAAGAGCTATGATACATGTGTGGGTTTATATACTGTCTGAAGAACAATGAGGAGGTATAAAGGGAAGTGAAACAAGGGGATGAAACAAGGAAGCAAAACTAGTACCAGAATGTAGTGACAAAGTGAGGAAGAGCTATTGTAACAAGTAAGTGTAAAAGAAAGAAATTGTAACACAATCTGCAGCTTGGTCATCCTTCCTGCTTTTGATCCTATATAAACATATCAAGATTTTTTGTAGATCTGTTTTTTCTCTGGCTATCATGAAGTACATCTCCATTTGATACAACCATCCATCTACTGTTTCTGGATTACCCTCATAGTAATCTGGCATCTCCATTTTTGTCATCAGTTCTGGTTCAGCCTGATTCAACTGCTGGTACATGTTGATCATATTGGCAATGACATTACCTATTTCCACAACTGCCATCTGTTGATCTTCTGCCTGTCTGAAAATTTCTTCATTTCATGCAGATATTGCTCTTGGTGATCATGTGTATGATTGAGGCTGTATGGTCCTCAACCCTTCCCAATGTTCATTCCACCCCTGCAGGGCTCAGTATAAATTCCCAGCCATTCTTGTCATGAATCTGAATGCCCTGAGTCTGTTACATGCAAACATAATTGGACAGTAATGACACTAATGAAGCTTATGAAGACATGACTTAGAGAAGGCTGGATATATTTTCTTTTCTTTTTATCTCTTTTATTGGACTCAAACAATAGAAATTATGGTCTAGACAACACTATGATACAGTGTGTTGCCTATGTTAGGACTGCAGCCCTTATATGGAAGGTGGTTAGGTCAGCATTGGCTATGGAGATAGACCAAGTGCTGACAGGATCATAACCCAATGATGGGTCTAGGCCATGAAGAGATCATAGGTCTAGTAATGCCTAAGGGGCTACATGGGAACTCTGGGGGAGCCAGTGATATGGCTCAGGAGTTCATGGGAATGCTGAACGAATGCCAAGTGAATGGCAAAGGCATGGGTGCAGATGAGCACAGGTGGGCAATATGTCTGAGACAATAGACATTGCCATAGGAAGAGAGATTGTGGGCTACAAAGGGATATATGGGCACTGATCAGTTGCTGTGCCCTCTTACTTATCATGAGGGGTGTTAGCTGCGCACTGACTGTGCACAGACCATCCTGGAGTGGTATATAAGGGCTGTAGTTTAGCATAGTCAGTCCTTAAGACTTCAGGTAGTTTGTTCTACTTAGACAACTCTGAGTCAATACATTCTCATCTTTGACCTAACAAGTCATCACTCATAAGTCTTTGGGGGTTGTTTATGCTGAGTCCTAACATAACCTGAAGTCTTTATTCTCTACCCCTCTCGCCTTACAGCACCAAGCATGCATTGCTCATCATTGCTCACAGCACTAGAGTGTCAGGACTGCCCTAGACACAACCTAAGCGACTCAAGCGGTGACTTGTTAAGTCAAAGACGATTCAATTTGCTCAGTAGCTATGTCTAGTGACAATAGACTATCTAGAGACTTAAGAGTCTCCTACTGTAAACTATGGCCCTTATATACTGCTCCCCTGGTCTGTGCGCAGACAGCGCGCAGCTAAAGTCCCTCACTGGGGATCAATGCGCAGCAACTCAGTCTGCGCCCATCTAACCATTCATGGAGAGTTCCTCCCACACCCAACTCCTGGGTTGTCCGCATGTGGCCTTGCTATTGTTCAAGCTGGTTGGCCGATTCCCATGCACGCCGTACCATTGACTCGGTACTCCTCGGCATTCCCATGTTGCCCCTCAGGTGCCATGCTGCTCATGATTCCTTTCATGGCGTAGGCCCATCATCGGGCCGCATCTCCTGTCGGCACTCGGTCTTTTCCATAGCCGATGCTGACCTAACCACCTTCCTAATAGGGACCGCAGTTCACGTAGGCCATCCTCCTAAAGTCCCGTTGCGTAGTCTTGTTCGTAGACGTTTGAGCGAAGTAAAATAGATAAAAAGATAAGAAAAATATCTCCCGACTCCTCGTGATTGTATCTTCATAAGTGTCATTGACGTCGTTACTGTAAAGTTGAAAATGAGAGGTATGCTCATAACATCACCCCCCCCTCAAGGCCTCGCGTCCCGAGAGGCTGACGTGGCGGAGTCCACATATCTTGGGTCCTCCTTCATTCTGGCGTGAAATGTGGCCAAGCGCACTTGTTGGTCATTGGGTGACAGCCCGGTTTGTTCAGAGTCGACGTCTTCAATGTCTTCAATGGTGGTCCTGTAGTGGACCAATGGTTTTTCTTGGCGTCTAACGCCCTTGATCCTCCTCTGTCGGTCATCTTCCGACTCGCTGCTTTCTATAACAGCCAATTCCATCTTCTTTTTAGTATTTTCTTGGCAAGTACTGCCATGTCCTTTTCCTGAGCTCTTTTTTCCTCCGCTAGCTCCTCTGCTTCCGTCTTCTGAGGGAAATCAAGCATGGGTTTAGACCGCCCACCGCGCTCCAGGTCTCTGGAGAATGTCCCATCGGTATCATCTGGTAACTCCATTATTTTTGCACGATCGCCTTTCCAATTGCGCCATCTGCGCTCCATGTTTTCTAGATATTTCGGTCCAAAACGACCGTCTTCCCATCCAAATAATCGTTGTTGATCCTTCCAATGTGTTCCCCTTCTCTGTTTGTGCCTTGGTGCACTAGTGGTCTGTCGGGGTGTTACTTTGGTGTATTGGATGTATAAGATCCCATCCCGGATGTTTCGAACGAGTTTTGGAGCGTCAGGATTCGCTTTATGGAATTTTTTTACTATGGCGGGTGCATTGACAACATTTTTTACTGGTTCCCAGGTGGCCTCCTCCACTGGGTAATTTTTCCATTTGACGAGGTATTCCAGCCTCGCTCCTCCCCTGCCGCTTACTCAGCTTTCCAGAATTTCCTCTACTTTGTATTCATTCTCTTTTGATTCCTCAACCATTTGCGCGTCCTTGCGCGCCTCCGCTTTTGCCTGTTGTTTTGGGAAAACCAGTTCCTTATACAGCTTCAAGAGGACTTCATTGAAGACGTTGTAGACCTTCCATGAGGCCGGGATTTTTAGTTTATAAGAGGATTCTCCTACTTTGGCGAGTACTTCTAGTGGGCCAACAAACTTCCCATCTAGTTTTTTGGTAGCCCGGATAACTGGTAGGTTTTCGGTACTAAGATACACTTTATCGCCTGGTTTGTACTCCACGGCTTGCTTCCGGTGTGTGTCGTAGCGCTGTTTCATAACTTGCGCTGCCTTTTCTAATGCCAATTTTGCCTTGGCGTGTACATCTTCCAGTTCTTTCGCTAACTGTTCGACCGCTACTGCTTTTGGTGCGTAGGTAGGGTCGAGGCCTTTATTAGGGTGTCGCCCATAGTTCATGTAGAAGGGGGTGAACCCCATAGTGGAATGTACTCGATCATTGTGGCAAAATTGAGCCACAGACAACCAATCCGACCAGTTGTCTTGTTGGTTGTTAACAAAGATAGTTAAGAACTCTTTTAGTTCTTGATTGACTCTCTCCGTTTGACCATCGGTTTGGGGGTGATAAGCCGTCGATCTGTTGGCTTTGATCCCTAACATTCCATACAAGTCATTCATGAATTTTGAGGCAAATTGGGGTCCTCAGTCGCTGATTACTTTTCTGGGGATTCCGTGCTCCCTGAATACGTTGTCTTGGAACAGCACCGCTGTTCCCTGAGAGGTGATTTCCGATGTAGTGGGTATAAAGTAGGTTTTCTTGGTAAACCTATCCACGATCACTAATACCATGTTATTTCCTTTCGACTCGGGGAGTGGTCTGACAAAGTCGACTGAGATGATTTCCCAAGGTTCCGCAGGAACCTCGTTGGGTCGTAGGGGCGCTGCCCTAGCAGTCCTGTCTGGTTTGGCTTTTTGGCAGGTTTCGCATCCTGGGATATATCGTTCTATATCCTTTCGCATGTTAGGCCACCAGAAGTTCCTGGTGAGCGATTCCAATGTTTTAGCCACTCCGGAGTGTCCCCACGAGTGGTGGATAGCGATAATGTCCTCCCGCAATGCGGTTACTGCTGGGACATACACCTGTCCTTGCCATGTTACCAGTCCCTTTTCAAGCTTATATTCTCCACCCGCTATTTCTAGTCCTTTGAGTACCTGTACTTCCCATTGTCGATGAGGGACTTCTCTAATGTCTTTGATGATGGCGTCTATTGCTCGATCATCATCGTATACTCTGACAAAGAGATGTTCTTTGAGCAGAACGACTCCTTCATTGTCATTAACTCCTTTCTCATGTCCTGCTCGTCTAGATAGTAGGTCGGGCCTTGGTATTTGACTTGCCGCTCCTGTGTCTGATTACGAAGTTGTAATCTTGCAAGTCAGTGACCCATCTCGCCTGACGCCTATTTAGGTTTTGCGCTTTTCGGAAATATGTTAGGTTCTGATGATCTGTCAGAACCTCGATGGTTTGTTTTGCTCCCTTCAGGTAATGTGCCCACTCATAAAAGGCGTGCATTACCGCAAGCATCTCTTTATCATATATTTCATAATTCCGCTCAGCATCGTTCAACGACTTTGAGATAAAAGCTACTGGTTTCCATAATCCATCCTCTCTTTGCTGGGATAGTATTCCTCCTATGGCAAAGTCCGAGGCATCTATTTCTACTCGGAACTGCCTGTCTTCATTTGGAATTCGAAGTACAACTTCTTCAGTGATAGTTCTCTTGAGCCTATCAAAGGCTTCATCCTGTAGCTGTGTCCACAGCCACTCTTCTTTCCCAGTGAGCTGTGTCAACGGCTTTGCCAGTTTTGTGAAATCTTGCACAAATCTTCTATAAAAGTTGACGAAACCCAGGAACTGCTGGACTTCTTTTTTGCACTTTGGCTTAGGCCAGTCGGATACTGCTTTAACTTTAGCTGGATCCATTCGAACGGTGTCTTTCCCTATTATGACCCCTAAGAAATCTATCTCGCTTTTATCGAAAAAGCATTTTTCCGGCTTTAAAGAGAGTTTGTGGTGTCCCAATTTTTCCAATATTCGATTTACATGTTTGATATGTTCCTCCTGGGTTTTTGAGAATACCAGGATATCATCCATGTAGATAACTACCCATCCCTCAGCTATCTCGACTCGAAAGATGTCGTTCATCATGGTTTGGAAAGTTGCTGGGGAATTAGTAAGACCAAAGAACATTATGAGTGGCTCAAATAGTCCTCGATTGGTTCTAAAAGCGGCTTTCCATTCGTCTCCTTCTTTAATGCGTACATTGTTGTAACCCCAACGTATATCCATCTTTGAGAAGACTTTTGCTTGGGATAATTGGTCTACAAGTTCTCCTATCAAAGGTAGGGGATAACGGTTCTTGACCGTCATTTCGTTCAGCTTCCTGTAGTCCTGTACAGGCCTAAGTTTGCCATCCTTCTTTTTGACGAAGAAGAAAGGGGATGCCATTGGTGATTTGCTGGCCTGGATTCGTCCGGAATCCAAGTTCTCTTTTAGGAATTCATCCAGCTGCTGTTGTTTGTCACAGTTAAGAGGGTAGATTTTGCAATCTACTGGAGTCGAGCCTGGTATCAGTTCTATTGTGTGGTCCCAGCGTCGTCATGGTGGTAATTCGTCGAAGGTTTCCTTTTCAAATACCTTTCGATGTTCCAAGTAATGGCAAGGGACCGCCTCTTCCAGTGTACGCTTTTTCTCCGTTTTTGCCTGTTCTGCAGCTATTTTTGTAGCTGTTGAGGCGAAAGCTCAAACTCGTAGCTCCGGTTCTCCAATGTCAACGGCTAGCAGGTGTTCCCCTTCTTGTAAGTGGTAAGATACCTCTATCTCGTCTTCTGGTTCCTGTACTGATGATGGTTTCCAACAGGTTCCGGGGCATCAGTTAAACTCTAAGGATTTTTTCTTCCAATTAATGGTTGGATTGTGATGTTCCAACCAATCATGTCCCAAGAAGAGATCGGTTTTGCTGAGCGTAGCCACCGCGCAATCCATGACCTCCTCATGAGATCCTATGCATAGTTTGAATTGAACAAAATACTCAACACTTCCTGATCCGTTCCGTGTTCCATCTGCGTTATATACAGGGATCGGTCGTAAGAGTTTCTTTTTGTTCATTTTATGTTTTTTAACGAATTCTTCACTTATACATGAAGCGGTGCATCCGGAATCTAGCAGCATAGTTATATTGGCGGATTGACAGGTGTCCATGGTGGTGAGTGTTCCCTTTAAGTCTAATTCTTGTTTCCCAATTCCTTGTACTACTTTTTCTCGTAAGTGTACTAGGTTCCATAGGGCGTCAGTTTCTGACAATGCGTTCAACTGTTGGACTAGTTCTTTGTTCACTTCCTTTATTCGTTTGGGTTCCACCCACTGCCTTAGGCATTCGATTGCAGTTTGTTCTGACTGCTGCCATATGCGTCTTAACACCCAAGGGGGTGTCCATGTTTTTAGTCTTTTCTCGGGTTTTATGCTCATGTTCATATTTCTTATTCGGTGTATGTTCCCACTGTATTCATAGAGTAAATCATGCATGTTAATTGCAGAGTCTACTGGTACTAATACACCATTACAAGAATTTGAACTAGGAGCCAGTTGAACAGAGCATTTGTTTACTGGCTGTCTCCAAAATCCGAGACCTCGATTTTGGCACATCCTTCTAGGGTCATTTCCCCATTGTCTATCATTCGTACTACTCTCTTTCCTTTATCTTTGGTTGGATCCTTCTTCCAACACCTTTCCACCATGTGGCCCTTCCTTCCACAGTTGCTACATTCCGGTATGGGTTTTCTTCCTCGTGGTAATGGACATCGTCGACTGTAATGACCTTCTTTCTCACAGTTATAACACCATGGTTTGACGTCTCGTTTCTTATCCACGTCCATGGTGTTTGGGTCCCGACTTCCTGATGCGAACAGAGCTGGAGCCTTGTACTGGTACTGAGGACGAGGGTTGGTACTCGGGGTTTGTTCTCTGTACTCTTGTCGAGTTTTCGGGAAGCCGTATGTTTCGTTGGCTTTCCTGTAGGCTTGAGCAAGTGTGGTTACTCTTGTTTGTATCTGGACAAGAGTGGCGTTGTCTGCGAGTCCCCCATATCAAATTAGGTCTCTTCCTAGAGCTGGATTGAGATTGTTCTGGAACTGAGAGATCAGAGCTTGATCGTTCCAGTCGGTGAGTGAGGTGAGAGAGTTGAATTTTACAATGTAGTCTTCGACCAACATTGTTCCCTGTCGTAATTTTAGTAACGCCTCAATCGCTTTCTCCTTTGTCTCCGTCGACATGAAGAAGTTGTGCATCTGGTTTTTGAAATCGGCCCAGTCCGTAAACGGGAACTGATTGATCAATGGTCTTCGTACCCATGCTCGATTATCTTCTGTTGATTCTCCCTCATTTAACTGTTGCCAGTTAAGTTGTGAATTCCACCTGCTATTGTCTATTTTATCCTGGTACTCCTGTAGCGCCTCCTGAAGTGCTTTAAGTTTGACACCACTCCAGTCAGCTGCCCTATCCCCTTTGCCACCTTTCATTTGGTAAAGGCATATGGAAATCTGTCTGTTTGGGTCTACCTCTCTTGCCAACATAAAATAGGTCTCCATCTGCCGTAGCCAACCGTCAACTGTACGTGGATCTCCTTGGTAGTAATCAGGCATTTTTGCCTTTGTAAGAGGTCCAGGTTCGGGGCAGGAACTCCATTGGTACTCGTTTATTATGGCGACAAGGGCTTGTCCAGTGTTGGTAATAGCCCGCTGTCTTTCCTCCTCCTGTCGATGGATCTCATTCTCCCTCGTGGCTACTGCTGCCGCAGGTTGGGTGTCTGAGAGGGATTCCAGAGTTTCGGTATCCATCCAGTGATTTCTCCATCCGAGTACTGCATGATAGGCCTGGGTAACCATTTCGACAGTTAACCTAAAAGGCCCTGCTCCGAGTTTATAATGTCCCATGCCTTCCCGGTTTAGGTACTCGACGTGAAACCACCCCCTCGTGTTACTGTTATATTTTTCGATATGTAACATGGTTGATTGGGAATAGTTTCTTCGTATGATGGTGGTGACATTTTCTTCCCGAAGGCTTTTGTCCCAATTGCAGATTTCTTGCAATTGTGGATAGGCCGGCCACAAGAACTTGTTCCAGTAATCTTTCTTAATCAGTACCAGGTAGCAATATCCTGGTATGTCGGGGTGTAACCCGCTGTCGACCCATGACATCCTTGGGTAGGGATAAGGAAGCCAAAATTCTTTTTCGACATTCCTTCTCCACTGGTTGATTTGTCATTTTTTATGGGCATCATTTGCCCCTTGAGGATATTCCTCCGTCGATAACCAGTCTGCCATAGTGGGCACTCCTCCATTCCAGTGTGCCACATCTCCACCAGCATTGATGACTCTGGCTTTACTTTCTCCACCAGCTAGTGCTGCTGCTGCGTATGATCACACTGGTTGCACTACTGGTTCCTGTTCTTTAACTGCCGGGTATGTTTGTCCGGCTGCCTGATTTACTGCTTCCTGAACAGTTACTGTGGATCGCAAATCAACTTGTTTGGTAGACGTGGTCAAAATCGGTCACTCTAGCCTGAAATACACAAGGAAACTAGAGAGGGGAGCAATCACATCCAAAGCGGGAGCTGGCGCTCAACCAGCAATGGCGCAGTGAAGCCTATCCCATAACACCAACTCTGTTTACAACTTAAGCAAGCTTCAGGAAAGATTCCATTACTCCTCCGGACTCATGCCACATGGGCAGCCTGGTGGTAACTTGGACTTCCCCTACTAATCACCGACGTAGAATATGTCCTCTCAGGTTGGTATTGCCTCCTGACCTCCCTGATTTAACCTTCAGAGGGCTTTCCAGTTTAACCATCCGGGTGACAAGTCCAGCCTGGCCTAGCAGGAGGTTAGCACTCAGACGGCTCTACCCACGTCCGCCTGAAGCATTGTACCACCACAGCTCGGGTCCCCTTCGGGTACCTTTCCTGTTGCAAAGTCTCCTTATGGAGTAAGTTGCTCTACGTCTTGCCTTTTACCAGGGTCCCTCAGTTCCCAACCTTGAGGCGTCAATCGCTCTCTCAAGGAAAAGACTAACCAAATCGCCTTTATACCAGCGATCCAGAGGTGTCCTGTCTACTGGTCTCCACATACAGGGCTACCAGGGCCCGCGGTACATTTCAGTAGTCAGATGGTTTTTAGTCAGGCATGGTCACAGCTTATTCCTCTGTTCCTGGCCATACTTCGTGTACGTTCAACCAGGCTCTGTGCCAGCGTGTATTCCGGCGAGGGGTCGATTCTTTAATCGATGCTTGGACTTTGATTGTCCTCCAAAACGTACGGTCCAGGTGTAATGAGAAACCTTGTGTAAGTCCACAAGTTCATCCCATGTGTACTCAATGTCATCCCGTCGTATGGCGGATTCTTCGACGATGTGACACCGTCCTGGTCGGATGCTATCCTGAATTGCGAACACCACCGAGTCGTCCCAAAGCTCTGGTTCCCAGTTGACAATATCGTAGAGGGTGGGCCAGGCAGGCCAGTTAAACTTGTCGTAGTATTCAGCTTTAAACAGGTACATATAACAGTACCCATTTTGCCTCCATTGATCCGGAGCGATTGGACTTTTCGCTGCTGGTCCTGGTAGGTATGCTTTGATGTGGGCCTGCCACCCTAATAACCTGGCTTTGTGATCGTTCCAGGTGTCCTCTCCTATTTCGGATAAGAAATGGTCCAAGCCGATGGTTCGAAGTTTTTCAATTGGCTCAGTGAGCAGGCGTTCCGGTGTGACAGGAAGGATTCGTCCCGGTGGTTTTGTGATGAGCAAGGGATTGTATCTGATTCCCTTGCGACGTTCCTCTTCCTCCTGTTCGCGCTTCCACTTGGCATAATGAGTGGCCCGTATGTTTCCATTCATGGCATGCATCCAGGCATTCCAGTCCTCGTGCGACATGGTCATGCCTTCATGAGCGTATAGTTCTTCTACATGATGAGCGCATTGAAGTCGCTCGACTGCCACTCTGTACCGCATAATTGCCTTGTCTCCATTGTTGATCAACATCAACCACTGATTGTATTTTGATGAAACTAAGGCCAGCCAGATCAGGTTGGAGGTGTCACCTTTGTATTGTTCCTCCAATAACTGCATGAGAGTCTGGTACTCTCGTTCAGCTTTTCTCATAGCGCATTCAGTGCGTAGTACCGCTTTGGTAGCAGCTCGTTCCATCAGAAGGGCCTCCCATGCTTCCTTCTGCTCGAGCTCTTGTTGAAGCTCTCTTTCTCGTAATAATTTTTGCGCCTCGGCGCGTTCCCTCTTCTGCTCATCTTTGCGGTATCGCCAGTACAGTCTGACGTGGTTGTCGTATCGACGTATGATGGTATCGCCGACGAAAGTTGGTATCCTGGTCAGGACAGGTTCGATGGTATGGGCCCAGTCCGCCTCGAAAATCTGACCGATTTCCGAGAGTGTCGCCTGGGCGTATGGGAGTACATATTGGAAATGACAATTCATTTTTATGGTGAGGGATGATAAAGTTGTTCCTGTAAAACAATCTTCAACCAAGTTCAGGCCCTCCACTGACACTTGATCTGTTCGTGCAGCAGTCGAATTTCCGCGCCTATCGATGATACCTCTTGGGAAACAAGAGGGTTGTTGTCTGCAGTGTTGTGGGTCTGCAGGCTATTGATTGGGCACACCCGGCACTTCACCTCGCTATCTTTGTGCCTAGTTATCAGTCCGAAGTCAAGTAGGACTGCTAGTACAGGGAGTATGCGAGGAATTTGGGATCAGCCTTGATATGTGGCACCAATCAAATGTTTTCGCTCGTTCCTGAGCTTTTCCGCAACTGCAGTGTATGTTACCCCGAGCGTGTCTATGGTCTCCTGCCTACACTGCTCTCGGGCGAACTCGTACTCTCGTCTGCAACTGTGTGGTAGACAGGCCCAATGGGCGAATTGAAGATCTCTCGTTCGAGACCTGGTGACAGTAAAGATGTCGCAGTCGATGTCGCCAACGGTCCCAGGATAATCGGGTTACAACCGTCAAAGTAAAACTAGGCCTTTGATTGTCAGGAGCAACTACGAGCGACGTGCTCGGTGCTGGACAGTACGAAGGGGTAGAGAGTAAAGTCTCTAGATTATGTCAGGACTGCCCTAGACACAACCTAAGCGACTCAAGCGGTGACTTGTTAAGTCAAAGACGATTCAATTTGCTCAGTAGCTATGTCTAGTGACAATAGACTATCTAGAGACTTAAGAGTCTCCTACTGTAAACTACGGCCCTTATATACCGCTCCCCTGGTCTGTGCGCAGACAGTGCGCAGCTAAAGTCCCTCACTGGGGATCAATGTGCAGCGACTCAGTCTGCGCCCATCTAACCATTCATGGAGAGTTCCTCCCACACCCAACTCCTGGGTTGTCCGCATGCGGCCTTGCTATTGTTCAAGCTTGTCGGCCGATTCCCATGCACGCCGTACCGTTGACTTGGTACTCCTCGGCGTTCCCATGTCGCCCCTCAGGCGCCGTGCTGCTCATGATTCCTTTCATGGCATAGGCCCATCATCGGGCTGCATCTCCTGTCGGCACTCGGTCTTTTCCATAGCCGATGCTGACCTAACCACCTTCCTAATAGGGACCGCAGTTCACGTAGGCCATCCTCCTAAAGTCCCATTGCGTAGTCTTGTTCGTAGACGTTTGAGCGAAGTAAAATAGATAAAAAGATAAGAAAAATATCTCCCGACTCCTCGTGATCATATCTTCATAAGTGTCATTGACGTTGTTACTGTAAAGTTGAAAATGAGAGGTATGCTCATAACATAGAGGCCTAGTTTTCTTCTGGGAGGTAGTAATCACACAGCCTGTGACCTCCAGGCAACATCAACTATGACAAAACTTACTGTCAATGGGTCTTGAATGAGAGATCCTCAATACACCTGTAGGGCCTGTCTACACAATGGTAACAGATGAGAGTACTAGTTCACTGGGGAGCAGCATAGGCAGGAGACCACAGATGCACTGATATGTTTGCTCTGCTATTGGAAATAGGGAGGAAAGGGAGGTGTGAGGTCGTGAAAGGATTCCTGTCAACTCCAGGGTGCTCAATGTCAATGCTACTATGTGTGGAACTGGTGGAGTTCACAGAAAATAATGCTATAGCACAATGATGGCAAACACAGGACATGGAGTGCAATGAGACTTGAGAGATGCAGACAGGATGAGGAGGGCATGACTAGAACTTGAAACTCAAAAGGAAACAGTGGTAATCTGATGTGCTTCCCTTTTTCTATGTTGTACATGGCTTTATATACGATTTTTCTACTCTAGATAACAAAATAACACCTTGTAAAATTTCACCTTGCAACCATGTATCCAAATCTGTCTTGAAGGTCTTCTTGTGATGGGGCTAGCTGAGGGACGCAATGGTGGAATACAAGTGCTGTGGTGAGAACCAATATTGTGATCCTGCACAGGATGCTAATAGACTTGTTGGATTGAAATAGACTTGCATGATTGCCATGCGCAGCAACTCTGGGGTTCATCTGACTTGATGTGGCCCTGTTCTCAATATTCTGCGGACCTGACTAGTCTATACTATATCTGATCGTTGGCCAATGGCTTTATTCATCTGCTAGGTCCTAATCTGCTGTGTTGGTGCATTGCTAGGGATGATGTGGCTATTGGATTGTAGAATGAAGATCTTCCCTAATGCAGATATGGCTTGATGGCATGGTCCCTTCTCCAGTGAACTAAGCTATACTGGCTGATGATTTTCCTGCAACTCAGCTGATAGAGTGATGATATTGGGTGCAAATGACCAACTGGCACTGGGTCTGGATGGTGTATGTGGGATGGGACTTGCTTGTTGGTCATGGGTGATGCTTTCCTTACTGCATGAAAATGTGGAAAATTCTGGAGTTGCGTGGAATTGCTTGGAGTTGCTTGTTGCTATCATGGAATTCCTGCAGATGACTCCTATACACCCTTACCTCAGCACAATGCTCATCATCTCCCCCGCACTTAAAAATCTGACTGTCCTCAGTCAGTTGTGCAAAGGAGCTGGCTAGTCAATTGCTGGTGGTCGAAATGAATTAAAATAAAATCTTGACAAATGAAAAATGGCATAAGGACTATGTACTGGGTATCTTGTGGGATTCATGTTGTCTGTTCAGCAGTAGTTGCCTCCTGGGTCAGGATCATCATCTATATCTGGCCACTCATCAATTACTGAATCTTCGTCACTACTGTCACTATCACTGAATATGTCGTCTTCATATGTCACCCATAGGTGGTGAGTGGAATGATGGCAGTGGCATGGCACTTGGTTGACTGAACTTATGTTCTGTTCTTGATGTGTCAGAGTTGGGGCGGAATTGACTGGAGTGTGGCAGGGTTCGATGGGGCAACTGGACTTGACTATACTTGCTTCTGGGAACTTGACAGCTGCAACTGAGGACTTGGCGACAGGAAACTCAGCTGGAATCTGATATATATGGGACTTGGAGGTGGGCTAAACTTGGTGGGCTGACTGTTGAGGACAGGGGACAGCAGGATTGGTGTGTGACTGTCAGGATCTGTCTTGTGGTGGCTGGTGCTGGTAGCTGGTGTATAGGCTTCAGTCTTGTTGGGCTGCTGCAGGACTGGTTCAATTGTGGTTTCCTCTCTATGACATTCAATCACTTCCTCGAGGCTTACTGAAAATCCTGGTGCTTCTCCTTGCATGTTTCGACGAATCTGGGTGGTCCATGGGGTATGGCCAGGGTTGTGATGACTAGTGCTGGTGCTGGTTCTGCTGCTGGTATGTGGTGTGGAGTCAAGGCTTCATGCACCTCATGGCAGACGTTGGGCAAGGCTGCTAGGAGCTCCTTGAAGCTAATGTTCACAGCAGGACTTGTAAGGACACATTTGAAAATTTGATTAACTGCTTGTGGGTTTTGCATGGGAGTGGTGGTGGTGTACGACTGGTCCTTGTGCTTTGCTCCGAATGGTTGCTCTGTTGGTGGCTGGTAACAAGGGTGCATGAATGGCTGATCTCAGGGCCTGGCGACTTCTGGTGAGGTGATCTCTTCAGGTGTTGGGGCTGGTGCTGCTGGTACTGGTGCTGCTGCTGGTACAAATCACGATTCTATTTCTTTCTCCCATAGCGAAATCTCTACTCCATTAGATACTACCTTCTTCTTTTTTGCTGCTTGCAATGCTATCAGGACCTTCTGCATCTGCTCAATTTCTTTGTCAACTTTGTCCATGGGGTTTACTGCTGTCTTGTAGCTCAGAATTGGCACAATGCTTGATGAAACCATTGGCTCCTGGTAGTGGTTGGGGGGTGAATAGAACATTGAGGAATGGAATCTGGAACTTGTTCCTAGTGGGACTGTGTTGGCACTGGTAGCTGGCATGGCTTGTGACCAATTCCGTGGGGCTGTCACACAATTCCGCAGGGCTGTCACACGAGTCTGGTTCGTCACAACTGACTGGTTTAGCAACTGTAGCATCATTTGAGTCTGTTGCAAGCCCTGGACCATCCTTTCCATCATGCCAAACATGTCTTCTGTCTTTATTTTGGGCATAACTATTGGCTCGGGTTTGACAAGCAGAGTTGACATGGAGTTGGCAGGATAGACTGCAGAATTGGTGGGGTACACTGCGGAGTTGGCGGAATTGACAAGGTACACTATGGAGTTGGTGGAATTGATGATATGGGGCACAGTGGGCTTGTTGATCAATTTATTGTAGAACAACGAGCCTTGAATGACTTCTTTTGCAGCTGCTAGGGTCTGCTCAAGTGAATATGGGTTGTTGCAGTGCATGTTTGGATAGTGGCTTTGCATATAGTGATACATTTCTATTCTGACACAGACTTGGAATCCCTTGAAGAAGTATTTGCATTGCTGGTGCATCATGAGTCGTCTGTTCCTAATGAGATACCTAGTGATCACTAAAAATCGCTGGTAGTAGCTGCATAGTTCTTCTGCAGTTTTGATTCCGAGCCAGAAAGTCTCTTCCACTAGTCAATCCAAATCTGACTGAGTGTGCTTGCACTCATTGATTACTCCAGTGTATAGTGCAATGACTGATGCTTTGAACTCCTCATATGTAGATGCTGCACCATAGGTGTCAACTCCTTTCCATAAATCATACTCTGTGTTGTGGAGATAATGTAGTGTGTATGCCTTCTTTTGCTGTGTGGAATTGATTCTTGCTTCACTAAATAGCAACTTGAGCTCATTGAAATAGTGCATGAGGCAGCAGGGTTGGCTGGGGTCAGAGCAGGGTGCTGCATCATCATAGAAAGCAGGCATGGGCTTGATGGGCTGGGCATAGTTGGTCATTGTGGCTTTTGTAGAACTAGACTGTTGGAGCTAAAGGTTGATGAACTGGCACTGAAGCTACTGGAACTGGTGGAAACTGAAGATGTCGAAGGAGTGGAATTGCTGTGGTTGGTGTAGTGTCTGGGAATTGCTGATCACAGGGTGACTTGGGTGGTGTTGACAGCATAATTCTTTCAAAGGCCTCACTGGGGCAGCCAATTTGATATGTTTGCTCCACTATTGGAAATAGGGAGGAAAGGGAGGTGTGAGGTCGTGAAAGGATTCCTGTCAACTCCAGGGTGCTCAATGTCAATGCTACTATGTGTGGAACTGGCAGAGTTTGCAGAAAATAATGCTATAGCACAATGACAGCAAACATGGGACACAGAGTGCAATGAGACTTGAGAGATGCAGACAGGATGAGGAGGGTGTGACTAGAACTTGAAACTCAAAAGGAAATGGTGGTAATCTGATGTGCTTCCCTTTTTCTATGTTGTACATGGCTTTATATACGATTTTTCTACTCTAGATAACAAAATAACACCTTGTAAAATTTCACCTTGCAACCATGTATCCAAATCTGTCTTGAAGGTCTTCTCATGATGGGGCTAGCTGAGGGATGCGATGGTGGAATACAAGTGCTGTGGTGAGAACCAATATTGTGATCCTGCGCAGGATGCTAATAGACTTGTTGGATTGAAATAGACTTGCCTGATTGCTGTGTGTGGCAACTCCAGGGTTCATCTGACTTGATGTGGCCCTGTTCTTGATATTCCACAGACCTGACTAGTCTATACTATATCTGATTGTCAGCCAATGGCTTTATTTGTCTGCCAGGTCCTAATCTGCTGTGTTGGTGCATTGCTAGGGATGACATGGCTATTGGATCATAGAATGAAGATCTTCCCTAATGCAGATATGGCTTAATGGTGTGGTCCCTTCTCCGGGTGAACTAAGCTATACTGGCTGATGATTTTCCTGCAACATGGCTGATAGAGTGATAATATTGGGTGCAAATGACCAACTGGCACTGGGTCTGGATGGTGTATGTGGGATGGGACTTGCTTGTTGGTCATGGGTGATGCTTTCCTTACCACAGGAAAATGCAGAAAATCGCAGAGTTGTGTGGAATTGCTCAGAGTTGCTCATTGCTATTGTGGAATTCCTGTGGATGACTCCTATACACCCTTACCTCAGCACAATGCTCATCAGTGCCCTGGATATAGTACACTGTTGTTGCAGAAAAACTCAGGAATGAGCAAAGAAATCTATCTGTTGTTGCATATCAAGGCTGAACCCAAGTTTCCTCACACACTCCCTGTACCAGCAGTGCAAAATAAGTTGCACACTGATAACTAGGCACAAAGATAGTGAGGTGAATTGCTGGGTGCACACAGTTAGTAGCTTGTGGTTCCCACAACAATCAGACAATATCTTCCTTGTTTCCCAAGGAATGTCATTGACAGGTGCAGTAAAAAGGCCAAATGAACAGATCAACTGTCAGTGGAGGGCCTGAAGTTGGTTGAAGATTATTTTACAGGAACAAAATCCCTATCATACAAAATGCAGTGTGCATTCACCTATATACTACCCTACACCCAGGCAACACTCTCAGAGATCAGGTGCATATTTGAGGCGGACTGGGTTTCATCAATCAACACAGTCCAGACAGGACCCAGAGAATTCATTAGTGACACTGTCATTCATTGATACAATAATCACATCTGGTTGTATTGGAAATACCAGAAGTGCAGACACAAAAGTACTCAAGCACAGATAATCCTGCAGCAATGCAAAGCTGAGCAGAAGTTGGAACAGAAAGAAGCCTGGGAGGCTTTGATGATAGAACAGGTGGCTACCCAAGCAGTATTATGGGCAGAGCATGCCATGAAGAAAGCAGAGAGGGAATATCAAACCCTCATTGAGCTATTAGAGACACAGTACAAGGGAGACACCTCGAACCCAATTTGGTTGGCACTGGTGGCATCAAAATACAATCAGTGGCTCCTTTTAATCAACAATGGAGACAAAGCTATTTGGAGATACTGAGTAGCTCGAGAAAGGCTAGATCATGCACACCATGTACAGGAATTGTATGAGCATGAAGGAATGGTGATGGAGCACACAGACTGTAACATGTGGATGCATACTCTCAATGGCAACATAAAAGCCACACAGTATGCCAAGTGGAAGAGAGAGCAAGAGGAGGAATAACATCGAAAGGGAATTCAATACAATCCCTTACTTGTCACAAAGCCACCTGGATTTATTTAGGAGAGGACACCAGAATGACTTTTAACTGAACCCATTACCAAACTCAGAACTATTGGAATGGATCATTTCCTGAAAGGAGTTGGGGAAGAGTCATGGAATGATCATAAAGCCTGAGTACTAGGGTGGCAAGCTAGTATCAAAGCTGCCCTACCAGGACCAAAAGCCAGGAGTCCCATTGCACACAATCAATGGAGGAAAAACAGGTACTGTTACAGTACCTGTTCAAATCTGAATATTATGACAAGTACAATTGGCCAGCATGGCCAATGCTTTATGACATCATTAACTGGGAGCTCAAGCTGCACAATGAAAGTGTTGTCTTTGCTATTCAAGACAGCATTCAACCAGGACAATGTCACATCATTGAAGAAGCAGCAGTGCGACAAGATGATATTGAATATACATGGGATGAGTTGGTGGACCTTCACAAGGTCTCCCATTATACATGGACAGTTCGCTTCAGGGGACAATCTAAATCAAAGTCCAAGCAAAGGGCTAAGCAACAACAACTTTCCCAAACCCCAATCAGAAGGGTGGACCTCCAAACAACAGTCACTGTAGAGGAGGCAATATTACAAGCAGCTGGACGGAGTTACCCAGCTGTTATGGAACCAAAACTGGTTGTGCAACCAGTGTGATCATATGCAGTGGCAGCACAAGCCAGTAAGGAAAACAAAGCATGGGTTGTCACCCAAGGAGGGGACTGCACCCATTGGAATGGAGGAGTAGCAACAATGGCAGATTGGCTCTTGAGTGAAGAGTATCCACAAGGGGCAAATAATGCCCACAAAAAAAGACATATCAAATCCTGGAGAAGAATTGTCAAAAGGGAGACATGGTTGCCTTACCCTTATCCTAAAATGTCTTGGGCTAACAGTGGATTTAACCCCAATATACCAGGATACTGTTACCTGGTATTGATAAAGAAACAATATTGGGATGAATTCATGTGGCCAGCATATCTGCAGATCCAGGAAATCTGTACTTGGGACCCTAGCCTAAGGGAAGAGGACATGACTACTCTTATAAGAAAATCATACTTGCACCCAACCACATTGCATATTGAAAAGTACCACAGCAATTGCAGAGGATGGTTGGGCCATTACAAGCTAGGAGCTACACCATTCTGGTACACAGCAGAAATGGCAGGATGACTATACCATGCCATATTAGGATGGCATGATTACTGGGCTGGAACAGAAACTCTGGAAGAGTTACTGGCAATGCAACCAGCAGTAGCAGTGGCAGCTCAATCAGATGCAGTTCACAGGCAGGCAGCCAACAGACAGGGGGCAGTAATCAATATGGGCAACACCATTGCCAATATGATCAATGCCTATCAACAGTCTAACAGGATGGAACCAGGTCCTCTCACCAAAATGGAGATGCCTGACTACTAGTGACCCATGAACTGTAGATAGATGGTTATGCCAGATGGAAACTTATTTCATGCTGGCAAGGGAAAAAATCAACCTGCACAAAATCTCAATCTGTCTGTATAGGATTAAAGGAGGAAAAGACGACTGGGCAGCCAATTGGAGTGGAGTGAAACTCAGAGCATTCCAGGATGCTCTCCAAGAGTTTCAAGATAAAATAGATAACAATGGCTGGGATATGCAGTTGGATTGGGCAACTCTCAATAATGGATTGGCAACAGATGATGATAGGACATGGATCAGGCAACCATTAAATAATCAGTTCCCATTTGAAGATTGGGTTGACTTCAAAAATCGGATGCACAAATTCTTCATGTCAACCAAAACAAAGGAAAAGGCAATTGAAAAATTATTAAGCCTAATACAGGGGACAATGATAGTCAAGGATTACATTGTCAAGTTCAATTCCTTGTCACCTCTGACTGACTGGAATGATCAAGCCCTCATCTCACACTTCAAGGGACATCTTAACCCATATTTGGGAAGGGAACTAATCCGATATGGCAGGCTCAGCAAAGTAGCCACCCTACACCAGATACAAACACAAGTTACAGAGCTAGCAAGGGCATATTGGAAATCCAATGAAACCTATGGGGCACTCAAACAACAGGGAGACTACAAGGAAAGAACTCATGATAATTGTTGCCCTCAGTTTCAATTCTGAGCCCCACCCCCTAAACCATCTGGAAGTCATTTTGACACAAACACCATGGACATTGATAAAAGTAAAAAGTCCATCACTTGTTTCAATTGCAGAAAAAAGGGTCACTATAGTCAGGACTGTTAAGGGCCAAAGAAGCCAGTCACCTGTTATAACTGTGGAGAAGATGGACACTATCAACAGCATGCACAAAGCCTAAAAGGATCACAATGGGAGAAAAGGGCAAATGAGCCATAAGGAGTATCTCAGCAGGAGAGCTGACAAAGGAAGAATACAGGAGCTTGGAGAGCTCCAGGGTTTTGCTCAAAGCCAGTAGGCAAGCACTCAGCACTGCTGGCTTCTAGTCAGGTTTTGAATAGTGTTGTACCAGTACACATAGACTCTCAAATAAACATGCAGGGTTTACTCTATGAATGCAGAGGGAGTGTACATCACCTGAGAAACCTGAGAGTGAGTGCAAAAAAGGAGAACAGTTGAAAATGTGGACACCACAATGGATGCTTAGGCAAATCTGGGAACAACCAAAAGAAATCACAGTAGAGTGTTTACAACAATGGGTTCATGTTAAAAGGATAAAAGAAGTAGATGGCCAACTAGTGGACCAGTTGAATGCCATGATGGAGGCAGAAGCCATGTGGAACCTTGTACACTTACAAGAAAAAGTAGTACAAGGAAGTGGGAAACAACCTCAAAGGGATGATCACAACTATGGACACCCTGAAAATGATCAAGGTCGACATGTTGTTAGACTCAGGGTGTACTGGGTCCTGTATCAACAATGAATTTGTAGAACAGCATCAGTTAGCAAAATGATGTTTGGTGTGACCAGTGCCAGTGTATAATGCAGATAGAACGAAAAATGCTACGGGAAATCTGGAGTACATGGTACAGGTCAAATTAAAAATAGGGGAACATGAGGAAGTAATGGATTGCACAGTGACACATCTGGGAAAGACAGATTTATTTCTTGGTTTTGATTGGTTGAAATATTGTAACCCCACAATCAATTGGAAGAAACAGTCCTTGGAATTTAACCATTGCCCTGGAGCCTGTTGGAAATCTTTGTCAGTACAGGAACCAGAGGACAAGGTGGATGTGGCACAGCACCTGGAGGAAGGAGAGTGATTGTTAGCAGTTCACATTGGTGAACCAGAATTGTGTGTGTGAGCATACACATCAACAGCAACAAGGATAGCTGCAGAGGAGGCAGAAAAAATGAAGAAACAAACTCTGGAGGAAGCAGTCCCCAGACACTATCTAGGACATTGGAAAGTCTTTGAAAAGGAGACTTTTGATGAACTACCACCACAGCAATGATGGGACCATGCCATAGAGTTGGTCCCTGGGTCTAACCCAGTTGATTGCAAAATTTATCTGCTCAATAGATGAACAGCAACAACTGGGTGAATTCTTGAAAGAAAACTTGGATTCTGGGTGGATCCAACCAAACAAATCACAAATGGCCTCTCCTTTCTTTTTTGTAAAAAAGAAAGACAGGAAGTTAAGACTGGTACAGTACTACTGGAAGCTGAATGAAATGATGGTGAAGAATCACTACCCACTCCTACTCATAGGGGAGTTAGTTGACAAATTATTGCAAGCCAAGGTCTTTTCAAAAATGGACATCCATTGGGGATACAACAATGTCCATATTAAAGAAGGCAACAAATGGAAGGCAGCATTTAGGACTAATAGAGGACTCTTTGAACCTCTAGTAATGTTCTTCAGACTTACAAATTTGCTGGCAACTTTTCAGACTATGATGAATGATATTTTCAGAGTTGAGATAGCAGAGGGATGGGTCATCATTTACATGGATGACATATTAGTGTTCTCAAAGAGTCAGGAGGAACATACTGCTCAAGTGAATTGAATATTAGCCAAGCTGGAAGAACATAAGCTATTGCTAAAACCCAAGAAGTGCTTTTTTGATAGAAGCAAGATAGACTTCTTAGGAGTCATAATTAGCAAGGATTTGGTCAGGATGGACTCTGCCAAGGTCAAGGCAGTAACCGAATGGCCCAAACCAACTTGTAAATGTGAGGTTCAACAGTTCTTAGGTTTCATAAACTTCTACTGGTGTTTTGTGAAAGACTTTGCAAAGCAGCAAGACTGCTTACCCAGCTAACAGGGAAGAACAAATGGAAGTGGACAGAATTACAAGATGTAGCTTTTGAGAAGCTAAAAAAGACAGTTGCAGAGGAAGTAGTATTACAAATCCCCAATGAAGATGGACAGTTTAGAGTAGAGGTGGATGCCTCAGACTTTGCTATCAGAGGGATTCTGTCACAACAGGTGGAAGATGATAAATGGAAGCTGGTTGCTTTCATTTCCAAATCACTTAACAATGCAGAACAAAACTATGAGATCTATGATAAGGAGATGCTTGCAGTTATGCATGCCTTTTATGAATGGGCCCACTATCTTAAAGGGGCCAAACACATGGTTGAGGTTCTAATGGATCATCATAACCTTACCTACTTCAGGAACATACAAAATCTAGATTGATGACAAGTGAGATGGGTGATGGATTTGCAGGAACTCAACTTCATCATCAAACACCAAAGTGGAAAGTCCAACACTAAAGTGGACTTACTGTCATGATGAGTGGGACATGCTCAAGGGGAAGATGATAATGAAGGAGTGGTGTTGCTAAAAGAACACCTGTTTGTACAAGTATTTGATGATGATTGTGCACTGGGTGACATCATGAAGGACACTAGAGATGTACCTCAATGGCAATGGGAAATGCAGGTTGTGAAACGACAGGAGGAGACTACAAATTGGATAAAGGACTAGTCACTTGGAAGGGAAGAGTTTATGTGCCAGCAGTTGTGGCTTTATGGGAAGACATCATTGCAATTCATCATTTGTGGGGACATTCAGGTGTAGAAAAGACATTGGAGTCTTTGACAAGAAATTTCTGGTAGCTGAATATGTGCAAGGACATTGAGTGTTACATTCCAGGCTGTGAGACCTGTCAAAAGGCAAAACCAGATTGTCAAGCATGCACCACACCCCTGCAACCCAATGAAGTTCCCACAGAACCATGGGAGATTATTTCAGTTGATTTTGTAGGACCATTGCCAGAGTCAAAAGGCAACAACATGATTTTGGTAATAGTGGACAGGTTTACCAAAAAGTCATATTTCCTACCCACCATGATGGCCACCATGTCTCAAGGAATGGCAGTGTTATACAGAGATAATGTGTTCTGGGGGCACGGACTCCTGAGGAAAGTTATAAGCAACAGGGGACCTCAGTTTGCTTCAAAATTCATGAATGATCTATATGGAACACTGGGGATTAAGGCCAATCAATCGATGGCCTATCATCCTCAGATGGACAGACAAATGGAACAAGTAAACCAAGAACTTAAAGAATTGTTGACCATAATCACCAGGACAATTGGAGCAATTGGCTGTCAGTGGCACAGTTCTGCCACAACAACAGAGTACATTCTGCCACAGGCTTTACCCCCTTCTTCATGAACTACAGCTGACATCCCAACAAAGGATTGGACCCAACCTATGTACCAAAGGTGGTTGCAGTGGAACAACTGGAAAAAGAGATAGAGGATGTGCATGCTAAAGCAAAGAAAGCACTAGAAAAGGCAGCTCAAATTATGAAGGAGCACTACAATGGCCACTGCTGAGTGGCACATGAGTATAAACCTGGCAACAAGGTTTATCTCAGTACAGAGAACCTGCCAGTAATTTGAGCAACCAAAGGGCTTGACAGGAAGTTTGTTGGTCCACTAGAAGTTCTTGCCAAGGTTGGCAAGTCATCCTATAAATTGTTATGAGCACACCTCTCATTTTAAACCTTACAGTAATGACACCAATGACATTCACGAAGATACAGGACGAGAGGTCATGGACATATTTTTCACTTGTTTTTATCTATTTTACTTCGCTCAAACGTTGAAGAGCAAGACAATACAACAGGGACTTCATGAGGAAGGCCTACGTTAACACTACAGCCCAAGAAGGAAGGTGGTTATGTCAGCATTGGTTAAAGGGAACACCGAGTGCTGACTAGGATGCGGCCCGATGATGGGCCTATGCCATGAAAGAAATCATGGGCAGCATGGCGCCTGAGGGGTAACATGGGAATGCCGAAGAGAACTGAGTCAATGGTATGGTGTGCATGGGAATTGACCGGATGCTAGAACAATAGCAAGGCTGAATGCAGACAACCTGAGTCAATGGGATGGGAGGAGATCTCCAAGAATGGTTATATGGGTGCAGGTCTTAGCTGCTGCGCATTGTCTCTATTGTGAGGGACTTTAGCTGCGTGCTGTCTGCGCACAGACCAGGAGAGCAGTTTATAAGGGCTGTAGTTTAGCATAGGAGACCTTAAGTCTCTAGATAGTCTATTGTCACTGGACATAGCTATTTGAGCAATTGTATCATCTTTGGCTTAACAAGCCCCACTCAAGTCGTTTAGGTTGTGTTCGGGACAGTCCTGACATAATCTAGAGACTTTCCAGCTCTACCCCATTGTACTGTCACAGCACCGAGCACGCCACTTGTAGTTGCTCCAGACAATCAACAGCCTAGTTTCATCTTGGGAGAGGTAGTAATCCACTAGAGTCCCAGAACCTCTCGTCGACTACAACATACTTTGACGGTTGTAATCTGATTATCCCGGAACCATTGGCGACATTGACTCCGACACACATACTGTCAACAGGCACTGTTTAAGTGTCCTCAATACACCCGTTGGGCCTGGTGACAAACCCTACTTGGGTGGCTACACACAGTAACAGACAAGAGTACTAGTATTGCTGGGAGAGCATAGGCAGGAGACCATAGATGCACCCCAGGTGTAGTACACTGTTATTGCTGAAAAGCTCAGGAATGAGTGAAGACACTTGATTTACATTGTGTATCAAGGCTGATACAAAGTCCCTTCACACCCTCTGTACAAGCACTGTGAAATAAGTTGCACAGTGATAACTTGGCACAAGGACATTAGGGCGAACTGCCGGGCACGTATTTTGATAGCTTGCAGACCCACTGCAGACAATATCCTCCTTGTTTCCCAAGGAGCGTAATCGACAGGTGCAGATTTTTCGACTGCCATATGAACAGAACTATTGTCAGTGGAGGGCCTGAAATAGTTTGAAGATCTTTTTACAGGAAAAATGATATCACCTCTCATCACCATGAATTGCTCCTTCACATACATATTACCATACGCCCAGGCGACACTATTGGAAATCAGTTACATTTTCGAAGTGGACTGGGCCTCTAACATCACACCAGTCCCCATTGGGACACCAACTTTTATCAGCGACACCGTTGTACACCGTTACGATAACCATGTGCACCTGTACTGGCGATACCGCAAAGAGGAGCAGAGACAAGAGCATGCAGAAGCGCAACAACTGCTAAGGGAACGAGAAGCCCAGCAGGAACAGGAACAGAAGGAAGCCTGGGAGGCCCTTCTCATGGAACGAGCTGCCACTCGTGCAGTCTTATGTACAGAATGCACAATGCAAAAAGCAGAGAGGGAATACCAAACCCTCATACAACTATTGGAGGATTGATACAACAGAGACACCTCCAACCCTATTTGGCTAGCCCTGGTTTCATAGAAATATAACCAGTGGCTCATGTTAATCAACAACGGTGATAAAGCCATTCAACGATACTGAGTGGCGGTTGAAAAACTGGATCACATACACCACATACAAGAACTGTACAAACATGAGGGCATGACAATGAGTCATGAAGATTGGAATGCGTGGATGCATGCAATAAACGGAAACATATTGCCAGGCTTTGGGTGGACTGTTCACATGGATCTCATTCCGGAACAACTTGCACCTTCAGTTCCAGGATTCTGTTATCTCTGTCTAATAAAACCAGAATACTGGAACAAATATGAATGGCCTGCGTATCCAACTATAGAAGCCATCTGGCAGATGGAAACACAATTCAGAAATGAGGGAATACGAACAAGGTGGACTGCCACCAAACGACAGGACGTCGTACATGTAGGCCTGGAAATGGCCAACACAAACAGATGGGACATGGTGGAAAGATTACTCACCAGTGGTCACCGAATGCTCTGTGTAGGAGCTAAACAAACAGAGAACCCCAAAGTAGGTGAAATCATAAGCCTAGGGGAAGAAAGCGATATGGGGACACCAGAGCAACCAGCGCAATCAGACGCAGCGGCAGCTCTGGTAGAAATAGATCCTTGTCTACGAAATGGTCGTCCAGGATTAACCGAACAGCAACAAAACAAGTTGCATCCGAAACATCCAGGATATTGTTACCTCTGGCTGGTCAAACGAAAATATTGGAACGCATACAAATGGCCGGCATATCCAACAATCAGAGAAATTTATGGATGGGATCCGGAACTCATGGATGAGGACCGACCTATATACTGGTGGCAGACAAAAGGATGTAACCGAATGTGGCATTGCATCCATGTATCAGGAGAACCTGGCGGATGGCCATGGATAAAAGCTATGATGTGGCAAGGTTGTGGCTCACACCGAGTCAGTGTAGGGGCTTTCCAACTCACTGCTGACATGGTTGTCAATGCCTATAATGCACTGCTTGGGTATCGATGACACTGGATGGACACCGAAACCATTGAACCACTCCCACCTACTCAACCGGCTGCAGCAGTAGCAGCGAGAGAGAATGAGATCAATCGCCAGGCAGAAGAATGCCAACAAGCAATCACCAGTGCCGGACAGGCCCTAGCCACTATTATAAATGAGTACCAATGAAGTAGCAGACCCGAGCCAGGACCTCTTACCAAGGCAGAAATGCCTGATTATTACCAGGGGGACCCAAGAACTGTTGATGGATGGCTGCGCCAAATGGAAACGTACTTCATGCTGGCAAGAGAACCAGATCCAAAAAGGCAAATTTCCATATGTCTCTACTGGATGAAAGGTGGCAAAGGCGATTGAGCTGTGGACTGGAGTGGTGTTAAACTCAAAGCTTTCCAGGAAGCGCTACAGGAAGAATGCACACTGGACCAGAGCCTGGTTGAACGTACGCAAAGTACAGCCAGGAACAGGGGAAACTGGGACCGGACTTCCAAATAACCATCCGACTACTGAAATGAACCGTGGGCCCTGGTAGCCCTGTATGCAGAGACCAGTAGACAGGACACCTCTGGGTCGCTGGAATAAAAGCGATTTGGTTAGTCTTTTCCTTGGAGTGGCACCCTAAGGTTGGGAGTAGCACCCTGTAAAAGGCAAGATGTAGAGCAACTTACTCTGTAAGGAGACTTTGCAACAGGAAAGGTACCTGAAGGGGACCCAAGCTGTGGCGGTACAAAGCTTCAGGTGGACATGGGTAGAGCTGTCTGAGTGCTAACCTCCTGCTAGGCCAGACCGGACTGGTCACCCAGATGGTTAAACTGGGAAGCCCTCTGAAAAATAAATCAGGGAGGTCAGGAGGCGACACTGACCCGAGAGGACATATTCTACATTGGTGACTAGTAGGCATTGTCCAAACTGCCACCAGGCCGCCCATGTGGCATAAATCCTAGGAGCCGTGGAATCTTTGCTGAAGCTTGCTTAAGTTGTAAACATAGGTTGGTAACGAGTAGGCTTCACTATGCCATTGCTGGTTGAGCACCAGCTCCCGCTTTGGACATGATTGCACTCCCCTCTAGGGATCTTGTGCATTTAGAACTAGAGAGGACCAACCGAATGGTACCAAGACAAAATCGATAACAGTGGTTGGAGTCCTAACCTTGATTGGACACAACTAAATGAGGGAGAGTCTACAGAGGACAACCAAGCATGGATATGGTGACTGTTGACAAACCAGTTCCCATTCATGGACTGGGCAGATTTCAAAAACCAAATGCATGATTTCTTCATGTCAATGGAAACCAAGGAAAAGGCAATTGAGGCACTATTGAAACTACGACAGGGAATGATGATAGTCGAAGACTACATCATAAAATTCAACTCCCTCACCTTGTTGACCGACTGGAATGACCAGGCCTTAATATCCCAATTCCAGAACAATCTCAACCCAGTGCTCAGAAGAGATCTCATTTGGTATGGAGGACTTGCAGATAATGCTACCCTCCAACAGATCCAAGCACAAGTAACAGCACTTGCACGAGCCTATAGGAAAGCTAACAAAACATATGGCTTCCCAAGGGCACAACAAGAATACAGAGAGCAGACGCCAAGTACCACCTCTTGCCCCCAATATCAATACAAAGCTCCAGCTCCTTTCACATCAAATAGTGGAGACCCAAATGCAATGGACATTGATAAAAGGAAATTGAACAAACTATGGTGTTACTACTGTAAGAAGGAAGGACATCTCAGTCAAGAGTGCCAACAGCCACGAGAAAGGAGACTGGTACCTGAATGCTCAAACTGTGGAAAAAGAGGACATTTAGCAGAAAGGTGTTGGGAAAGGAAACGAATAACAGCTGGGGATAAAGAGAAACAAATTGTACGAAAAATCAACTCAGGGGAAGCGACCCCAGAAGGATGCACTAAAATCGAGGAAGTCTTGGATTTTGGCGAAAGCCAGTAGACAAGCACTCTGTCTCACTGGCCTCTAGTTCTAGTTCTCTTAGTGATGTATCAGTACCAGTGGACTCCCAAATTAAAATGTATGATTTACTTTATGAATGCAGAGGGAACATACATCACATAAGGAACTTAGAAATGAGTGTAAAACCTGAAAAAAGGTTGGAAACATGGACGCCGCAATGGGTATTGAGGTGAATTTGGCAACAGGACAAACAAATGGCCATTGAATGTCTACAACAATGGGTAGACAATAAACGAATTAAGGAAGTGAATGGAGAGCTAGTCCAGCAGTTAAACGCACTGCCAGAAACAGACGCTCTCTGGAACCTTGTACACCTATGAGAAAAAGTAGTGCAAGGAGTCGGAAAACAAGAACTGGATTTGAAGGGAACACTCACCACCATGGATACCTTTCAAACCACCAATGTAACCATGCTACTAGACTCTGGGTGTACTGCCTCATGTATAAGTGAGGAGTTCGTTGGAAAACACTGGATGAACAAAAAGAAACTGTTGTGTCCTATACCGGTATACAATGCAGATGGTACCCGAAACAGATCGGGCAGTGTGGAGTACTTTGTCCAATTCAAGCTGCGAATAGGGTCTCATGAAGAAATAATGGACTGTGCAGTTGCAAGACTGAGCAAAACAGATCTTTTCTTGGGACACAACTGGTTGGAACACCACAATCCAACGATTAACTGGAAAAAGAAGTCGCTGGAGTTCAACTGCTGTCCGGGAACATGTTGGAAACCATCTTCTGTACAGGAACCAGAGGATGAAATTGACATGTCTTACTGTTTACACAAAGGGGACCGTCTACTAGCAATTCACATTGGAGAACCAGAATTATGCATATGAGCCTTCACCTCGACGGCTACTAAGATAGCAGCAGAACAGGCAGGAAAGGAAAGGAAGTGTACACTCAAAGAAGCCGTCCCTCACCACTACCTGAAACATCAAAAGGTATTCGAAAAGGAAACCTTCAACAAGTTACCTCCATGACAGTGATGGGATCATGTGATAGAACTAATTCCTGGCTTGACCCCAGTGGACTGTAAAATCTATCCTCTAAATCAGGACAAGCAACAGCAACTTGATGAGTTCTTGAAAGAAAACTTGGATTCTGGACAAATCCAAGCTAGTAAATCCCCTATGGCATCACCTTTCTTTTTCGTTAAAAAGAAAGACAGAAAACTCCGACCAGTTCAGGATTATTGAAAACTGAATGAGATGATGGTTAAAAATCGCTACCCACTACCCCTCATAGGAGAATTAGTCGACCAACTGTCACAGGCTAAAGTATTCTCGAAAATGGACATCCAATGGGGGTATAACAATGTACGGATCAAAGAAGGAGACAAGTGGAAGGCCGCTTTTTGAACTAATAGAGGGCTCTTCGAACCACTTGTTATGTTTTTTGGTTTAACCAACTCGCTGGCAACCTTCCAAACAATGATGAACAACATTTTCCGAGTCAAAATTGTGGAAGGATGGGTGGTGATTTACATGGACGATATCTTGGTGTTCTCAAAGAACCAGGAAGAGCATACCAAGCATGTCAACCGAATACTGGAAAAGTTGGAGAAGCATAAACTTTCACTCAAACCCAAGAAGTGCTTCTTTGACAAGAGCAAGATCGATTTTTTAGGAGTTATTATTGGGAAGGACACAGTACAGATGGACCCAGCAAAAGTCAAAGTGGTATCTGATTGGCCTAAGCCAAAATGCAAGAAAGAAGTCCAGCAGTTTCTGGGCTTCATCAATTTCTACTGATGATTTGTGAAGGACTTTGTGAAACTAGAAAAGCCATTGACATGGCTCACTGGGAAAGAGGAATGGTTATGGATGGAATTACAGGATGAAGCCTTTGACAGGCTCAAGAAAACTATCACAGAAGAAGTAGTATTGAGAATCCCAAATGAAGAAGGACAATTCCGAGTGGAGGTAGATGCCTCAGACTTCGCCCTTGGGGGAATACTATCACAACAACAGGAGGACGGGCTGTGGAAGCTGGTGGCCTTCATCTCAAAGTCTTTAAACGATGGTGAATGCAACTATGAAATATATGACAAAGAAATGCTCGCAGTAATGCATGCCTTCTATGAATGGGTGCATTACCTCAAAGGGGCCAAACAAATGATTGAAGTTCTGACAGATCATCAGAACTTAACATATTTCCAAAAGGCGCAGAACCTAAATCGACGACAGGTGAGATGGGTGATGGACTTGCAGGATTACGGTTTCATAATCAAACACCGAAGTGGCAAGTCTAATACCAAGGCCGATCTATTATCCAGACGTGCAGGGCACGATAAAGGGGAAAACGACAATGAAGGGGTGATCTTGCTTAAAGAACACCTTTTTGTTAGGATCTTCAATGATGATAGGGCAATAGAGGACATCATCAAAGACATCAAGGATGTTCCTTGACATCAGTGGGAACCACAAGTCACAAAAGGACTAGAAATAGCTGGAGGAGAATACAAACTCGAAAAGGGGTTAGTAACTTGGCAAGGACATGTATACGTCCCAGCAGTAACAGCGCTTCGCAAAGATATCATTGCTATCCATCACTCATGGGGACACTCAGGAGTAGCTAAAATGCTAGAATCCATCACTCGAAACTTTTGGTGGCCCAATATGCACAAGGACATTGAACACTACATTCCAAGATGTGAAACCTGCCAAAAAGCAAAGCTGGACAGGACTGCCTGAGCAGCACCCTTACGACCCAACGAGGTTCCTTTGGAACCTTGGGAAATAATCTCAGTCGACTTCGTTGGACCGTTACCCGAATCCAAAGGCAATAACATGGTTCTAGTCATTGTGGACAGATTCACCAAAAAATCCTACTTCATACCAACCACCTCCGAAATTACTTCGCAAGGGACAGCAGTGCTGTTCAGAGATAACATATTCAGGGAGCATGGACTCCCTCGAAAAGTCATTAGCGATTGAGGATCTCAATTTGCGTCAAAATTCATGGATGACCTGTATGGAATGTTGGGAATCAAGGCCAATCGATCTACAGCCTATCACCCTCAAACGGATGGTCAAACCAAACAAATGAACCAGGAACTAAAAGAGTTCCTTACAATTTTCATTAACAATCGACAGGACAACTGGTCAGATTGGTTATCTGTGGCCCAATTCTGCCACAACAACCGGGTTCACTCTGCTACAGGATTCACTCCCTTCTATATGAATTATGGAAGGCACCTGAATAAAGGTCTCGATCCTATGTATGCACCAAAAGCAGTCACAATAGAACAGCTAGCAAAGGAACTGGAGGATGTCCATGCTAAAGTGAAAATGGCACTGGAAAAGGCAGCTCAAATAATGAAGGAGCACTATGACATGCATCACCACCAGGCAGTCGAATACAAACCTGGCGACAAAGTATATCTTAGCACTGAAAACCTGCCAGTAATCCGAGCTACAAAGAAATTGGATGGGAAATTTGTTGGTCCACTGGAGGTACTCGCCAAAGTAGGTGAATCCTCCTACAAGTTAAAAATACCAGCATCATGGAAAGTGTACAACGTCTTCAATGAGGTGCTCTTGAAGCTGTACAAAGAACTGGTCTTTCCCAAACAAAAAACAAAAGCAGCGGCGTGCAAGGACATGCAAATGGTCGAAGAATCTCAGGAGGGAGAATACGAAGTTGAAGAAATCCTGGAAAGCTGAATAAGCGGAAGAGGGGGAGTGAGGCTGGAATACCTCATCAAATGGAAAAACTATCTGGTAGAAGAGTCTACCTGGGAACCAGTTAAAAATGTCGTCAATGCTCCAGCAAAGGTCAAAAAATTTCACAAGGAAAATCCGGACACACCAAAACTTGTCAGAAACCTTCAGGATGGGAAAAGATACATCCAATATGTCAAAACACAACCCTGGCATTCATCAAATGCATCAAGAAACAAACAAAGTTGGGGAACCCACTGGAAGGATCGACAAAGGCTATTTGGCTGGGAGGATGGTCAATTTGGACCAAAATACCTCAAAAATATGGAGCACAGATGGTGCGCATGGAAAGGAGCCTGGAAAGCAATAATGGAATTACTGGATGACACCAATGGGACATTCTCCAGAGACCTGGAGCATGGCAGGCAGTTCAAACCCGTGCTTAATTTCCCACAGAAGATAGAGCAGGAGGAGCCAGAGGAGGGACGAACAGCTCGAGAGAAAGACATGGCGGTACTTGCCAAGAAAATCTTAAAAAAGGGGATGGTATTGGCTGCGAAGGACAGCAGCAAGTTGGAAGAGGACTGACAGAGGAGGATTGCAGGCACAGGACATCAAAGCAAGAAAATGGTCAAGTTCAAGACCACAATTGAGGAAGTCAAGGATGTCGACTCAGAGCAAACTGGGCTGTCGCCCAATGACCAACGAGCACACTTAGCTGCATTTCACACACGAATGAAGGAGGACCCGAGATATGTGGACTCCGCCACATCAGCCTTGAGGGGGGGGTGATGTTATGAGCACACCTCTCATTTTAAACCTTACAGTAACGACACCAATGACATTCACAAAGATACAGGACGAGAGGTCATGGACATATTTTTCGCTTGTTTTTATCTATTTTACTTCACTCAAATGTTGAAGAGCAAGACAATACAACAGGGACTTCATGAGGAAGGCCTACGTTAACACTACAGCCCAAGAAGGAAGGTGGTTATGTCAGCATTGGTTAAAGGGAACACTGAGTGCTGACTAGGATGCAGCCCGATGATGGGCCTACGCCATGAAAGGAATCATGGGCAGCATGGCACCTGAGGGGTAACATGGGAATGCCGAAGAGAACCGAGTCAATGGTATGGCGTGCATGGGAATTGACCGAATGCTAGAACAATAGCAAGGCCGAATGCAGACAACCCAAGTCAACAGGATGGGAGGAGATCTCCAAGAATGGTTATATGGGCGCAGGTCTTAGCTGCTGCACATTGTCTCTATTGTGAGGGACTTTAGCTGTGCACTGTCTGTGCACAGACCAGGAGAGCGGTTTATAAGGGCCGTAGTTTAGTGTAGGAGACCTTAAGTCTCTAGATAGTCTATTGTCACTGGACATAGCTACTTGAGCAATTGTATCGTCTTTGGCTTAACAAGCCCCACTCGAGTCGTTTAGGTTGTGTTCAGGACAGTCCTGACATAAATTGAAGATTCCAATATCTTGGAGGGTCTATAATGTATTTAACAAGGTTTTACTGAAGCCATATAGGGAACCAGAGTTCCCCAAACAAAGAGAAAAGGCAGCAGCATGCAAGGACATGCAAATGGTAGAAGAATTGCAGGATGATGAGTATGAGGTTGAAGAAATTGTTGACAGTTGCATCAGTGGATGCAGAGGGGGGAAGCTCAAGTACCTTGTCAAATGGAAAAACTATCTGGTAGAAGAGTCTACCTGGGAGCCAGTGGAGAATGTTGCCAGTGCACCAGCAAAGGTGAAGAAATTTCACAAAGAAGACCCCAGCACACCAAGGTGCTTGCAGAATATGGATGGAATAGAGTTCACTCCTTACAAAAACTTCATGACAGCACAAGTTCCACAGAAACTGTTCAGATGGGAAGACAGTCACTTCAGACATGACTACCTTGAAAATATGGAGTGCAGATGGTGCAAGTGGAAGGGTGATCAGGCAGCAGTTAGGGAGCTGCCAGATGATACTGATGGGACATTATCTAGAGACTTAGAGCATGGCAGGTGGTCAAAACCCATGCTTGATTTCCCAGTGGCAGAAAAGAAATCCTCAGTGGAGGAAAGAAAAGACTCAGTGGAGAAAACAAAGGGCCCAGTGCAGCCAAAAAGAGAAACAGTAATGGCTGCTACAGAAAGCAGCAAATCTAAGGAAGACCATAGATGGTGGATAGCAGGCATGGTGCACCAGAAAAAGACAGTAGAGGAGAAAAAGAAATACAAAGTCACAATGGAGGAAGTCAAGGATGAAGACTCAGAAATGACAGGGTTGACCCCTGAGGAGAAAAGCGAGTGGTTGGACCACTTTTATGAATGGATGAAGAAGGACCCATGCTATGTGGACATGGAGACCTCAGCCTCTTGGGACATGAGGCCTTGAGGAGAGGGATATGTTACATGCAAACAGGATCATAACCCAATGATGTGTTAAGGTCAATGCCCTCAGTTTGTTACAGAGTCAACAGTGATGACTAGAGTCTTGGTCTAATCCCAGTCAATGGACAAAGTAAGCCTTGACACTGTACTAGACAACAACAAAGGTAGCTTGAGCAGTTGTGGAAGATGAGAGCAATACTCAACTAAATTGGAACTGAGGAACTATGGTACATGAGTGGGTTTATGTACCATCTAGAGAACAATAAGAAGGTATAAACGGAAGTAAAACAAGGGGTGAAACAGACAGGTGAAACAAGTAGCAAAGTATAGCAATGAAGTGGAGAAAAGTGATTTTAACAAGTAAGCATTAGAGAAAGAGATTGTAACATTACCCCCTTTCTATGCAAGAAGTCACCAACTTCTCAAGACCAACCTTGGGTTGTCCAGGTGTGATCCACTCTGGATTTGTACCAGTGGAGAATATTTTCGACGTCCTTCTGTGCTGTATCTACATGCCATCGCATGGAATTGAGGGTGACTTTCAATTGACAGAGTTCCCGAAGCACTAGATCTCATTTGGTGTATGTCATGGTGTTTGGGTTGGTGGTGAGGGTAAGCCCAGTAAGGGCTCCAAGCAGGGATAACAGATCTTGAAGGTTTGCTACCAAGTACAAGGCTTCTAACAAGGTGGCAGCAATGAGGGGATTGGAATGGGGAATAGGCATAGGGGTGATTTCTTCTGTGATGGGTGGTTCTTTGGTGGGTTCTGGTGGATGGATGTGCAGATCATCATCTGCAAAGACCATGGTTTCCATTTTGACAAAAAGTTTGATGGGTGGTGTGAGGACAGTGAGTTCAGGGAGTTTTTCAGGGAAGGAGTAGGCAAGGGCAAGTATGGCAAGCAGGGTGGTGAGGATGAGTCCTCCAACTATGATGGAGGAGAAGAAGGTGGAGATGAGGGCAACAAGGACAGTGAGGAAGGAGAACATTTCTGTGTATGTAGCAGTGGTTGGAAGGCTAGGAAGTGGGCATCTTGTCCTTTTATAGGTTGCATGTGGGAGTGCTTTCATCAATGTATTCTACATCCCAAAATGAGCAATTTGCATCGATAGAGAGGATTTCTCATAAGAGTTGATCAGCTAATGCTTCTGGTCTGGGAGTATTAGGTTGTGTGGGAGTTCCTTCAGCCAAATGAGGATCATGTAGTGGTCTAGGTGCGATTTGATGTGTAATTGTTCTGTGATTTGTAAGATGGATGATGCCAGTGATCATTGGATATCCTGGCTCCCATTCAAAGTTTCAGTAGTGGGGTTGTGGTGGCAGGTTTGGATATGGAGGTTGTATTCCCCCATGTGGGATGTACAGGTAGTTTGGGGGAAGGCTGAAATCTAGTGGTCCATTTGACAGGGAGCTGATCTTATCTGGGAATAGTGCTGTTGTGTGGTGTAGGCAGGTCACTCCTGCTGCTTCCAGGTCTCTTGTTCAGTCAATGATCCATAAGTTCAGTGCTCTTCGGGCTTCTCCAACATGGCAGTTTCTGATGATAGTTTTGGCTACTGTTTGAGAGTTGGAACTGGCCTGTGATCTGTGTGCAGGGTGTAGTGATGGTACTTTTGTTCAGTAGAGCAAGATTTTTTGTAGTTTGAGGAAGGCCATTCCTATAGCATGTCATCCTTGGTAGGGGTGAGTTTGATTAGGGAATTGGATGATTAGGTGTCTGAGCTTTGGGATGGATTGTCTAGGGGAGAATCAAGAGTAGGGGGAAGTGATACTTTTGGTATGTCTGATATTCTGTTTGAGAATCTGTTTGTTGCAATACTGAACCATGGTTTTCATAGCAAGTTTTGATGGTTCTTATATGCTTTGATGATGTCCACAGTGTTTTGAGGTTTGTTTCAGGTTCCCATGAGTTCTCATTTGGTCTGTACCCCTTCCATCTGACTAGGTATTGATAGCCAGTTCCTTGCTTCCTGTGTGTAACAATTGCTTCTATTTTGAATTCTTCTTGTCTGTTTACAAGATCAGGAGGTGGTTTTGTAAAGTTTGGTCTGTGTGCTATCATTTCCTTATATGGAGTTAGTAATGTGGCATGAAACACAGGGTGGATGCACCATTGTTTGGGGAGTTTCAGTTTGTATGTAACAGGTCCTAGTACCTTTTCAAGCCAGACTTTGTTTCCCTTTTCAAATCTAATGCTTTTGTCCTTTGTTCTGAGTGCTACCATCTGCCTGGCAAGCTCATGTGCAGCAAGTGCTTCTTCTCTGGCCTTCTGTAGCATTTGTAGTTGATCTTCAGCTCTGGGGGTTGTCATAGGGCATGTGGCTGTGGGAATGGCAACAGGGTTCATTCCATACATAGCTGAAATGGTGATGCCTTGATGGTGTCATGGTGTTGGTTGTTGTGAGCAAATTCTGCGATTGGCAATAGCAATTTCCATTTGTGTGGTTCATTTGTGCAAAACATTTGGAGGTAGACTTCTAATTCCTGATTGACTCATTCTGTTTCACTGTCTGTTTGAGGGTGATAGGCTGTGCTCATTCTATGGTTGATTCCCAGTGCCTTTCCTATTTCTTGGAATACTTTAGATGCAAACTGCAGTCCTCTGTCAGATATAAGGATGTCAGGTAGACCAAATCACTTGAAGTTCTCATTTATGTATAAATTCATGGTTTCTAGTGCATTGATTGTCTTGTTGCAAGGGGAAAAGGTTACCCCCTTTGAAAGGCCATGGTCCACTGTGACCATGATTGAGTTGAAGCCATCAGTGTCTGCTTCAAACATTTTGGTTCCTGGAACATGTTCTATTTGAAGATCAAATTTGCTTGAGAAAGAAGACTGTCTTGCTCATCTGGGGGTAAGACACTGTGGAGTTCAATAAAAGGATAGGTTCTTGTGATTGCAATGGACAATGGTGGTGTGGGGTGATCCATGAAGAAAGTGTTGCCACATTGCAAGTCCTTTGACAATTGCCAGTAACTCTCTATCATAAATCTGATAATTCTGTTCTGCCACAGTTAAGGCATGTGAGATGAAGCCACAAGGGTGTAGGAGTCCTGCTTTGTCAGCTTATTTCAGTACTGCTCCTGTTGCCTTGTTTGAGGCATTGGTTTGCAGGATGAACAGTCTGATGGTATCTGGCATTCAAAGTACTGGGGTGGTTGTAAATTGGTGTTTCAGGTCATCAAATGCCATCTGCCTTTCTGGTGTCCAGAGGAACACTTCATCCTTTTTTGTGAGATCAATAAGTGGTCAAGCAAGAGTTGCAAAATTTCCAATGAATTGCCAGTAGAAGTGTTAAGAATGTAGAATCCTGTTACAAAAGGTTTTCTTTTTCTTTTCTTTTCTTTTCCTTTCATTAGGTAAGCAGCTGTATATGGAAAGGGACATGAGGCTAGAGGTATATAAGTAGGGCCTCTTGAGCCATAGTCCTTAGCCTTAAGATAGTTTGTGTCACCTACACAACTACTAGGGTCTCTCTATATACTTCTCTTCTCCAACCTTCGGTTGTGTTGAGGTTACCTCTTAACATAATTGTAAGGCTATCTAAACTGACCATTGGCATCGTTACACGACTTGCAATAGTCTTGCTTGTCGTTACACGTGTTAATGAATCATCTTTTCTCTCTCATCGAAGCCCTACGCTAGGGTTAGACGTTTCTATCACTCTCACCACCATCATCCTCGTTGAGGTTGTTGGTGCAGCTTTCTCTACATCAAGAATCGTTGTCTTGGGCATTGCATCTGCATGTCCAACTCTCTTAATAGCCCCTCGAACGAGGTCTCCCTCAAGCGGGCTAGACAACACAGTCCTCTTGGATGAGAATCGTTGTGCGCTGGTGGTAGTTGCAGGCAGGCACACCTGGGCAGGCAATACCTTGAGGATCGGAAAAGCTCAGGAACGAGCGAAGACAATCTAGAGCAGCGAATAGCAAGGCTGAACTCAAGTCCCTGCATACTCACTGTACTAGCAACGGGAATTAAGCTGCCCATTGATAACTAGGCACAAAGACAACAGGGTGAATTGCTGGGTTCATGCTCTAGGTCGAATCTTGTTCCCTTCTCAGGCAACGTCAACATCTTTCCCATCTGGGAAACGTCATTGGATTTGCGGAACAGCCGCATGAAGAGATCTATTGTCCGTGGAGGGCTGGAAATAGATTGAAGAATTTTTTAATCACAGTTTCATAAAGCCAGGTCCCGATGGATCTGACTTTCAAATACATATTGCCCCATGCGGGGATGACATTGGTGGAAATCGCTTCCACCTTCGAGATCGGATGGGCACGGGGATGTGCCATCACAAAGAAAGTTGCCACCAGGGCCGCAGAAATGAAAAAGGCCACAATCACCACTGTCACTGCGCCCATCAGGCATGTGCAACATGACGCACACATCAAAACCTACTGGCAGATGATCAAAGAGCGACAACAATGGGAGTGGCAAGCATGCATTGAGGCATGGAAGATTGAGCAAGCCTCGATCAAGGAACAAGAGGAGGCCTGGAGGGCCTTACAGCACGAGAAGGCGGAGAAACTCTGCAAACAGAAACAGATTGAGTGAGAGATGCTCGAAGAAGACACAGCGTTTGAGGCGCTCCTCAAATGCCTCCAAACGTTTGGTACCAGAACACCGGTACAAGAGGCACTTCTCGGTGCCATGAGCAACAATGTGTTGCTCCAACAGTTCAGCGGCAGCCCGGAACTCCCACTCTTGAGACACCAGTGTTATGAGCACACCTCTTATTTTCAACTTTACAGTAACGACATCAATGACACTTACGAAGATATGGTCACGAGGAGTCGGAGGATATTTTTCATTTCTTTTTATCTATTTTACTTTGCTCAAACGTCTATGAGCAAGACTACACAACGGGACTCTAGGAGGATGGCCTACATGAACTGTGGTCCCTATTAGGAAGGAGGTTAGGTCAGCATCGGCTATGGAGATAGACCGAGTGCCGACAGGAATGCGGCCCGATGATGGGCCTATGCCATGAAAGGAATCATGAGCGGCACGGTGCCTGAGGGGCGACATGGGAACGCCGAGGAGTACCGAGTCAACGGTATGGCGTGCATGGGAATCGGCCGAAGTCCTGAACAATAGGAAGGTCGAATGCGGACAACCCAGGAGTTGGGTGTGGGAGGAACTCTCCACAGATGGTTAGATGGGTGCAGATCGGCTGCTGCGCATTGATCCCGGCTTGAGGGACTTTAGCTGCGCGCTGTCTGCACACAGACCAGGGGAGCAGTATATAAGGGCCGTAGTTTACAGTAGGAGACTCTTAAGTCTCTAGATAGTCTATTGTCACTAGACATAGCTTCTGAGCAACATCTCTTTTCTTTGGCTTAACAAGCCCCACTCTGAGTTGCTTAGGTTGTGTCTAGGGCAGTCCTGACATAATCTAGAGACTTTACTCTCTACCCCACTGTGCTGTCCAGCACCGAGCACATCGCTTGTAGTTGCTCCTGACAATCAGTGGCCTAGTTTCTATCTTTGACGGTTGTAATCCGATTATCCCAGAACCGTTGGTGACGTCGACCATGACATACTTTGGCGGTTGTAACCTGATTATCCCAGGACCATCAGCGACTTCGATTTCGACAAAAACACTGTCAACGGGCACTGTTTAAGTGTCCTCAATACGCCCACAGGGGCCTGGCGACAAACCCTACTTGGGTAGGCTACACACAGTAAAGGACGAGAATACTAGTTCGCTGGGGTGAAGCGTAGGCAGGAGACCATAGACGCGCCCTGGGTTTAGTATACCTTTATTGCGGAAAAGCTCAAGGAACGAGCGAAGAAACTTGGTTTATGTTGTGTATCAAGGCTGATACAAAGTTCCTCACACACTCCCTGTACAAGCAACCCTACCTGACTTCGGGTTGATAACTTGGCACAAAGATAGTGAGGCGAACTGCTGGGCACACGTATCTCAATAGCTTGCGGACCCACGACACTGCAGACAACATCTCTCTTGTTTCCCAAGAGACGTCATCGACAGGCGCGGGTTAAATCGACAGCCGATTGAACAGAACTATTGTCAGTGGAGGGCCTGAAATAGTTTGAAGATTCTTTTACAGGAAAAAGTCCTATACCATCCCTTGTCACAATGAACTGCACGTTCAAATACATACTACCTCACGCCCAGGTGACACTTTCGGAGATTGGATGCATCTTCGAAGTGGACTGGGTAACCGATCACGATAAGGTCTCAGTTAGACCAAAAGAGATAACCAGTGATGTCATCTACTGCCGATATGATAACCATATACAATTATGGTGGACGTTCTTGAAAGAACAAAAACAAGAAAGACGTGCACAAGCACAACACATCATATGGCAACGAGAAGCCGAAGAGACGAGGATCCAGGAAGAGGCATGGAACGCCTTACTGGAACAACGGGCAGCAAACAGAGCTGCATTACGGGCAAAACGGGCCCTAGAAAGAGCAATGAGGGAATATCTTACCCTCACCAACTTATTAAACGAATCATTCAAAGGGGACGCATCCAGTCCCATCTGGAAAGCCATAATGACGCCAGAATACAATCAATGGCTTACACTTATCATCGATGGGGAAAAAGCGATCCGAACTTCAGCAATAAAACCCCACACCATACAATATGAACGTCATGTCAAGGAGCTATACAAACATGAAGGCATGACGTTGGAACATTCCGACTGGAACGCATTAATACATGCGTTAAAAGGAAACATCTTGCCAGGCTTCTGGTGGACAATTCGAATGGGCCCTATTCCAGAACAACTTGCACCCACGGTTCCAGGATTTTGTTACCTCTGTCTTATCAAGCCAGAGTACTGGAACAAATACGAGTGGCCCGCGTATCCCACTATTGAAGCTATCTGGCAAATGGAGAAACAATTCCGTGAAGAAGGAATTAGAACGAGGTGGACTGCCACAGAGCGACCCAACATTGTACATGTAGGCCTAGAAATGGCCGACACTAATGGATGGGACATGGTGGAAAGATTACTCACCAGCGGTCATCGTACGCTCCGTGTAGGAGCAGGACAAACAGAAGTCCCTGAAGTAGGCGAGGTAATAAGCCTAGGGGAAGAGAGCAATATGGGGCAACCAGAGCAACCAGCGCGATCAGACGCAGCGGCAGCTCTGGTAGAGATAGACCCTTGTTTATGAAATGGTCACCCAGGTTTAACAGAACAACAGCAAAACAAGTTACACCCGAAGCATCCGGGGTACTGTTACCTTTGGCTAGTAAAAAGAAAATATTGGAACGAATACAAATGGCCGGCATACCCGACCATTAGGGAAATTTACGGATGGGATCTGGAACTCATGGACGAGTACCGACCCATATACTGGAGGCGAACAAAGGGATGCAACCACATGTGGCATTGTGTTCGAGTCTCAGGGGAGCCAGGAGGATGGCCGTGGATGAAGGAAATGATGTGGAATGGATACGGATCGCACCGAGTTGGTGTAGGAACCTTTCGACTAACAGTCGACATGGTCACTCAAGCCTACCATGCAATACTCGGATGGAGAAACCACTGGGCGGACTCCGAAACATTAGAATCCCTGCCAGATACTCAACCTGCTGCAGCAGTAGCAGCACGAGAGAATGAGATTCACTGCCAGGAGGAAGATAGGCAACGAGCAATCACCAGTGCTGGACAGGCTCTGGTAGCCATAATAAACGAATACCAGCGAAGCTCTCGACCAGAACCAGGACCTCTCACAAAGGCAGAAATGCCTGATTACTATCAAGGGGATCCACGAACGGTTGATGGATGGTTGCGACAAATGGAGACATATTTCATGTTGGCAAGAGAAACCGATGTCAAATGAAAAATTTCCATATGTCTATACCGAATGAAAGGTGGAAAAGGCGACAGAGCGGCGGACTGGAGCGGCGTTAAACTCAAAGCGTTTCAAGAGGCACTACAGGAGTACCAGGATAAAATAGATAACAGCGGGTGGAGTTCGCAACTCAATTGGCAACAGTTAAATGAAGGGGAATCAACCGACGACAATCGAGCATGGGTTCGACAGCCATTAAACAATCAGTTCCCATTTACGGACTGGGCCGATTTCAAAAACCAAATGCACGACTTCTTCATGTCGACGGAAACAAAGGAGAAAGCAATTGAGGCGCTACTAAAATTGCAACAAGGAACAATGATAGTTGAAGACTACATCATAAAGTTCAACTCTCTCACCTTGCTAACAGACTGGAACGAGGCAGCCCTAATTTCACAGTTCCAAAATAATCTCAACCCAGCCCTCGGACGAGACCTTATTCGATATGGGGGACTAGCGGACAATGCTACACTCCAACAAATACAAGCGCGAGTCACCGCCCTTGCACGAGCATACAGAAAAGCCAACGAAACTTATGGCTTCTCAAAAGCACGTCAGGAGTATCGAGAGCAAACTCCTAGTACCAACCCGCATCCCCAATACCAATACAAAGCACCAGCTCCATTCACGACCAGTAGTCAAGACCCGAACGCAATGGATGTCGACAGAAAACCACGCACCAAACTGTGGTGTTATAACTGTCAAAAGGAGGGACATACCAAGTGGAGATGTCCACAACTCAGAGAAAGAATAATACCCGAATGTGCCAACTGTGGCAAGAAGGGACACCCAACAGAAAGGTGTTGGGAATGGAAAAGGATTACGGCCGGAGATAAAGGCAAACAAATCATACGAGCAAACAGCGCGATTAGACGCAGCGGCAGCTCAGGGGAAACGACCCCGGAAGGATGTGCCAAAATAGAGGAGGTCTCGGATTTTGGAGACAGCCAGTGAACAAACGCTCTGTTCAACTGGCTTCTGGTTCAAATTCTTGTAATGGTGTATTAGTACCAGTAGACTCTGCAATTGACGTGCATGATTTACTCTATGAATGCAGTGGGAACATACACCGTATAAGAAATTTAGAAATGAGCGTAAAACCAGAAAAAAGATTGAAAGCCTGGACTACCCCTTGGATATTAAGGTGCATATGGCAGCAGCCAAAACAAACGGCAATCAAATGCCTAAGGCAATGGGTAGAACCCAAACGAATGAAAGAAGTAGATGAAAAACTTGTCAACCAATTAAACGCACTGTCAGAAGCTGACGCCCTTTGGAACCTGGTTCACTTAAGAGAAAAAGTGATACAAGGAATAGGAAAACAGGAGTTAGATTTAAAAGGGATGCTTACAACTATGGATACACTTCAATCCACAAACATAACTATGCTACTGGACTCCGGTTGTACCGCTTCGTGTATAAGTGAGGAGTTCGTAGAGAAACATAGGATGAACAAGAAAAAGCTATTACACCCAATCCCAGTATATAATGCAGATGGAACACGCAATGGATCAGGGAGCATAGAATATTTTGTTCAGTTCAAACTATGAATAGGAGCTCACGAGGAAGTGATGGACTGTGCCGTGGCCAGACTCAGCAAGACCGATCTTTTTCTAGGACATGACTGGTTGGAACATCACAACCCAACCATAAATTGGAAAAAGAAGTCCTTAGAGTTTAACCGATGTCCCGGTACTTGTTGGAAACCATCCTCGGTACAGGAACCCGAGGACGAGATTGATGTGTCGTATCATTTGCAAGAAGGGGAACGCCTATTAGCCGTTCACGTTGGAGAACCTGAATTACAAGTATGAGCCTTCGCCTCAACAGCTACAAAAATAGCTGCGGAACAGGCAAAAACGGAGAAAAAGCATACACTGGAAGAGGCGGTCCCTCGCCATTACTTAAAACATCGAAAGGTATTTGAAAAGGAAACCTTCGACGAATTACCACCATGATGGCATTGGGACCACGCAATAGAACTGATACCGGGCTTGACTCCAGTAGATTGCAAAATCTACCCTCTTAACCAAGACAAACAGCAGCAGCTAGATGAATTCTTAAAAGAGAACTTGGATTCCGGACGAATCCAGGCCAGCAAATCACCAATGGCATCGCCTTTCTTCTTCGTCAAAAAGAAGGATGGCAAACTCAGGCCTGTACAGGATTACAGGAAGTTGAACGAAATGACGGTCAAAACCGTTATCCCCTACCCTTGATAGGGGAACTGGTGGACCAACTGTCCCAAGCAAAGGTCTTTTCAAAGATGGATATATGTTGGGGTTATAACAACGTACGCATTAAAGAAGGGGATGAATGGAAGGCCACATTCAGAACTAATCGAGGACTATTCGAACCCCTCGTCATGTTCTTCGGATTGACCAATTCACCCGCTACCTTTCAGACCATGATGAACGACATATTCAGAGTCGAAGTCGCGGAAGGATGGGTAGTAATCTATATGGATGATATCCTGGTGTTCTCTAAAAACCAAGAGGAACATACCAAACATGTAAATTGAATACTGGAAAAGTTAGAAAAGCATAAACTCTCACTTAAACCAGAAAAATGCTTTTTCGATAAAAGTGAAATCGATTTCCTTGGAGTCATCATTGGAAAAGACACCGTTCGCATGGATCCTGCAAAAGTTAAAGCAGTATCCGATTGGCCAACACCAAAGTGCAAAAAGGAAGTCCAGCAGTTCCTGGGCTTCGTAAACTTCTACAGACGATTTGTGCGGGACTTCGCAAAACTAGCTAAGCCGTTGACACGGCTTACAGGGAAAGAGGAGTGGCTGTGGACGCAGCTGCAAGATGAAGCCTTTGATAGGCTAAAGGAAACCATAGCAGAGGAAGTAGTTCTTCGAATCCCGAATGAAGAAGGGCAATTTCGAGTAGAGGTAGATGCCTCTGACTTTGCAATCGGAGGAATCCTCTCTCAACAACAAGAGGATGGATTATGGAAACCCGTAGCATTCATTTCCAAATCACTGAACAACACTGAGAGAAATTATGAAATATACGATAAGGAGATGCTCACAGTAATGCACGCCTTTTACGAATGGGCGCATTATCTGAAAGGAGCCAAACAAACCATCGAGGTTCTGACAGATCATCAGAATCTGACATATTTCCGAAAGGCACAAAACCTTAACAGGTGTCAGGCGAGATGGGTCACCGACTTGCAAGACTATAACTTCATAATCAAACACAGGAGCGGCAAGTCAAATACCAAGGCTGACCTACTATCTAGGTGAGCTGGACACGACAAGGGGGGTAATGACAACGAAGGAGTCGTTCTGCTCAAAGAACACCTCTTTGTTGGAGTCTATGATGATGATCGAGCAATAGACGCCATCATCAAAGACATTAGAGAAGTCCCTCGTCGACAATGGGAGACCCAGGTAATAAAAGGACTGGAGACCGCCGGAGGGGAATACAAAATTAACAAGGGATTGATAACCTGGCAAGGATGCGTGTATGTACCCGCGGTACCGGCACTACGAGAAGATATCATAGCTATCCATCACTCCTGGGGGCATTCCGGAGTAGCCAAAACATTGGAATCACTCACCAGAAACTTCTGGTGGCCTAACATGCGAAAAGATATCGAACGCTACATTCCAGGCTGTGAAACCTGTCAAAAAACAAAACCAGACAGGACTGCCAGGGCAGCACCATTACGACCCAATGAGGTTCCTACAGAACCTTGGGAAATCATCTCGGTCGACTTCGTCGGACCCCTACCAGAATCAAAAGGAAACAATATGGTTCTGGTAATCGTTGATAGGTTCACGAAGAAAACCTACTTTATACCGACTACTTCAGAAATCACTTCACAAGGAACAGCGGTGCTATTCCGAGACAATGTATTCAGGGAGCATGGACTCCCCAGAAAAGTAATCAGTGATCGAGGACCACAGTTTGCCTCGAAATTTATGAACGACTTGTACGGGATGCTAGGGATCAAAGCTAACAGATCCATGGCCTATCACCCTCAAACGGATGGACAGACGGAAAGGGTCAATCAGGAGTTGAAGGAGTTTTTAACTATCTTTGTCAATAACCGACAGGACAATTGGTCAGACTGGTTGTCGGTAGCACAGTTCTGTCACAACGACAGAGTCCATTCAGCGACAGGTTTCACTCCGTTCTACATGAATTATGGACGGCACCCTAACAAAGGACTTGACCCGACTTATGCCCTGAAGGCAGTAGCAGTAGAGCAATTGGCAAAGGAATTGGAGGACGTCCATGCCAAAGCGAAACTAGCGCTAGAAAAGGCAGCGCAGGTCATGAAAAAGCGTTATGATGCCCATCGCCAGGAGGCACGAGAATACAAACCAGGCAACAAAGTCTATCTCAGTACTGAGAACCTTCCGGTCATCCGAGCCACGAAAAAACTGGATGGAAAATTCGTAGGACCTTTGGAGGTGCTCGCCAAAGTTGGCGAATCCTCATACAAGTTAAAAATTCCGGCCTCATGGAAGGTCTACAACGTCTTCAACAAAGTCCTCTTGAAGCCGTATAGGGAACCAGTTTTCCCGAAGCAACAGGCAAAGGCGGCAGCACGCAAGGACACGCAAATGGTAGAAGAGTCCCAGGAGGGAGAATACAAAGTTGAGGAAATCCTGGAGAGCCAAGTAAGCGGCAGAGGAGGAGTGAGGCTGGAATACCTCATTAAATGGAAAAATTACCTGGTGGAGGAAGCCACCTGGGAACCGGTGAAGAATGTCGTCAACGCACCTGCCATAGTCAAGAAATCCCACAAGGCGAACCCAGATGCACCCAAACTCGTCAGAAATATTTGAGATGGGAAACTATACATCCAATACACGGAGACAGAGCCAAAAAAGGGTCCCCATACACCCAAACAACTTACCAGTGCAACAAGGCACAAGAAAGGTCGAGGGACTCACTGGAAAGACAGACAAAGACTGTTTGGATGGGAGGATGGCCGTTTCGGGCCGAAATATCTGGAAAACATGGAGCGCCGATGGCGCAATTGGAAGGGTGATAGGGCAGCAATCATGGAGCTGCCAGACGACACCGATGGGACGTTCTCCAGGGACCTGGAGCGCGGCGGGCAGCCTAAACCCGTGCTTAATTTCCCTCAGACGACGGAAGCGGAGGAGCTAGCGGAGGAGAAAAGAGCTCAGGAGAAAGACATGGCAGTACTTGCCAAGAAAATCTTAAAAAAGGAGACGGTAGCGGCTGCAAAGGAAAGCAGCGAGTCGGAAGAAGACCGACAGAGGAGGATCAAAGGCGCAAGACGCCAAGAAAAACCATTGGTCAGCTATAAGACCACCATCAAAGACGTCGAGGATGTCGACTCAGAACAGACCGGGCTGTCACCCGATGATCAGCAAGCACGCTTGGCCACGTTTTATGCAAGGATGAAGGAGGACCCAAGATATGTGGACTCCGCCACGTCAGCCTCTCGGGACACGAGGCCTTGAGGGGGGGGTGATGTTATGAGCACACCTCTTATTTTCAACTTTACAGTAATGACATCAATGACACTTATGAAGATACAGTCACGAGGAGTCGGAGGATATTTTTCATTTCTTTTTATCTATTTTACTTCGCTCAAATGTCTATGAGCAAGACTACACAATGGGACTCTAGGAGGATGGCCTACGTGAACTGTGGTCCCTATTAGGAAGGAGGTTAGGTCAGCATCGGCTATGGAGATAGACCGAGTGCCGACAGGAATGTGGCCCGATGATGGGCCTATGCCATGAAAGGAATCATGAGCGGCACGGCGCCTGAGGGGCGACATGGGAACGCCGAGGAGTACCGAGTCAACGGTACGGCGTGCATGGGAATCGGCCGAAGTCCTGAACAATAGGAAGGTCGAATGCGGACAACCCAGGAGTTGGGTGTGGGAGGAACTCTCCACAGATGGTTAGATGGGCGCAGATCGGCTGCTGCGCATTGATCCCGGCTTGAGGGACTTTAGCTGCGCGCTGTCTGCGCACAGACCAGGGGAGCAGTATATAAGGGCCGTAGTTTAGCGTAGGAGACTCTTAAGTCTCTAGATAGTCTATTGTCACTAGACATAGCTTCTGAGCAACATCTCTTTTCTTTGGCTTAACAAGCCCCACTCTGAGTCGCTTAGGTTGTGTCTAGGGCAGTCCTGACAACCGGGGTCTCATTTTGTCCGCGGAAGAGCAGAACCGGATAAAACATGCGGAGAACGGCAACATCAGGGCCACTGCATACACCTGATTCCATCAGGAGCAGATTCAATCAGAAAGAAGGTTGGCCATTCGGTATGATCCTTACCTCACCACAAAGCCAAAGAGGAAGGCTCGTCCCCCTACCCCAAATGATCCAATGCAAGGGATTTGGGAAATGCTTGATCTGAGACTCAACATGAGTCTTGATCTGTTCTTGAAAGACGTCGGAGAAAGCCGCAATCAGGTGCGGATGTGGAGAAAAATCGGCAACAGACCACGCCAAAGTTACTGGGTCCAATCAGGATACCAGTCATGGGAAACAAGCCATAAAAAGGCTACTTTTGTCGAAGATCAGACCTCCTCGAGGTTTTCTCTGGAAACATCATAGTGAAGCTATGATGGCTAACATGATCTAAATACGTCGGTGAAGGATGACGTTAAACTGGCATCATCGGAGGGAAACAACGTTAAAGAATACCATTAAGATGTGTCAGGGACACTCCAGTTAGGATTCTGGGTGAAGAAAAATTCACACACACTTCACACTCTATATGCAGAAGATGCAATCAGGCTGCAATAGAGTATTTGCTTTTGGACTTCCACACCACTTGATAAGAGGTGTGGAACGAATAATATTTCAGAGGTCGACAAGTCACAACGATCTCATTGGAAAGCAGGAGTAGAGCTCCCTAGAAGGTTGAGTTCACTTTTGTGAAAGGTGGAACCTTGAGGAAAGGGTGACCACAAAACCAAGGCGCAGTTACTAGCCGACGAACTGGCATAGCTGGATTGGTCTGGAGCTATACAAAGAAATTTAGCAACTTAATAGGAATGCCGGATCTAGGTAAAGCATGAGACCAAAGATCTTGGCAAAGGAAAAATAAACCTTGAGGAAAGGGTTGTCTAAGGAACTTAGATGAAGAAGTTCGAGAGTTTAATCAACCAGGGATGAGTCACTGGATCAAATAGGATCAAGGACTCTGGGATAGATTAGCAGATGACCAACTGCTTGAACAAACAGGCATTTTCCAGTAATGCGCTGGGTAAACAAAAGCATTTGGAATATATGGAACCAGAAGCGCTGGTCCCCTCTTAAGAATGGAGGAGGATAATTCTGAGGAGCAGTAGTGGACTGCTTAAGATTAAAACACACCGAAACTCTTCAAGGTCTATTGGGACACGAGACCGACAGAGGGAGAGTTATTGGATACAGGATGGCAACCTTAATAGCCACATATTTCAGCAAAAATAGGAATTTTTTTCAGGTAGATACCCTGATCTTTGGGCACTCTACCTGAGAAATGTCTGGAGGCCATTTCCTGAGGAAAGGGTAAAGGGAGGATAAAAGGAGTGAAATGACCGAATAAGGGCGAGTACTATGAGGGATCGAAGTAGTAGAGAGCCTTGAAGGAAAGGTCACGACACAAGTATCCTCATAAGAGAAGAACAGCCTGAAGAGAACGAATGCCACAAGGGAACGAGGTGGCAAGAGTAACCTCGAAGGGATGGTCGAAAGAACTCGGACTTGGAAATATAAAAATTCCTATTCAAATTTTTTGTTGACTCAGTAATGCGCTGAGAAATCAAAAGCACCAAGACGCATAGGATCAGCAGGGATGACTGTGCAAGAGGAAGCAGGGCTTCATTTTTGTTTCAAAGAAAATTGGGAGAGAGAGATAGCAAAGCAGCTTGATTCTGAGGACAGAATCCTTGAGGAGAGGGTTATGTTAAGAATGTAGAATCCTGTTACAAAAGGATTTCTTTTTCTTTTCTTTTCCTTTCATTAGGTAAGCAGCCGTATATGGAAAGGGACATGAGGCTAGAGGTATATAAGTAGGGCCTCTTGAGCCATAGTCCTTAGCCTTAAGATAGTTTGTGTCGCCTACACAACTACTAGGGTCTCTCTATATACTTCTCTTCTCCAACCTTCGGTTGTGTTGAGGTTACCTCTTAACAAGAAGTTTCCAAATCCTAAGAAGGATCACACTTGCTTGACCATTGTCAGCATTGGCCAGTCTGCTATTCCTGCCAGTTTGATTGGGTCCATTGTGATCTCCCCAGGTCTGATTATCATTCCAAGGAACTTGATTTCCTGAGTGCAAAACTTGCATTTTTCGAGTTTGAGAAACAAGCCATTTTCTTTTAGCTGTGTTAGGATGCATTTTGTCTGGATCTCTAAATCTTTGGTCATTCTTCCACATATTAGGATATCATCCATGTAGATGATCAACCATCCTTCATTGATCATGTCTTGGAAGTATTTGTTCATCATTGTCTGGAAGGTGGATGGGGAATTGCATAGACCAAAGAACATGATGGTTGGTTTGTATAATCCTTTGTTAGTTATGAAGGCTGCCTTCCATTTGTGAAATATTGAGCACCAGATAGTTTGGTCATTAGATTGGAGATTAGTGGTAGTGGGTATGCATTTTTTATTGTCCATTCATTTAGGTATTGGTAGTCTTGACATGGTCAGAGCACTCTGCTTTGCTTTTTTGCAACAAAGAAGAATGGTGAAGCCTGTGGGGATTTGGACAGTCTAATATATCCTTTAGCTAGATGTTTGGTGATCCATTCATCAAGGGATGATTGTTCTTTTATTGATAGTGGATAGATCTTGCTGACTTTTGGGGTGAATCTGGTTTTGAGATCTATTGCATGGTTCCATGTACACCTAATTGGGAATCATTCTGAGGGTGCCTTTTCGAAGGTAGATTTCCATTCCTGATATTTGTCTGGCAGAGTTGTTGAGGTTTCTTTGTGCAGTGTATGTTCTAATGCTTGCAATGTTGAAGTTTTAACCCTAATCCAGTACTTGTTGATTTCCTGGTCCAAGTTTTTTCCTATTCATCTTATTGGTTTTTCTGGGACTAGGCAATCAAACTGAAGGGTTTGTTCTTTCCAGTCTATTGTCAGATTGTATTTTTCTAACCAGGGGAGTCCAAGTATGAGCTTCTGGTCTCCTAGCTTAGTGATTAGGAAGTTTGTCTCAATTTGTTGATTTCCAATGTGGTATGGGATTCTGACTTTATGTGTGATCATCCCATTTAAATTGACTGTTCCATTGGCATTTTTGACCCATATTGGCCAGGTCAATGTTTCTCTGTTCATAGTTTTTGTTATAGTTTTGTCAATAAAGTTTGCTTCTGCTCCACAGTCAATGAGGGCAGATATTTCAGCAGGTAATTCGGGTGATTGGACAGTTATTGATAGTCATTGATTATTATTCAATCTTACTATTACAGAGTTGAGTGCTAACTGTCCATAATTGTTCTTGGAGGTTCCAACTGCTTTCTGGTTCCTCTGCTTTAAAAACCCTTGGTTTTGAGTTCAGTGAGGAGAGTTTCTCAATCCTCTGTTTTGAGTGCTGCAATCATTGCACAGATTTTCTTGGCATCATTTTCTTCAGTGATTGTTCTGGTGAATTGTCCTGGGGGTGGGCTTCTGGTTGTATCTTTCTTTGGGCAGTTTCAGGATAGGTGACCAATGATGCTGCATCTGAAACACTTTCCAGAGTGCATGTATTCTTCTCATTGTTCATCAGTTAAACATCTGGTTGTCGGGGCATTGACTGTTTTAGCACCTGCTGTCCTGTTGAACTGTCACCCTGTTTCAGTGCTCTTCCATAATGCCTTCATTGTTTCCCATCCTGTGTTAAGCTGTTCAGCTTTTCTATAGGTGTCTGTGATGGCTTTAAAGTTGCCTTGTCCTTCAAGGATTTTAGCAGCAATAGTGGTTGGTAAGCCTCAGACAAAGGCTTGAAGTTGGGCAGTGATTCCAGTTAGTCCAGAGGATCCTATGAGCATTCTGAATTTTCAGACATAAATTGGAATGGTGATCTCTCCTCCAACTCATAATTTTGTGAGCCTATTCAGCACCCTGACTGCTGAGTTTACTTCTCCCCAGTCTTCAAGGAATTGTTTGACAAATGTGTCATAGTTTTCCCAGGTGGGTCTGTCCTTTTTGTCCAGCTGTTCATGGATTATTTCTTTCCAGTCATCCATTATATACCATCTAGAGAACAATAGGAACATATAAAAGGAAGTAAAACAAGGGGTGAAACAGACAGGTGAAGCAAGTAGCGAAGTATAGTGACAAAGTGGAGAAAAGCAATTGTAACAAGTAAGCATTAGAGAAAGAGATTGTAACAGCAGGAGCTGGTACAACCAGAGTCCAGTAACATTTGAATATTGATTGTTTTCATGGGATCCATGGTTGTTACTGTCCCTTTTATATTTAGCTGTTGCCATCCTGTCCCATGTACTACCTTCTCCTGAAGGTGAACCAAGTTCCATAGTGCCTCAGCTTTAGTCATTGCATTTAATTGCTGCACCAATTTTGCATCAACCTCTTTTACCCTTTTGGAGTGAACCAATTGCTGTAAACATCCTACAGCAACATCTTCTCTCTGTTCCCATATACACCTCAACATCCATTTAGGCATCCATGTTTTTAGTAATTTTGTTTTGTGCTCACAGTCAGGTTTCTTATATGGTGTATGTTTCCCTTGCACTCATAAAGTAAATCATGCATGTTTATTCCAGAGTGTTACAAGCAAAACCCATTGGACAGTAACAACATCAATGACATTAACAAAGATACAGACTTAGAGGGATGGGATATATTTTCTTTCCTTTTTCATCTTTTTATTGGACTCAAGTGTTTAGATACAAGGGCTGGATGACAAGACTCTACACAAGGATGTCTATGTTAGGACTGCAGCCCTTATTAGGAAGGTGGTTAGGTCAGCTTTTGCTATGGGAATAGACTGAGTGCTGATAGGACACAGCCTGATGATAGGCCTAGGCTATGATAACAATTGTAGGCCTAATGGCACCTGAGGGGTGACATGGGAATACCTGAAGGTACCAAGGGAATGGTACTGGTGTTCATGGGAAGTGGCTGAGGTGCTGAACAATAGGCATGGTGATATGCTTGCTCTGCTATTGGAAATAGGGAGGAGAGGAAGGTGTGAGGCCATGAATGAAGTCCCATCAACTCTGGTGTGCTTGATGACAATGCTACAATGTGCAGTGGTGTGCTCACTCTGCTATTGGAAATAGGGAGGAGAGGAGAGGTGTGAGGTCATGAAAGAGGTCCTGTCAACTCCAGTATGCTCAATGGCTATGTTACAATGCTTGGAACTAGTGGAGTTCACAGATAATAATGCTATATGAAGTGTGTGAGTGCATGATGATGGTGAATGCAGGACATGGAGTGCAACAAGAACTGAGGACATGAATGAGGCTAGGAGGGCATGGCTGAGACTGAGACTTGAGGGGAAACTGGGATCTAATCTGGTATCTTTCTTAATTATTGTATCCTATTGTACAGGGACTTTATATACTTTTTCTTACTCTAATTAATGAAGTAACACTTTAAAATTTCACCTCACAACTGTATATCCAAATCCATCTTGAAAGTCTTCACACAATGGGGCTAGCTAAGGGATGCAATGGTGGAATATGAGTGCCACAGTGGGAACCAATATCATGACCTGATGTGGGATGCTAATAGAGTTGTCAAATTGAAATACACTTGACTGATCACCATTCATGGCAACTCTGGGGTTCATCTGTCTTGACACATCCCTGTTCTCGATATTCTGTGGACCTGACTGGTCTATACCATAGTTGGTTGTCAGCTGATGGCTTTACTTGTCTGCTAGGGCCCTAATCCACTGTGTTGGTGCATTGCTATTGCTGACATGGTGATTGGATTGTGGAATGAAGATCTTCCTAACACAGATATATCTTGATGGTGGCAGTCCCTTCTCCAGTGAACTAAACTATGCTGGCTGACAATTTTATGTGACTTGGCCAATGGGGTGCTGACATCAAATGCAAACAATAGACTGGTGCAGGGTTTGGATGGCATACATGGGAGGTGACTTGATCATAGGTCATGGGAAAGGCTTGCCTTACCATGGATAATCGCAGAGTTGCTCGGGGTTGCTCATAGCTATCACAGAATACCTGTGGATGACTCCTCTACACTCTTACTGCAGAATGATGCTCATCAGTGGAACTAGCAGAGTTCACAGATAATAACATTTGAGTGTGTAATGGTGGGAAATGTGGGATGTGGAGTATGACAAGACAGAGGACATGAATGAGACTAAGAGGAAGTGGCTAGAACTGAGACTTGAGGAACTGGGGTGGACTACTGTGTTATTTTTCTAAGTGTGGTACAGGAGCTTATATACATTTTTCTATCCTACCAATAATGAAGTAACTCTGTAAATTTTCACCTTGCAACTGTATATCCAAATCTGTCTTGAAAGTCTTTGTGCAATGGGGCTAGCTGAGGGACATGATGGTGGTATAGGAGCACCACAGTGGGAACCAATATTGTAACCCAATGCAGGGTGCTAATAAAGTCATAGACTTGAAATAGGTGTTGCTGATCACCATTGGTGGCAACTCTGGGACTCATCTGGCTTGACATGTCCCTGTTCTCTATTTTCCATGGACCTGACTGATCTATACCATAGCTGGTCATTGGCCAATGGGTTTGCTCATCTGCTAGGGCCTAATCTGCTATGTCAGTGCATTGCTAGGGATGACATGGTATCCATGTATGGGTGACCCTGGGATTGTAGATCCTTTCCTAATGTGGATATTGCATTGATGGTGCCTGTCCCTTCTCCATTATGCAGAGCAGCTGACATGGTGCTTTATTGGATGTGAATGACCAACTAGTGCAGGGTTTGGATGGCATATGTGGGAGACAACTTGGCCATTGGGCATGGGTGATGCTTGCCTTATAGCAGATAATCATGGAGTTAGTGGAGTTGCTCATAGTTAGCACAGAAGACTTGCAGAAGACTTTGGATGAGTACAGATGTTAAGCAATGGGGTCAGGGCATGTATAATCCTAGTGAGGGTAAGGTTTCTAACATCTAGTGCTGAGACTAGTCTGTCTGATACCTATACACTGTCATGTTGGAACAATGCTCATCAATGGCTATATATGGGGAGAGAGTATGTGGGTGTGGGAGGATGATACATCAGATATGGTCACATGGGCACAGGCTGGCTGCTGTGCATTGTCTCTATTGTGAGGGACTTTAGCTGCATGCTGATGAGCATTGTTCCAAGGTAGGAGTGTATAGGAGTCATCTGCAGGTATTCTGCGATAGCTATGAGCAACCCTGAGCAACTCCACAATTATCCACAATTATCTGTGGTAAGGCAAGCATCACCCACAACCAATGAACAAGTCACCTCCCATGTACACCATCCAAACCCCACACCAGTCAGCCATTCACATCCAATGTCAGCACCCCATTGGCCAAGTTGCATAAAATTATCAGCCAGCATAGCTTAGTTCACTGGAGAAGAGATTGCCACCATCAAGACATATCCACATTAGGAAGATCTGCATTCCACAATCCATCGCCATGTCATCCATAGTGATGCACCAATGCAGTGGATTAGCACCCTAGCAGATGAGTAAAGCCATTGGCCAACAACCAGTTACAGTATAGACTGGTCAGGTCTGCAGAATATTGAGAACAGGGACACATCAAGACAGAAGAACCCCAGAGTTGCCACCAATGGCAATCAGTCAAGTCTATTTCCATCCACTGACTCTATTAGTGTCCTGCATTGGGTTGCAATATTAGTTCCCACCATGGCACTCCTATTCCACCATTGTGTCCCTCAGCTAGCCCCATCATGTGAAGACTTTCAAGATGGATTTGGATACATGGTTGCAAGGTGAAATTTTACAAGTGTTACTTCATTAGTAGTAGAGTAGAAAAATGTACATAAGCTCCTGTACAACACACAGTAGACAATTAAGAAAGATACCAGATTAGATCCCAGTTTCCCCTTGAGTCCCAGTCTTAGCCATGCCCTCCTAGCCTCATTCACATTCTCAGTCTTGTTGCACTCTGCGTCCCATGTTCACCATCATCACACACTTGCATGCTTCATAGTGTTATTATCCACAAACTCTGCCAGTTCTGCACATTGCAACATAGTCATCAAGTGTACCAGAGTTGACAGGACCTCTTTCATGACCTCACACCTCTCCTCTCCTCCCTATTTCCAATAGCAGAGTGAGCATATCAGTGCTGAATGTGCACAGACCATGGCTGGAGTATATAAGGGCTGTAGTATAGTGTAGGCAGTCAATAAGACTCTAGATAGTTTTGTGTTCACTAGACACAGCTACTTGAGCAACATGTCTTGTCTTTGGCCTAACAAGCCACACTTTGAGTCTTTAGGTTGTGTCTAGGAGCAGTCCTAACACAGAGTCTGTAGGTACTTGTACATTTTTAGAAACCTGACTAGAAGCCAGCAGTGCTGAGCACCTGCCTACAGGCTTTCTTGAAAACCCTTGAGCTCCCCAAGCTCCCTATATTCCACCTCCATCATCTCTCCCCCAGTCAACTTCCTAACAGCTCATTTGCCATTCTCTCCCATTGTAATTCATTTCAGCTTTTGCATGATGTGGACATATGTCCTTCCCCTCCACAATTATAGCACCAGGTCTTCCTAAATGCTCAGCATTCTGGCTTGGTGTGTCCTGGATTTCTGCAGTTGTAGCATGTGATGTCCCATTTCTTTTATCAATGTCCATGGGGGATTTTTGTTTGTAGCCATTAGTTCTGGCTGGTCCATATACTTCTGTCACCTTTTGGTATGCCCACACCAACTCTGTTACTCACTTCTGAATGAGGCATGGTCATCTAATCCATCATACCAGATCAACTCTTGTCCTAATGCAGGGTTCAGATGCCCTTTGAAGTGTGAGATTAGGGCTTGATTGTTCCAATCAGTTAATGGTGCTAGAGAGTTGAACTTGATGATGTAGTCCTTGACAATGATTGTTCCTTGTTTCATACTGAGCAGCATCTCTATTCCCTTTTCCTTTGTTTCTGTCAACATGAAGAAATCATGCATTTGATTTTTGAAATTGGCCCAGTCAGTGAAAGGGAACTGGTTCACCAAGGGTCTTCTGATCTAGGCCCTATCATCATATGTTGACAGTCTGTTGTTGAGGGATAACCAATCTAACTGTGAGTCCCAACCATTGTTGTCAATCTTGTCCTGGTACTCCTGTAATGCATCCTGGAAGGCTCAGAGCTTAACACCACTCCAGTCTGTGGCTCTCTTGTCCTTTCCACCCTGGATTCTGTAAAGACAGATTGAAATTTTCCTCAGGTCCATCTTTTCTCCAGCCAGCATGAAGTATGTTTCCATCTGGCATAACCATCCATCAACTGTTTGTGGGACTCCTTGGTAATAATTGGGATTCAATGTGTTCCCTTTGTAGTGTGTTTCCAGGAGTTCCATAAGTATGTGACACTCCTGCTCTGCCTTTTTTATGGCTTTCTGCACATGTATGACAGCTCGTTTGGCTGCCTGCTCTTCCAATAAGGCCTCCCAAGCCTCTCATTGTTCCACTTCTTGCTCATGCTCCTTCTTTCATAATATCATTTGTGCTTGAATGTGCTTCAACTGTCTTTCTTCCTTAACATGTTTTCTCCATAGTCAAATGTGGTTATTGTATCATTGAATGATAGTGTTGCCAAAGAACTCTTGTGGTCCCATCTGGACTGTGTTGATATCAGCTGCCAACTCTGCTTCAAAGATACATCTGATCTCCAAAAGTGTTGTGTGAGCATAAGGCAGAATGTAATTGAAGGAGCACTGCATAGTGGTGTCTTCTTCTTCCTCTGAAATAAAAATCTTCAATCAATTCCAGGCCCACCCCTTCTGGAAATTGATCCATTCACTCAGCCCCCACACCTGCCAATGATGTCCCTGGGGAAATGCATGGAGATACTGTCTGCAGTGTCATGGGTCAAGCAGAAACCTATTTTCACAGTAACAACATCAATACAACTTATGAAGAGACAGACTCAGGGAGTTGGACTATATTTTTCTTTTCTTTTTATCTTTTTATCTGGACTCAAACATATAGATACAAGGGCTGGACAACAAGACTTATGACAGATGCATATGTTAGGACTGCAGCCCATATATGGAAGGTGGTTAGGTCAGCATCAGCTATGGGGATAGACCGAGTGCTGACATGGATGATGGCCCAATGATGAGCCTAGGCTATGATGGATTCATAGGCCTAATGGCACCTGAGGGGTGACGTGGGAATACCTGAAGGTACTGAAGGAACAGTACTGGTGTTCATGGGAATGGCTGAGGTGCCAGAACAATAGCATGGCTGTATATGGGAGTGACAGTGTGTTGGTGTGGGAGGATACCTCTGGATATGGTTACATGGGCACAGGCTGGCTGCTGTGCACTGTGTTAGGGTCAATGCCCTCAGTTCAGTACTGAGTTAACAATGATGACTAGAGCCTTAGTCTAATCCCAGTCAATGGACAAAGTATGCCTTGACACTGTACTGGACAGTGACGGGGGGATCTCGAGCGGTGTGGAAGACAAGAGCAAGAGGATCGTTCAGATGAGAGCAATACTCAACTAAGTTGGAACTGGAGAGCTACAACACATGCATGGGTTTATATACTGTCTGAAGAACAATGAGGAGATATAAAGGGAAGTGAAGCAAGGGGGTGAAATGAGGAAGTGAAACAAGTAACGGAATGTAGTGACAAAGTGAAGAAGAGCTATGGAACCAGTAAGCATAAGAGAAAGAAATTGTAACATTACCCCCCTTCTATGCAAGAAGTCACCAGCTTCTCAAGGCCAATCCTGGGCTGTCCAGGTGTGATCTGCTCTGGACTCATACCAGTGGATGGCATTTTCGACATCCTTTTGTGCTGTATCTACATACCATCTCATGGAGTCAAAGGCGAGTCTTAGCTGCTGTAGTTCTCTGAGCACAAGGTCCTGTTTGGCATATGACATGGCATTCAGGTCAGTGGTGAGGGTAAGCCCAGTAAGGGCTCCAAGCAGGGTGGAAAGGTTGCAGAGATTGGTGACAACATAGGAGGCTCCTAGTGAGGCAGCAGCAGCAATAAGGGGGTTGGATTGAGGGACAGGTGGAGGGATGATCTCTTCAGCGATGGGTGGCTCCTCAGCAAGTTCTGGTGGGTGTATGTGTAGATCATCATTGGGATAGGTTGTTGTTTCCATTTCAATGAAGATTTTGAGGGGCAGCATGAGGACATCTAGTGTGGGGAGTTTATCAGGGAACAAGTAGGTGGGGGTGAGTGTAGCGAGGAGGGTGGCAAGGACGAGTCCCCCAATGACAACAGAGGAGAAGAAGGTAGAGACAAGGGCGATGAGGATTGCAATGAAGGAGAACATTTCTTGTTTATGTGGGGGTTGGAAGGCTAGGAGTCTGGTTTCTTATAGGTTGCATGTGAGGGTGGTTTCATCAAGGTATTCCAGATCCCTGAATGGATCGCCTGTGTCGATAGAGAGGATCTCTTGTAAGAGCTGATCAGCTAATGCTTCTGGTCTGGGAGTATTAGGGTGTGTGGGAGTCCTTTCAGCTAAACAGGGTTCATGTAGTGGAGTGGGTGTGATTCAGTGCGTAATCATTCTGTGATTTGTATGGTGGATGATGCCAATGATCATGGGATACCCTGGCTCCCATTTGAAGTTCTGGTAGCAAGGTGGGGTTAGTGGATTCAGGTATGGAGGGGGTATTCCTCCGTGTGGGATATAGACATAATTCGGGGGCAAATTGAAGCTTAATGGTCTGCTGGATGGGAAGTTAATTTTATTTGGGAAGAGTGCTGTTGCATGGTGTAGGCAGGTCACTCCCACTGCTTCCAGGTCTCTGGTCCAGTTGATGATCCATAAGTTCAGTGCCCTTTGTGCTTCTCTGGCATGGCGGTTCCTGCTGATGGCTCAGGCTGCTGTTTGCGAGTTAGGGCTGATCTGTGGTCCATATACAGGGTGTAATGATGGTACTTTTGTTCAGTAGAGTAAGATTTTGTGTAGTTCAAGGAAGGTCCTTCCTATTGCATGTTGTCCTTGATAGGGATGGATTCAATTAGGGAGTTGGATGATTAAGTGTATGAGCTTTGGAATGGATTGTCTAGGGGAGAATCAAGAGTAGGGAGAGGTGATGTTGTTGGTATGTCTGATATTCTGTTTGAGGATCTGTCTGTTGTGATGCTGGACCATGATGGTTATAGTAGATTTCGACAGTTTTTATATGCTTTGAGGATATCTGCAGTGTTTGTGAGGTTTGTTTCAGGTTCCCATGAGTTCTTGTTTGGTCCATATCCCTTCCATTTGACTAGATACTGATAGCCAGTTCCTTGTTTTCTGTGGGTGACAATTGCTTCTATTTCGAATTCTTCTTGTCTGTTTACAAGATCAGGGGGTGGTTTCGTAAAGTTTGGTCCATGTGCTAATGTTTCCTTATACAGAGTTAGTAATGCAGCATGAAACACGGGGTGAATGCACCATTGTTTGGGGAGTTTTAGCTTGTACGTGACAGGGCCTAGTACTTGTTTGATTACAAAGGGTCCTTCTTGTTTTGGTGCTAACTTTCTTGATTCATAGGGTATTCAGAGGTTTTGGTTTTTGAGCCAAACTTTGTTTCCCCAGTGCTACCATTTGTCTAGCAAGTTCATGAGTGGCAAGCACTTCTTCCCTGGCTTTCTGCAGTGTCCATAATCGATTTTCAGCTGCTGGGGTTGTCATTGGGCATGCTGCTGTGGGAATTGCAATGGGGTCTGTTCCATACATTAGCTGAAACAGTGATGCCTTGATGGTATCATGGTATTGGTTGTTATGAGCGAATTCTGTGATTGGGAGTAGTGATTTCCATTTATGTGGCTCATTTGTACAGAACATTTGGAGGTAGACTTCTAATTCCTGGTTGACATGTTCTGTTTCACCATTGGTCTGGGGGTGGTAGGCTGTGCTCATTCTGTGGTTGATTCCCAGCACTTCTCCTACTTCTTGGAACACTTTAGATGCAAACTGCAGTCCTCTGTCAGATATGAGGATGTTGGGTAATCCAAATCATTTGAAGTTTTTGTTTACATATAGATCTGCAGTTCCTAGTGTGTTGATTGTTTTGTGGCAAGGGGAAAAGGTTACCCCCTTTGTAAGGCCATGGTCCACCATGACCATGATTGAGTTGAATCCATCAGCAATTGGTAGGTCCATGATGAAGTCAATCATGACTTACTGGAAGGGTCAGGTTGCATTAGATTTAATTGGGTGTAAGGCAGGGATATTTGGGTGGGTATTGACTTTCATTTGCTGGCAGGGTGCACATCCTTCAATCCATTCTCGAGTGTGTTTGTTCATTCCAGGCCACCAATGGTTTCGCTTAAGTAATTCTAGTGTCTTAAATCGTCCCAGATGTCCTGATGTGGGAGACTCATGTGTAAGTTTGATGAGTTGGGTATGCAATCCATCTTGATCAGGTACATATACTTTTCCTTGGTAGTATACAATGTGATCAACATATGTCCAATCTTGGAGCTTCAATTTTATTGGTGGTGCATGGTGGTTCTGGATTACTTCAACTAGTATTTGTCCAAAGTCATCCTCAGTCATGCCTTTGTGCAACTTCTCTGCTAGGTCATCTGCTATGAGTCTGATGAATCATTCAGGTGGTAGCATAGTGGTCTCTTCAGGGCTATTGTTGGTCCCAATGTGGTCTGGTCATTGAGATAGGGCATCTGCTTCGAACATTTTGGTTCCTGGAACATGTTCTATTTGGAGATCAAATTCACTTAAGAAAGAAGATCATCTTGCTTGTCTGGGGGTGAGATGCTGTGGGGTTTGGTAGAAGGATAGGTTCTTGTGATCACAATGGATGATGGTAGTATGGGGCAATCCATGAAGAAAGTGTCGCCATGCTGCAAGTCCCTTGATGATAGCTAGTGATAGGTCATGTTCCTGCATGATTCTACATGATTGTCCACATAAATGGAAGCCGAGGGATACTCAAGGACTTCATCATCAACTAGCTCTGGGACTGGTGATGACAATCTATCCGCTAAGGATTGCGACTTGGATTCTCTCATGTAATGATGGACTCCATTGATGGGCATTATGTTGTAGTGCAGACAAGGGCAGGTTACTTGAATCCAAGCTGGTCACTGCTCTTTATAGCTCTGTCAATGCTATAGTGGATTGTGCTTAAATGATTATCTTTGTGCTGGCAATATTCCACTGTGAGCCTCAGATACCTGCTCTTGAATTTACTTCTGATCATCCCATTCAATTTTATACCTCAGATCCAGCTCACAGGTTATGCAATTTTAAAAAAAGCAATTTCAAATGGCCATTTTGAGGCTACCTGAAGTCTCACAAGTGCTCACGTTGAACCCAAAGTATCACTATTGCACACTTTCTATGAAACCGAGAGCTCAAACTGCCTTGTTTAATATTGCACATCTTGAAATGGTCCCAGATTTCACTTGAGATCCAGCCCAGCCAGGTAGCATGCTCATCAATGTCAGGTTCTGATGATTGGTTAAAACCTCTATTGTCTGCTTTGCTCCCTTGAGGTAGTGGGCCCATTCATAAAATGCATGCATAATGGCAAGCATCTCCCTATTGTAGATCTCATAGTTCCTCTCAGCTTCGTTAAGCGATTTGGAGATAAACACAATGGGTTTCCATTTGTCCTCTACTTGTTGCAATAAAATTCCTCCTATAGCGAAATCTGAGGCATCCACCTCAACTCTAAATTGTCCATCTTTGGCAGGAATCCATAATACCACCTGTTCCTTGATTGTTTTCTTGAGCCTATCAAAGGCTTCATCTTGTAGCTGGGTCCATAACCACTCCTCTTTTCCAGTAAGCTGCATCAACAACTTGGCCAGTTTAGCAAAGTCCCTTATGAATCTCCTGTAGAAATTAATGAAGCCCAAGAACTGCTGGACCTCCTTTTTGCACTTGGGTACAGGCCATTCAGATACTGCCTTGACCTTAGTGGGATCCATTCTGACTGTATCCTTCCCTATAATGACTCCCAGGAAATCTATTTCATTTCTATCAAAGAAACATTTTTCTGGTTTAAGCCACAACTTGTGTTCTTCTAGTTTCACTAGTATCCGATCAACCTGTGCTGCGTGCTCCTCTTGACTTTTTGAGAAGACTAAGATGTCGTCCATATAGATGATGACCCATCCTTCAGCTATCTCAACTCTGAAGATGTTGTTCATCATGGTTTGGAATGTTGCTGGGGAGTTTGTTAACCCAAAGAACATAACAAGAGGTTTGAAGAGCCCTCTGTTAGTTTGGAAAGCAGCCTTCCATTCATCTCCCTCCTTGATTTGTATGTTATTATATCCCCAACATATATCCATTTTTGAGAAAAGTTTGGCCTGGGACAGCTTGTCCACTAATTCCCCTATAAGTGGCAACAGGTATTGATTTTTCACCATCATCTTGTTTAGCTTTTGGTAATCTTGTACCGGTCTAAGTTTTCCATCCTTTTTCTTGACAAAGAAGAATGGAGATGCCATGGGTGATTTACTAGGTTGGATTCGTCCCGAATCCAGGTTTTCCTTTAGAAATTTGTCCAGTTGTTGTTGCTCTTCTTGATTTAGTGGGTATATTTTGCAATCCACTGGAGTTGAACTGGGAATCAATTCTATGGCATGATCCCAATGCCTCCTTGGTGGTAATTTGTCAAAGGTTTCTTTTTCAAAAACTTTTTGATGTCCCAGGTCATGTTGAGGAACTGCCTCCTCTAAGGTTTGCTTCTTATCTTTTCCTGCTTGTTCAGCAGCTATCTTTGTGGCTGTCAACATGTAAGCCCATACTCTTAGTTTGGGTTCCCCTATATGTACTGCTAGTAGTCAATCTCCCTCATGTAAGCAATATGTTACATTGATCTCGTCTTTGGGTTCTTGAACAGATGAAGACCTCCAGCAAGTCCCTGGACAATGATTAAACTCCAACCTCTTCTTTTTCCAGTTTATGGTGGAGTTATGATGACCTAGCCAATAGAAACCCAGGAACAGGTCCATTTTACTGAGTTTAGTGATGGCACAATCCATTATTTCTTCATGGTTCCCAATTTTTAGTTTCAACTGGACCATAAATTCTATGCTTCTGGAGGTGTTTTTTGATCCATTGGCATTGTAGACAGGGACTGGCTGTATGAGTCATCATTTATTCAACTGATGTCTTTCCACAAACTCTTCGCTGATACAAGACCCAGTACAGCCAGAGTCTAGCAACATGGTTACATTTATTGTTTTATACATATCCATAGTTGTGGTCATCCCCTTGAGATCTAATTCTTGTTTTCCAACTCCCTGTACCACTTTCTCTCTTAGGTGTACAAGGTTCCACACAGCTTCGGTTTCTGTCATGGTGTTAAGCTGTTGTACTAGTTTTTTATCAACTTCTTTTATTTGCTTAACATTTACCCATTGCTGTAGACATTCAATAGCCACATCTTCTTTTTGTTCCCATATGCATCTCAATACCCATTGAGGCATCCATGTCTTTAATCTTTTCTTGGGTTTTATGCTCATGTTCAGATTTCTTATGTGATGTATGTTCCCTCTGCACTCGTAAAGTAAGTCATGCATGTTTATTTGGGAATCTATAGGTACTACAAGAAACCTGACTAGTAGCCAGCAGTGTAGAGCGCTCATCTACTGGCTTTCTGGAAAATCCAGTATTTCCTCTATAAAACCACTTGGGGTTGTTTCTCCAGTCTTGACTGTCCTCACAACTTGCTTTCCTTTCTCTCCCATTGTAATTTGTTTTCTTTCCCAACACCTTTCCATTGGATGTCCCTTTTTTCTGCAATTTGCACAGGTGGGCAATGGTTTATTTTTTCATGGCTCTAGGCAATTTCTACTCCAATGCCCTTCCTTCCCACAGTTATAGCACCAGGTCTTTCCTTTCTTCCTATCCACATCCATGGCATTTGGGTCTACTCAACTTGTGGATGCAGAGGGGGGTGGTGCCTTATATTGATATTGGGGTTGACTAACAGTAGTTGGAGGATGCTCTCAATATTCTTGTCGAGTCTTAGCAAACCCATAAGCCTTGTTGGCTCATCAGTATGCTTGTGCAAGTTCTGTGACCTGAGTTTGTATTTGGTGTAGGGTAGCATTCTCTGTTAGTCCTCCATATTGAATTAATTCTCTTCCTAGAAATGGATTGAGATTGTTTTGGAACTGCAATATCAATGCTTGGTCATTCCAGTTGGTTAAAGCCATTAAGGAATTGAATTTAATGATGTAGTCCTCCACTATCACTGACCCTTGTCATAATGCCAGAAGTGCCTGTATCGCTTTTTCCTTGGTTTTGGTAGACATGAAGAACTGATGCATTTGTTCCTTAAAGTATGCCCAGTCAAGGAATGGGAACTGGTTATTTAAAGGCCACCTTCTCCAGGCTCATCCATCCTCAGTTTCTTCCCCCACATTTAACTGCTTCCAGTCGAGTTCTTGATTCCATCCACTATTATCTATCTTGTCCTGGTACTCCTGCTGTGCTTCCTGGAAAGCCTTGAGCTTTACTCTGCTCCAGTCCACTGCCCTATCGCCTTTGCCTCCCTTGATTCTATAAAGACATATTGAGATTTTTCACAGTGGGTCTGTTTCCCTTGCTAGCATGAAATATGTCTCCATTTGCCTGAGCCAACCATCTACTGTCCAGGGATCTCCCTGATAATAGTCAGGCATCTCTGCTTTAGTAAGGGGTCCTGGTACAGCTTGATTAGATTGTTGGTACTTGTTGATCATGGAAGCGATTGCCTGTCCTGCACTGGTAATTGCTTGTTGTCTTTCTTCTGCCTGTCTGGTGATTTCATCTTCTCTGGCTGCAATGGCTGCAGCTGGTTGAGTACTTGGCAATGGTTCAAGCATTTCAGAGTCTGCCCAATGCTCCCTCCATCCTATCAAGGCATGGTATGCATGTGTGATCATCTCGACAGTGAGTCAAAAAGGAGTGGCACCAATTTTGTAGTGTCCCAGACCTTCCCTGTTGAGACACTTGATGTGGAACCATCCTCTACAGTTGCTGTTATACTTTTCAATATGCAGCATCTGTTGATGAGAGTAGGATTTTTGGATGATAGTTGTCACATCCTGTTCCCACAGGTTGGGGTCCCATGTACAAATTTCTTGTAGTTGTGGATATGCTGGCCACATGAACTTGTCCCAATACTGCTTCTTGATCAATACCAGATAGCAGTATCCTGGTATGTCAGGATTGAATCCACTATTTCCCCAGTCCTCTTCCTCCTTTTTGTGCTTCCACTTAGTGTAATGAGTGGCTCATATGTTGCCATTTATGGCATGCATCCACATGTTCCAGTCAGCGTGGTCCATTGTCATTCCCTCATGTTCATACAGTTCTTGTATGTGGTGCACATGATCCAGTCTTTCTATAGCTACCCTGTATCTTTGGATCACTTTATTGCCATTATTGATCAGAAGGAGCCACTGGTTATACTTGACAGAAACCAAGGCTAGCCAGACCAGGTTGGAAGTGTCTCTGTGATACTGGACTTCTAGAAAATTGATGAGGGTTTGATACTCCCTCTCCACCTTCTTCATTGCTCACTCCACTTGCAAGACAGTGGGAGTGGCAGCTCGTTCCATGAGTAAAGCCTCCCAGGCTTCTTTCTGCTCCAGCTCCTGCTCGATTTCTTTTTGTTGCAGAAGTAATTGCACTCTTCCTTCCAGTGTTTCCAGTATAACCAGACATGGTCATTGTGTTGGCAAATAACAGTGTTGCCTATAAACTCCTGAGGTCCTGTCTGGACCATGTCATGGATGGTGACCCAGTCCACTTTGAAGATGCACCCTATCTCCAAAAGTGTCACCTGGGCATATGGTAAAGCATAGTTAAATGAGCAATTCATTGCTCTAATCAATATGTATATCCCTGTAATAAAGATCTTCAATCAACTTCAGGCCCTCCACTGACAGTTGATCTGTTTGTATGGCCTCCATGCCTGTTTATGACATCTCCTAGGAAACAGGAGAGATGTTGTCTGAGTGTCATGGGTCCGGATGCTCCCAACTGTGTGTGCCTGGCAATTTGCCCTAGTGTCCTTATGCCAAGTTATCACTGTGCAGCTTAATATGTTTATCATGTTGAAAACATATCTTTCCCTCTCCTTCTATTAAGGTTTTATTGTTTTTATTTGCTGTAGTAACTGATATAGGTGTAATAAATTTTTTATATGTTATAAAATCATTAATAAATGGTGTACAATGGCATGTTGCACCAGAGTCTATAACCCATTTATCATTTCTATTCATAAACATAATTTGTTCACCAGGAACTTTATATTTATAATTACTATTATTACATGTGTATCTACTGTTATTCATATCTTGATTTGATGTGATCAACACATCTTTATTGGTTAAATCATCAAGCACTGTAACAGTATTAGTTAAGTAATTATTATCAAAGTTAGTTCCATACCCAAAGTTACTATTATCCATATTTACGTCTTGATCAATGTATTCAAGACCAGTGTCATCATCATAATATTCCTCATTATGACTCTCATTTGTAGTTCCACTATTTTCACTTGTGAGTGGAGTTAAAGGTGAGGGAGGTGTTTGTGCGGGTAAAGAATGTTCAGATGGTTTGTAATCTACTATATCAATGATAGTTTCAAGATATTCTCCTTCTACTGGATGTGGAAGGTTGATATTAATATCTCCAAGTCTATCAATGAGTTTTAAAGTAGAAATAGATTCTGGTATATCATCATCTGTAATTCCAACCATTTGAATATTGTCATAATAATCTTTATAATAAGATTGTTGTTCATCATGATCAATAATCATTGGATTTGCAAAATGAATTGTAGTAGAAGAATCATTTCGATTTTTCTTCAATCTATCAATTTCGGCTACTAAAGCTTTATTTTTAAGCTTTTTATTAGCATGATTCTTCTTATTCCTTTCTTTTTTATCATCTTTACTCAAAGTAGATGATGTAGAAGGTTTATCATCATTCTTCTGTTGGCAAGGTATAAAGCTTCTTCTAAAATTATTGAATCTTCCTCTAAAAGATCCTTTAAACCTATTATTAGAAGATTGATCCTTCCAATTTGGGTTTGGATTCGGATTCTTTTGAATATTAGATCCAATATTAGCAATTTGGACAGATGGTCTTGATTTTCCTTTTGTTTGCATAAGATTCCATTCATTTTGAATTCTAGGAATGATTTTAGCAAGTGTAAAATCTTCAATCTTACTGTCAACTATATTAGTAACTAAGTTACTATATGTTTGACTAAGATTATGTAATATAAAGAAACAAACTACAAAATCAGGGATTTTGTATTTTGCATCTGTTCCTAGATCAGAAACCAATTTTTGCAATTTGGTAATTGCAACAATGGGATCTTGTCCTTGTTTCATCGTCCATGCAAATATAGCTTTATAATAGACAAAATATTTAGCTATACCAGCCAATCCAAATACTAAATCAAGATTAGCTATAGTTGTTTTTGGATCTACACCAACATAAGACCATAGATTGGGTATTAAAGCCATTTTTATAATTCCATTAGTTGTTATGGAATTTTCATCCCACTCTGCTCTTTCAGCAAATATATATTTATATGCTAACTCCCATTGAGTTTTCTTTTCTAATGAAACTGTTTTTTCATCAATACTCTTGGGATATTCAGGTTTTTCATCAGTGATATATTTAGAATATCCTTTCATTTCTAAATATGCCATGAGTTGATTTTTCCATTTTTGATAGTCAATGACTCCATTGAATACTGTAACCATTTTTTCAAGTGAGTCTTTGTCAGATCCTCCACAAAGATTATTAGATGATACAAGATCATCCAATGTCCACCAGCTAATTCTTGTATTAGGATTTTCTTCAAAACAAAGATTGTTAGATCCAATCTTGTTATAGTTAAAATTGATGTTTCGTCACCATTCCTTAGGATAATATACTATAGTTGAAAGTTTGGGATACATTGGCCAAACATTGTCTTTATAGTATTTTGGTTTAAAAAGAATCATATAACATAACCCATCCTTTGTCCAAACAGGATGATCTGGTGTATGTTGTATCATCTTTTTAAGTATTCCAGAATGATAATATACCCTACACCTAGTAGGATACTTATCTTCAGCAAATCTGATTTTAGTTCTAGTATCAGATTGTATGTGTTTGTCACTATTAGACTTAGAATCAGACCTTTCAATCAAACATTCTCTGCCTTGTTGAGCAGCTAACAATTCCCTTTGCTTTTGAGCAATTTGTTGCTCTCTCTTATTTAAAGCAATGATTGTTTCTTGAAGTTTTTGGTTTTTCTTGTTTAGTCTTTGATTCTTTTTCAATTTACTTTCATATCGAAAATTATGAACCTTCTTTGTCCTATGAAGTGGTCTAGGCATAGATACTCTAGGATAAAGAATTTCTTCAGACCTTTCCTTCTTTAGTTGATTATGATAATCTACTTTATTATCCTTCTGATTCCATTCCTTATTAGGTATTTGATTCTTTTTCCAATTAGAATTACTACTCTTCCAATCATTTTCATGATTAGAGTTGTCATCATTCTTTGGTTGTTTTTCAAATATCCTTTCAAGTCATTTGATTAATCCTTCTAGAATATTTCGATTGTCTAACAAAGCTGGATTAGAGATAACTTCTCCAACTGTTTCAGGGGTGTTATGAACAATTCGATTTTCTAATTGAATGTCCAGATTAATGAATGGAGAATGTTCAGTTTCAGAATATTGATTCTTTAAACTTGAACTTGAAACAATTTCTTCCAATGATGGAAGTGAATCAGGATAATATTCCTTGTATACATTTGAAGGGACATAAATGTATGCTGAGTCATCAGGGTAATGAATGAATTCATATTGATGGACTCCATCAGAATTTTGAGTATTCTGATTCACACACTTATCAGACTGTGAAGAAAAGTTCATATTTGGACTCATTGAGTCCCTAATAGTACAACTACTATTACAAGGTTTCTTCATACCTTGTAATAATCTCCCACCGACGATCCCGAATGGGGCGTTCTATCCTGGGATGACTGGCTCCTCAGAGCCCTCTCTGACCTTTGTCCTGAAATGGGGGACAAACTCTTCCCTGGCCTTGTCATGTTGAGGGGGGAGTACCTCAATGACCTTCTTTCCTCTGATACTGGGGTCCTCGTGACCCCAAATGATGTATGCTTGAACTAACTTATCAGCTTTTGGGAAGTATAGCTGATTTAAGTAGCTTACTTTTGGCTCATTGGCCAATTGCATCATGCGGTCCAGTTCACGGACCACCTACTCCTCAAACGCCTTCTTGGCCTCATCATAATTGTAACAATTATGATAAATTTCCCCATTGAGCATCCAGATTGGCCTTTCGGCAGCCAACCTTCGGGGTGCGGGCTGGTGACTCAGCTCTGGCCCTTTGAGACCCCTGAGGGACTCAAAACCAGGACCCACTTTTGCTCCAGCTGTCAAACAATGGACAGCCGGTCTGTCATAGACAGGGAAACCTTTGATGTCCTTGACACCAAAGTTAGGCCTGTACTCCTCAAGTACATCTTCCTCCTCCTCAACTTCACCTTCTTCTACCTCAATATCACTATCTGCGGCTTCGTCCACAGCAATCTGATCTGGGTGCGAGTAAATAAAATGATCTACTTTATCAGTTTTATCAATTAACTGATCTTCTAGATTGTAAATATACCGACATTTTCCATCCTCATTGATGTATTTGATGCCCAACTCACCTGGGCATGGGTCGTTGATGTCATGAAATTCTTCAATGACATAACAATCCCTAATAAACTGGTATGTGTCACATTGTGATGCAAAACCGATTTGGGAGGCCAGCAAAGTAGTCAACTTTACTGGGGGCAAGTAGTCATTTGCATCTCCTGAATTTTTTATGAGATTCCAGGAAACTTGCATCTGGATAAGTTTGACCAGCTTGGCCAAATGGTGCACTGGCAACAGTGCCAACATATCTGCTTCTCCCCACTTCTCACAAATTTCTTCCACATCCTGCTTCTCCAAACGATGATGAGCTGCAACTACCCGATGAATAATACCATCGTTTATGTATTGACGCTTTTCCAAAGTGTCAACTAGATAGTTACAAAAATCGTACTGGATGGAGAGGGGACCAGCAATGACAGTGAGGGGGTACATTGTATGTAATATATAAAATTTGTTTTTTTTTCTTTTTTGATAAAAATTTCTGTAAAAGAAATTGTATTAGCCAAGTTCAATAATCTCTGATCAGGAGAAAAAAGAACATAAGTGCTTATTTGGCATTTGCTGTCAACGGTTGACACAATTGTTATGGATTTCCCTTTTCAAGCAATGCAAACAATATTGAAGATTGTGTGAATGTTGCTATGCCAATGGTGTATCAGGGGCTCCTACAAGTTCCCTGCATGCAAAAAATTCCACCACTATAGTACTAGTATGTATGTGTGTGTGTGGTGTCTATGTCTACTGTGTAATGATATCCTCAGATATCCTACTCTAAGTGGGATGCTAACCAGTGCCCACCACTAGTCTGCATGTATGACAGAAATCTGCCTCAGCATGACCTTTATACGAATTTTTACATAATTTAAAAATACAAATAAGTGGATGAAAACCGCTATTATGATATATGCAATAACTATAGGGCAATTGGGGGTGCGTGAAAGCCTTTCATCAGATCCTTTTGAATCTGACTTATCTGTTCGAAAACGGCCCAAAATCCTTGTAATTTTGAATGGTATTACATAACCATGGTGATTATTTGGATTCACCAATCCATATGTATATTTTGATTTCAGAGATATACACTCCGGACGACTCCGATTCGTCACACCAGGGTGTTAGTGCATGCCCCCACATGCTCTGTCACAAAGGTGACAGAAATGGTATCCCTGCTACCATTAAGCGGACCATTTTTCCCATGGTCATGGGTTAGCTAAATTCGTATATGGAGGATAAAGAGGAAATATCACCACAGAGACAATTCACACACACATAATCTGAAGATCTCATCAGATCTAGATAGAGGGCCTTAAGCCATATCTAATATGATCTGATCTTGAAGAGATCTCAGGCAAAACACTATCTAACTATAAATGTACATGGTATGCAACCCTTATCCACCTTTGGACATAGCTCCAAACGACAACCTGACATTGTCATTTTAAGGCAGTCGCTATCTGGGGCCCATAACCTGTTGAAAGTTGTGACAGCAGTGCTGGGCACCTGACTAAGCAAGTCTTTCAACTCACCTTGCTTATCAGGCTTGCCTTGTTAGGACGAGTTAGTTATTTGAACTGAAGGACAATGGCTCAGAATGCCCTCCTTATATGCATTTCATGAACCCTAACCTAAGTACATGTTCACTACTTATTATGGTTGTATCACTAATCTACACTACCGAACTCAGTTCCTCAATGAGTCATTCTGAGTTGTATCTATTATTACTTATTCTATGATGTTCTATATGACATCATTTATTCTATATGACCTCATATGCTTCTATATGAATCATAATGAGTCATAATACCATATATAGTTAAATATGAAACACATTCCATAAATAGTCTATTATATGTGACATAAGTGACTGTAACAACAAGTCTACTTTTATGATTACATAAGTAATTAGTAATCTTTGTATTATATAAGACTATTTTTTAACATTATTATCTGTGAACTCTGCCAGTTCTGCACATCATAATGTTGTCATTGAGCATACCAGAGTTGACAGGACTCCTTTACAACCTCACACCTTCCTCTCCTCCCTATTTCCAATAGCAGAACGAACATATCACTGTTCCCACCAATGCCAGTGCCATTCCCTCAGCACCTTCAGGCATTCCCATGAACACCAGTACCATTCCCTTGGTACCTTCAGGTATTCCCATGTCACCCCTCAAGGCACACTAGCCTGCAATCTTCTATCACAGTCTAGGCCCATCATTGGGCCATGTCCCTTCAGCACTTGGTCTATGTCCATAGCTGATGCTTACCTAATCACCTTCCTAATAAGGGCTGTAGTCCTAACATAGCAAGTCTTGTAGGTTGTATCATTGTCCAGCCCTTGTATCATATCATTTGAGTCCAAAGAAAAAGATAAAAGAAAAGCAAAATATCCTTCACCTCTATGAGTCCATATCTTCATAAGTGTCATTGATGTCATTACTGTCCAACAGGTTTTGCTCATAACATGTCCCCCCCCCCCCCCAAGACCTTGTGTCCCAAGAGGTTGATGCAACTGGGTCCACATAGTGTGGATCCTTCTTCAATTTCTCCCAGAAGCACTGCTTCTGCTTGTCCCTCTCCTCAGGGGTCATCCCCATCCAGTTGGAATCTTCATCCTCTATCTCCTCCACCATTGTCTTCCACTTTTTCTTATCAGGGTACACCACACCCTTAATTCTTTCCTCCCTTGCCTCTTCCAACTCACTACTCTCCTTCATGAGTCCTTCTTTCTTTTCTAATGGGAAATTAAGCATGGGTTTAACCTGCCCACCACACTCCAAGTCTCTGGAGAATGTCCCATCAGTATCATCTGGCAATTCCTGAATTGCCACCCTCTCACCCTTCTGTTTGCACCATCTGTGCTCCATGTTTTTGAGGTACTCACATCCAAAGCATCCATCCTCCCATCCAAAGAGTTTGTGTGGAGCCTGCACCATTGTGAAGTTTTGGTATGGTTTGAACTCCATACTGCCCAATTTTCTCAACTGCCTTGGTGCACTTGGATTCTCCTTGTGAAACTTCTTCACTTTGGCCAGCACATTGGCCACATTTTCTGCCAGCTCCCAAATTGATTCCTCTACCAGATAGTTCTTCCATTTGATGAGGTACTCCAATTTCCCTCCCCCACATCCACTGACATGACTATTCATTATCTTTTCTACCTCGTATTCATCATCCTGTGACTCTTCTACCATTTGCATGTCCTTGTGTGCCACCACTTTCTGCTTTTGTTTGGGAAACTCCAGTTCCCTGTATGGTTTTAACAAGACCTCATGAAAGACATTATAGACCTTCCACAATTTCAGGATTTTCAATTTGTATGATGACTCACCAACCTTGGTGACTACCTCCAGTGGACCAACAAATTTTTTGTCAAGCTTCTTGGTTGCTCAAATGACCAGCAAATTCTCTGTACTAAGATAAACCTTATCACCAGGTTTATATTCTCATGCTGCCTGTCTGTGTGTATCATACCACTCTTTCATGATCTGAGTGGCCTTCTCCAGAGCCTTTTTGGCTTTTGTGTGCACATCCTCTATCTCCTTTGCAAGCTGTTCCATGGCTACTGCTTTCAGTGCATAGGTGGGGTCCAATCCTTTATTAGGGTGTCATCCATAGTTCATAAAGAAGGGTGTAAAGCCTGTCACTGAGTGTACCCTGTCATTGTGGCAGAATTGAGCCACTGACAACCAATCATTCCAATTGTCCTGGTGGTTGTTCACAAACATGGTCAGGAATTCCTTTACTTCCTGATTTACTTGCTCTGTCTGCCAATCTGTCTGATGATGGTAGGCCATTGACTGATTAGCCCCAATTCCCAACATTCTGTATAGATCATCCATGAATTTTGAGGCCAACTGAGGCCCCCTGTTGCCAATTACTTTCCTTGGGAGACCATGCTCCTGGAACACATTATCTCTGTAGAGGATTGCTATACCCTGCAAGGTGATAGCAAATGTGGTCAGTAAGAAGTATGATTTCTTGGTGAATCTGTCTATTATCACCAAGATCATATTGTTGCCTTTGGATTCTGGTAACAGCCCTATGAAGTCCACCAAAATAATCTCCCATGGTTCCAAAGGTACTTTGTTTGGTCATAATGGCACTGCTTGCACCTGTCTATCCAGTTTTGCCTTCTGGCATGTCTCATAACCCAGAATGTAATGCTCAATGTCTTCACACATATTGGGCCACCAAAGGTTTTGTGTTAAAGATTCTAATGTCTTTGCAACCCCCAAATGTACCCATGAATGGTGGATAGCAATGATATCTTTCTGTAAGGCCACAACCACCAGTATGTGAACTCTCCCCTTCCAGGTGACAAGTCCTTTCTCCAGTTTATAGTCTCCCCCTACTTTCTCTAGTCCTTTGACCACCTGGGTCTCCCATTGCCATTTAGGTACTTTCCATATGTCCTTTATGATGTCATCCAACATGTGATATCATCAAATACTTGTATAAAGAGGTGCTCCTCTAACAGAACAACCCCCTCATTGTCATTTTCTCCTTGGGCATGTCCCACCTTTCTAGATAATAAATCTGCCTTTGTGTTAGACTTCCTGGTTCTGTGCTTGATTACAAAGTTGTAATCCTGTAAGTCTGTCACCCATTGTTGTTAAGGTCAATGCCCTCAGTTTGTTACAGAGTCAACAGTGATGACTAGAGTCTCAGTCTAATCCCAGTCAATGGACAAAGTAAGCCTTGATGCCATGCTAGACAGTGATGAAGGTAGCTTGAGTGATGTGGAAGATGAGAGCAAGAGGATCATTCAGATGAGAGCAATACTTGACTAAGTTGGAACTAAAGAACTATGATACATGTTGGGGTTTATATACTGTCTAGTGAATAAGGAGAAGGTATAAACAGAAGTAAAACTAGGGGATGAAACAGGGAAGTGAGACATGTCTCAAAATGTAACAGTGAAAGTAAGTACATAGCAAAAGAAATTGTAACATTACTCCCCTTCTATGCAAGAAGTCACTGACTTCTCAAGGCCACTCTTGAGCTGTCCAAGCATGATCTGCCCTGGACCAGTACCAGTGCAGGGTATTTTCAATGTCCTTCTGTGCCATATCTATATGCCATCTCATGGAGTTGAGGGTGACCTTTAACTGCTGAAGCTCATGCAGTGCAAGGTCTCATTTGGCATATGCCATGGTGTTTGGATCAATGGTGAGGGTGAGTCCAGTAAGGGCACCAAGTGGGGCTGAGAGGTCTTGGAGGTTGGTGATGATGTACAAGGCTTCTAATGAGGCAGCAATGAGGGGGTTGGATTGGGGAATGGGTTCAGGGATGATTTCTTCTTCAACAGGTGGTTCTTCAATGAGTTCAGGTGGATGGATGTGCAGGTTGTCGTCTGCATAGGTTATTGTTTTGGTGTCAAGGAAGATTTCAAGGGGTGGGGTGAGGACATTGAGTTCAGGATGTTTGTCAGGGAATGAGTAGGCAAGGGCAAGTAGGGTGAGTAGGGTGGCAAGGACAAGTCCTCTGATGACAACAGAGGGGAAAGAAGAGATGAGGGCAATGAGGATGGTGATGAAGGTGAACATCTCTGTGTATGTGATGTTGGTTGGAAGGTCAGGAAGTGAGGGGGGGCTGTCCTTTTATAGGTTGCATGTGGGAATGTGTTCATCGAAATATTCCAAGTTCCAGAACGAGTTGTCTGCATTGATAGAAAGGATGTCTCATAAAAGTTGATCAGAAAATGGTTCTGGTCTGGGAGTGTTAGGTTGTGTGGGAGTCCCTTCCATTAGATATGGTTCATGTAGCAGTCTAGGTGGGATTCAGTGTGTGATTGTCCCATATTCCATGTGGTGAATGATGCCAGTGATCATTGGGTATCTGGGTTCCCATTCAAAGTTTTGGTAAGGAGGTGGTAATGGTATGTTTGGGTAAGAAGGTGGTATTCCCCCATGTGGGATGTGTTGATAGTTTGGAGGGAGGTCAAAGTCAAGTGGTCCACTGGATGGGAAATCAATTTTATCAGGGAGTAGCACTGCTGCATGATGTAGGCAGGTCACTCCCACTGCTTCTAGATGTCTTGCTCAGTCAATGATCCATAGGTCTAGTGCTCTTTGTGCCTCTCTGGCATGGTGGTCTCTGATGATCGCTTTAGCTGCCAATTGGAAATTGGAGTTGGTTTGTTGGTTATACACAGGTTGCAATGATGGTACTTTTGTATGATAGAGTAAGATTGTGCTTCATTCAATAAAAGTTGATCCTATGGAGCATCTTCCTTGATAGGGATGTGTTTGACTAGGGAGCAAAATGAGCAGATGTTTAAGTTTTGGGATAGATTGTCTAGGGGAGAATTGAGAGTAGGGGGAAGCAATACTTTTGGTATGTCTGATATTTTGTTTGAGAATCTGTTTGTTGCAATATTGGACCATGGTTTTCATAGTAAGTCTCAACACTTTTTATACATTCTGAGGATATCTGCAGTGTTTTTGAGATTTGACTCAGGTTCCTATGAGTTCTCATTTGGTCCATATCCCTTCCACTTGACTAAGTATTGATAGCTGGTTCCTCATATTTGCCAGGCAAGCTTATGTGTGGCAAGCACTTCTTCTATAGCTTTCTGCAACATCTTTAGTCAGTCCTCAGCTGCAGGAGTTGTCATTGGGGATGCAGCTGTGGGAATGGCAACAGGGTTTGTTCCATACATTAGCTGGGATGGTGATGCTTTGATGGTATCATGGTGTCAATTGTTGTGAGTGAATTCTGCAATTGGCAATAGTGATTTCCATTTGTGTGGTTCATTTGTGCAGAACATTTGGAGGTAGACTTCTAGCTCTTGATTGACTTGCTCCATTTCACTATCTGTTTGAGGGTGATAGGCCATGCTCATTCTGTGATTGATTCCTAATGCTTTTCCTAATTCTTGGAATACTTTAGACACAAATTGTGGTCCCCTGTCCAAGATGAGGATGTTGGGTAAGCCAAACTGTTTAAAGTTCTCATTTATGTATAGGTTTGCAGTTTCTAGTGCATTAATTGTTTTGTTGCAAGGGGAAAAGGTTACCCCCTTCATAAGGCCATGGTCCACCATGACCATGATTGAGTCAAAACCATTGGAGATCAGTAGATCAGTAATAAAGTCGATTGTGACTTGCTGAAAAGGGCAGGTAGCATTAGACTTAATTGGGTGTAGGGTGGGGGTGTTTGGATGAGTGTTTATTTCCATTTGTTGGCAGAGTGTGCATCCCTCAATCCATTCTTTAGTGTGCTTGTTCATACTGGGCCACCAGTAGTCTCGTTTAAGTAATTCCAGGGTTTTGAATTGTCCTGGGTGTCCAGATGTGGGCAATTTGTGTGTGAGCTTGATGAGCTGGGTGTGCAATCTGTCTTGATCCGGAACATATACCTTCCCTTGATAGTGTACAAGGTGGTCCAAGTCTTGGAGCTTAGATTTTATGAGTGGGGCATGATGGTTTTGGATTACTTCAACTAGTATTTGCCCAAAGTTGTCTTTGATCATGCTGTTGCATAACTTATCAGCTAGATCATTTGCTATAAGTCAGATGAATCATTCAGGGGGTAGTAGTATGGTTTCTTCTGGTGTATTGTTGGTCCCAATGTGGTCTGGTCATTGAGATAGAGTGTCTGCTTCAAACATTTTGGTTCCTGGGACATGTTCAATTTGAAGATCAAATTTGCTTAAGAAAGAAGACCATCTTGCTTGTCCGGGGGTAAGGCACTGTGGGGTTCAATAAAAGGATAGATTTTTGTGGTCGCAGTGGATGATGGTGGTGTGAGGTGATCCATGAAGAAAGTACTGCCATGCTGCAAGTCCCCTGATGATTGCCAGTAATTCTCTGTCATAAATCTGATAACTCTGTTCTGCTGTAGCTAAGGCATGTGAGATGAAGCCACAAGGGTGTAGGAGTCCTGCTTCATTGGCTTGTTTTAGAACTGCTCCTGTTGCCTTATTTGAGGTGTTGGTTTGGAGGATGAAAGGCCAGGTGATATCTGGCATTCAAAGTACTGGGGCAGTAGTGAATTGTTGTTTTAGTTTGTTGAATGCTGTTTGTCTTTCTGCTGTCCAAAGAAATGCCTCATTCTTCTTTGTGAGATTGATGAGTGGTTGAGCTAGAGTTGTGAAATTTCCAATGAATCATCAGTAAAATTTTCTGAATCCTAAAAAGGATCATACTTGCTTGACCATTGTTGGTGTTGGCCAGTCTGCTATTCCTGCCAGTTTGATTGGATCCATAGTTATTTCACCAGGTTTGATTATCATTCCAAGGAATTTGATTTCCTGAGTGCAAAATCTGCATTTTTCGAGTTTGAGAAACAAGTTGTTCTCTTTTAGCCATGTCAGAATGCATGTTGTCTGGATTTCTAGATCTTTGGTTGTCATTCTGCATATGAGAATGTTGTCCATATAGATGATTAACCATCCTTTGTTGATCATGTCTTGGAAGTATTTGTCCATCATTGTTTGGAAGGTGGATGGGGAGTTGCATAGACCAAAGAACATGACAGTCAGTTTGTGCAGTCCTTTGTTTGTTATGAAGGCTGCTTTCCATTCATCTCCTTCTTTTATTCAGACATTGTTATATCCCCATCAAAGATCTAGTTCTGTAAAGTATTGAGTGCTGGATAGTTTGGTCATCAGGTCAGAGACTAGTGGTAGTGGATATGTGTTTTTTATCATCCATTCATTTAAGTATCAGTAGTCTTGACATGGTTGGAGTGCTCTGCTTTCCTTTTTCACAACAAAGAAGAATGGTGAGGCTTGTGGGGATTTAGACAGTCTAATATATCCTTTGGCCAGCTGTTCAGTGATCCATTCATTGAGGGACAATTGTTCTTTGATTGATAATGGGTAGATTTTGCTGACTTTTGGGGTGAATCTGGTTTTGAGGTCTATTGTATGATCCCATATGCATCTAATTGGGAATTGCTCAGAGGCCATCTTTTCAAAGGCAGATTTCCATTCCTGGTATTCATTTGGTAGGGTAGTTGTTAACATTTCTTTGTGCAGCATATGTTCTAAGGTTTGTGATGTTGATGTCTTAACCCTGATCCAGTACCCATCAATTTCTTGATCCAAGTTTTTCCCTATCTGTCTTGCTGGTATTGGGGTTATGTGATCAAATAGGAGTGTTCATTCTTTCCAGTTTATCATTGGGTTGTGTTCTTCTAGTCAGGGGAATCCAAATATGAGCTTTTGGTTGCCTAGTTTTGTGACTAGAAAATTTGTTTCAATTTGTCAATTTCCAATGTGGTATGGGATTTTGACTTTATGCACAATCATCCCATTGGAATTAACTGTTCCATCAGTATTCTTCACTTGTATTGGTCAGGTTAATGGTTTTTTGTTTATAGTTTTCATAATAGTTTCATCAATAAAGTTTCCTTCTGCTCCACAGTTGACAAGGGCAGATATTTCAGCAGGTAATTCAGGTGATTGGACAGTTATTGATAGTCATTGATTATTATTTGATCTTACTATTACAGAGTTGAGTGCTAACTGTCCATAATTGTTCTTGGAGGTTCCAAATGCCTTCTGGTTCCTCCACTTCAAAAACCCTTGGTTTCAAGGTCAGTGAGGAGAGTGTCTCATTCCTCAGTGCTGAGTGCTGTGATCATTGCGCAAATTTTCTTGGCATCATTGTCCTCTGTGATTGTTCTGGTGAATTGTCCAGGAGATGGATTTTTGGTGGGATCTTTCTTCAGGCAGTTTTGGGATAAATGACCAACAATTCCACATCTGAAACACTTTCCAGAATGCATGTATTCTTCTCAATGTCCATTGGTTAAACATCCAGTTGTCATGGCATGAACTGTTTTAGATCCTCCTGCTTTATTGAACTGGTGCCCTGTTTCAGTCTTTCCTAGTGCTTTCATCATTTCCCATGCTGCATTGAGTTGTTCAGCTTTTCTGTAGGCAACTGTGATAGCTTTAAAGTTGCCTTGTCCTTCAAGGATTTTAGCAGAAATGGTGGTTGGTAGACCTCGAACAAAGGCCTGAAGTTGGGCAGTGATTCTGGTTAATCCAGAGGACCCTATGAGCATCCTGAATTTTTGGACATCAATCAGGACAATGATGTGCAGCATTGAGCTCAACACACCTAACCTCTTCAACTGAGGTGCATGGGCACTCCTTCAGGGAAAACAACTGAAGCTGACTGAAGTGGGCTTGAGGGTGGCTGAGGTGACAACTAACTCAAAACTGCAAAACGCGAGGCTGTGTCAAGGAACCAGACTTATACTGGACTAAAGGACTATGGTGAGGATGAGTAACACAAGTAGGGGCTGAGTAATGGCAGGATGAGGTCAAGACAAGGGCTAGATGAGGCAAATTGAAGAGGGCAAGGGCAATAATCAAGGTGACAAGTTGAGGACTAGGTGAACTCAAGTATGGGAACAAAGCAGCGAGTGGGGCAAGGAGGGTGAGTGTGGCAGATGAGAGGGACTAAGCAAGACGAAGCTAGACAAGGCAAGTCGAGGCAAGGTGAGGCTAATCAAGGCAAAGGCTAGGCAAGACAAGTTGAGGACAAAGTGGGAACACAAGGCACTACCCAGACAAACTCTGAGATGCCAGGGGAGAGGGGAACAAAGGGCAATTCTTCTCTGTTGTATTTTGAAGACAGGATAATATATATATATATATATATATATATGTAAACAATAAAAATAGTCCAAAACTCGAGCATCAAGCAAGGGTATGTCAGATACCTCTGGGATACCACACAGTTGACAGCAATGGAAAACTGTATCAGGAACAAAGACCAAAATAAAGGAATAAAACCAAATACTGAAACTGTTTGAAAACAGTTACCACCCAACATCTCTACCATATCTGACAGTCCTAGTACAGCCTTTTATGCTAAGTGATGTGGCATCAAAGGTGGTCAAAACCAATTATGGGCTTAGTGGCATTTGAAGTAGAGCCAGTACACTTGGGTGATGTGATAAACTTCTGGGGAGCCTGACTGCATGCCAGGTAGACTGATAGGGGATTAAACTGTGCACCGAAATGGGTCTAGGATGCAGGGAACCGAATCTATCAATTAGGACATAATGTTCATTGCATCCACTGATGACTTCCCATGCTATGATGACAAATGGGCCATTTGGTAGGACTTCTCTGTGCCATCCTCTTGCATTGGCTATGCAGTTGATGCACCATACAACTTGTCTGAGGGTGAATGAAGCACAAAGGTTCAAATCAGTGTCTCTGGCATTGGTGGAGCAATTTAACAGCTCCAGGTGGAACTGATCCTCATGAAAACAGTCCAAAGGTGCCTGTAAAAACAACAGCTCATCCCTGTCATAGAACGTGGGCTCTTGACCTCCCCTAGCTTGAATGTGACATGCAATCCCATTGCTTAAATAACTTGTTCAAGTGTTTGACTCCCCAAAATGATATCCAATTGACTCCAAGAATAACATGGTTGACTGCTTGAGCACTGGAATACCCTGCAGAATGCTGGGCAGACCCAGGGGGTCCCAGAATAAACCTGGCTCAGGTTCAAGGTACAAGGGACAAGAAAGGGTGCCTTCTGAGGTGTCCTGCATTGACAGATCAGGATCTATATCAGGGAAAGTAGGTTGACTAGAGATCCTGGATGCTAATGAGGGCAAAGATGAGCTTGACAGTCTTTCAAGGAGTGAACCTGCCTCAACAGGTCCTGAATGGCCATTTATGGGTCTGATAATCAATGGCATGGTATAAGAAAGACCTAGAAACAAAAAGGCATGCTGGTTCCAATGTGGGCATAGGCAAGAATAGGCTAGAATTGCAAGGTGATGGTCACAAACTTTTCAGGGACCAAATTTGTCTTTTCTTGATGTGCCAGGTGTTATGAGCACACCTCATATTTTTAACTTTACAGTAATGACATCAATGACAATCACAAAGATACGGTCACAAGGAGTCGGGGAATATTTTTCATTTCTTTTTATCTAGTTTACTTCGCTCAAAGCATTGAAGTACAAGACACTATCAAAGGGACTTCATGAGGAAGGCCTACATTAACACTACGAGCCCAAGTAGGAAGGAGGTTATGTCAGCATCGGATAAAGAGAACACTGAGTGCTGACTAAGATACGGCCCGATGATGGGCCTATGCCATGAAAGGAATCATGAGCAGCACAGTGCCTGAGGGGTGACATGGGAATGCTGAGGAGAACTGAGTCAATGGTATGGCATGCATGGGAATTGGCCAAAGGCTTGAACAATAGCAAGGCTGCATGCAGACAACCCAGGAGTTGGGTGTGGGAAGGAGATCTCCAAGTAAAGTCTAATGGGCGCAGAGTTAGCTGCTGCGCATTGTCTCTATTGTGAGGGACTTTAGCTGCGTGCTGTCTGCGCACAGACCAGGAGAGCGGTATATAAGGCCTGTAGTTTAGCATAAGAGACCTTAAGTCTCTAGATAGTCTATTGTCACTGGACATAGCTACTTGAGCAATCGCATCGTCTTTGACTTAACAAGTCACTGCTCAGTCATTAGGTTGTGTTCAGGGCAGTCCTGACATAATCTAGAGACTTTTCTCTCTACCCCGTTGTACTGTCCAGCACCGAGCATGCCGCTCATAGTTGCTCCTGACAATCAACGGCCTAGTATCATTCTTTGACAGTAGTAATCCGATTATCCTGGAACCATTGGCAACATTGACATCGACACACTTACTGTCAATGGGTCTCAAACAAGAGATCCTCAATATGCCTGTTGGGCCTGTCTACACAACAGTTACGGATGAGAGTATGAGATTGCCTGGGAGCAGCGTAGGCAGGAGACCATAGATGCGCCTGGGGTAACATACACCATAATTGTGGAAAAGCTCAGGGAATGAGCGAAACAAACCAGCTGTTAGTGTGTATCAAGGCTGAACGAAAGTCCCTTCATACCCTCTGTACAAGCAACCCCTACCTGATTTCGGGGTTGATAACTTGGCACAAGGACATTAGGGCGAATTGCCAGGCACACGCAGTTGGAAGCTTGCGGTTCCCATGACAATCAGACAGCATCTTTCCTGTTTCCCAGGAAACATCATTGACAGGCGCGGAATTTTTCGACTGCTGCACAAACAGATCAAGTGTCAGTGGAGGGCCTGAACTTGGTTGAAAATCTTTTTTACAGGATAAACACTACACCATCCCACATTACAATGAACTGCTCCTTCCTATATGTTTTACCACATGCTCAGGTGACACTCTTGGAGATTGGCCAAATCTTTGAGGCGGACTGGGTCCACACTACTGAACCTGTCCTTACAAGGACACCCACTTTCATCGGCGACACCATCGTATGCCGTTATGACAATCATGTTTGCCTATACTGGCGATACCAAAAGGAGGAGTGCTGGCAAGAACGTGCCAAAGCCCAACAAATGCTGAGAGAACGAGAGGCTCAGCAAGAAATAGAACAGAAGGAAGCCTGGGAGGCCCTTCTTATGGAATGAGTGGCAAACAAAGCCATACTACGCGCAGAATGAGCAATGCACAAGGCCAAGAGAGAATATCAAACTCTCATGCAACTCCTGGAGGACCAATACAAAGGAGACACCTCCAATCCCATCTGGCTCGCATTAGTCTCGTCAAAATATAATCAATGGTTAATGTTAATCAATAATGGTGACAAAGCGGTCAGAAAATATAAAGTGGCAATCGAACAGTTACAATGCGCCCACCATGTTCAAGAGCTATATGAACATGAAGGAATGGTCATGAGCCATGAAGACTGGAATGCATGGATGCATGCCATTAATGGCAACATACGAGCCTCTCAATACGCCAAATGGAAGCACGAGCAGGAGGAGGAGGAATGCCGCAAAGGGATTCGATATGATCCCTTACTCCTCACAAAGCCACCAGGGCAAATACTTCCCACTACGCCAGAGTGCCTCCTCACCGAACTGCTTTCCCAACTCCAAATCGGACTTGACCATTTTTTGTCTGAAATAGGAGAAAATACTTGGAACAATCATAAAGCTAGATTGTTGGGATGGCATGCCAGCGTTAAGGCACACTTACCTGGACCAAGGGCACGGAGTCCCATCACTCCCAACCAATGGAGGCAAAATGGATACTGTTACATGTATCTATTTAAAGCAGAGTACTATGACAAGTTCAACTAGCCCGCCTGGCCAACACTCTATGATATCCTCAGTTGGGAACCTGAACTCAGGGACGAAACCGTGGTCTTTGCAATCCAAGATAGCATCCGACCTGGACAATGCCACATAATTGAGGAATCAGCTGTTTGACAGGATGATATCGAATACACCTGGGACGAACTAGTAGACCTCCACAAGGTCTCTCATTATACCTGGACAGTATGCTTTGGAGGCCAGTCCAAATCCAAACATCGGCTAAAAAATCGATCTCTTGCCACCACATCTGTAAAGCAGGTCAACCTCTGATCAACTGTTACTGTTCAGGAGGCAGTAAATCAAGCAGCTGGATGAACATACCCAGCAGTAATTCAACCCAAACCAGTTGTGCAACCAGCATGATCATACGCAGTGGCAGCACAAGCTGGTCAAGAAAATAAGGCACGAGTCATCACCCAGGGAGGTGATGCAGCACACTGGAGCGGTGGAGTACCCACTGGAGCGGATTGGCTATCAACCGAGGAATACCCCAGGGAGCAAATAACGCTCATAAACAAAGACAAATCGAGGAATGGAGAAGGATTGTTGAAAAAGAATCCTGGCTCCCTTATCCCTATCCAAAGATGTCTTGGGCCAACAGTGGATTCCACCCAGATATACCAGGATACTGCTACCTGGTGTTAATTAAAAAGGAATTCTGGGATGAGTTCATGTGGCCAGCTTACCCACAGTTGCAGGAAATCTGTAACTGGGACAAAAACCTCCGAGAAGAAAATGTCACCACCATCATCTGAAAGTCTTATTCCAACCCTACAATGCTACACGTCGAAAAATATAACAGTAACTGTAGGGGATGGTTTCACATCAAATGCCTCAATCATGAAGGCATGGGACACTACAAAATTGGTGCAGGACCTTTTAGATTAATGGTTGATATGGTCACCCACGCCTACCAAGCACTACTGGGATGGAGGGCCTATTGGATGGATTCCGAAACACTAGAATCCCTCCCGCACACACAACCCACTGCAGCAGTAGCAGCAAGGGAAGATGAGATCCACCGACAAGCAGACAAGAGGCAGAGGGCAATTACAAGTGCAGGACAGGCCCTCACAGCAATCATAAATGAGTACCAACAAAGCAGTAGACCAGAGCCGGGACCCCTCACAAAAGCAGAAATGCCCAACTACTATCAGGGAGATCCCAGAATGGTTGATGGATGGTTGTGTCAAATGGAGACCTACTTTATGCTTGCAAGGGAACCTGATCCAAAAAGACGGATTTCAATATGCGTCTATTGGATGAAGGGTGGTAAAGGCGACAGGGCCACAGACTGGAGTGGTGTCAAACTTAAAGCCTTCCAGGAGGCGCTTCAGGAATATCAGGACAAGATAGACAATAGTGGTTGGAGTGCAAATCTCGACTGGCAACAGTTAAACGAGGGAGAATCAACAGAGGATAACTGAGCATGGGTGCGACGACCATTAAATAACCAGTTCCCATTCACGGACTGGGCCGACTTCAAAAATCAGATGCATGACTTCTTCATGTCAACAGAAACGAAGGAAAAGGTGATCGAAGCACTACTCAAACTGCAACAAGGGATGATGATAGTTGAAGACTACATCATAAAATTCAATTCCCTTACCTTGTTGACTGACTGGAATGATCAAGCTCTGATTTCCCAGTTCCAAAACAACCTTAACCCAGCCCTCGGAAGAGATCTGATCCGATATGGAGGACTTATGGATAATGCCACTCTCGCTCAGATACAGGCACAAGTCACGGCACTTGCACGAGCTTATAGGAAAGCGAACGAAACATACAGCTTTCCAAAAGCATGACAAGAATATCGAGAGCAGATGCCAAGTACCAACTCTTGCCCCCAATATCAATACAAAGCGCCGGCTCCCTTTGCATCCAGTAGCCGGGACCCAAATGCCATGGATGTAGATAAAAAACGGGACGTCAAACCATGGTGTTATAACTGCAAAAAGGAAGGACACTACAGTCAAAGGTGCCCTCTACCACAAGGAAGAAAGCCTATACCTGAATGTGCACATTGCAGAAAGAAGGGACACCCAATGGAAAGGTGTTGGGAGAGAAAAAGGATTACTCAGGAAGAGAAAGGAAAACGAGTAGTACGAGCAATAGATAATGGGGAAACGACTGCAGAAGGATGTGCCAAAATTGAGGAGGTCTCGGATTTTGGAGACAGCCAGTCAACAAATGCTCTGTTTCACTGGCTCCTAGATCAGTTTCGTATAATGGTGTATCAGTACCAATAGATTCTAAAATAGAATTGCATGAATTACTTTATGAATGCAGTGGGAACATACACCATATACAAAACAGGGAAATGAGCGTTAAACCAGAAAAACAATTAAAAACATGGACCCTGCAATGGGTCTTAAGACAAATTTGGCAGCAAAATGAACCCATAGCTATCGAATGCCTGAGGCAATGGGTGGACAATAAACAAGTTAACGAAGTAAATAAAGAATTAGTCCAACAGCTGAACGCGCTATCAGAAGCTGATGCCCTCTGGAACTTGGTACACTTAAGGGAAAAAGTGGTACAAAAAATTGGCAGACAAGAACTCAATCTGAAAGGAACACTCACTACTATGGATACCCTTCAATCTACTAATGTAACCATGTTACTGGATTCTGGATGCACTGCCTCGTGTATAAGTGAGGAGTTTGTCGAAAAACACCGAATGAACAAGAAAAAATTGTTGCGCCCTATTCCGGTGTATAATGCCAATGGAACTAGAAATGGATCGGGAAATGTGGAATACTTCATCCAGTTCAAACTGTGAATAGGGTCTCATGAGGAAATAATGGATTGTGCAGTTGCCAGATTAAGCAAAACAGACCTTTTTCTAGGACACGACTGGTTAGAGCATCACAATCTGACTATCAATTGGAAAAAGAAATCTCTGGAGTTCAATTGATGCCCTGGTACTTGTTGGAAACCGTCCTCGGTACAAGAGCTCGAAGACGAGATTGATGCATCATACTGTCTACATGAAGGAGATCGACTCCTAGCCATTCACATTGGAGAACCAGAGCTGCATGTATGGGCCTTCACCTCAACCACCACTAAAATAGCGGCAGAACAAGCAGAAAAAGAGAAAAAACGTACACTGGAAGAGGCAGTTCCTCGTCACTACCTAAAACACAGGAAGGTTTTCAAAAAAGAAACCTTTGATGAACTTCCACTGAGGCAGCGATGGGACCATGCAATTGAACTCATCCCAGGATCAACCACTGTTGACTGTAAAATTTATCTGCTCAACAGAGATGAACAACAACAGCTGGACGAGTTCCTAAAAGAAAACTTGGATTCCAGATGGATCCAAGCCAGCAAATCCCCTATGGCATCCCCCTTCTTCTTCGTAAAAAAGAAGGATGGCAAACTTAGACCTGTACAGGACTACCAAAAGCTAAATGAAATGACTGTCAAAAATCGCTACCCTTTACCATTAATAGGGGAATTGGTTGATCAGTTGTCACAAGCTAAGGTATTCTCAAAAATGGACATTTGATGGGGGTACAATAACGTGCGGATTAAGGAAGGAGATGAGTGGAAGGCTGCTTTTCAAACCAATAGAGGGCTTTTTGAACCACTTGTTATGTTCTTTGGTTTAACCAATTCGCCAGCAACCTTCCAAACAATGATGAATGACATTTTTCGGGTCGAAATTGCAGAAGGATGGGTGGTAATTTATATGGACGATATCCTGGTGTTCTCAAAGAACCAAGAGGAACACACCAAACATGTAAATCGGATACTCAAGAAGTTGGAAAAACATAAATTATTGCTCAAACCCAAAATATGCTTCTTCGACAGAAACGAAATTGACTTCTTGGGAGTCATAATTGGAAAGGATACGGTACGCATGGATCCGGCAAAAGTGAAAGCGGTATCCGACTGGCCTAAGCCAAAGTGCAAAAAAGAAGTCCAACAATTTCTAGGCTTTGTCAACTTTTACCAATGATTTGTACGAGACTTCACAAAGTTAGCCAAGCCATTAACACGGCTTACTGGAAAGGAGGAATGGCTGTGGACGCAGCTGCAGGATGAAGCCTTTGACAGGCTCAAAGAAATTAGTGCAAAAGAAGTGGTACTCCGAATCCCTAATGAAGAGGGACAATTCCGAGTGGAGGTAGATGCTTCGGACTTTGCCATTGGAGGAATCCTGTCCCAACAAAGGGAGGACGGATTATGGAAACTGGTGGCCTTCATCTCAAAATCTCTGAATGACGCTGAATGCAATTATGAGATATACAATAAAGAAATGCTTGCGGTAATGCACACCTTCTACGAATGGGCACACTACCTTAAAGGAGCCAAGCAAACAATTGAGGTTCTGACCAATCATCAGAACCTAACATATTTCCGTAAAGCTCAAAATCTCAATAGGCGGCAAGCAAGATGGGTTATGGACTTGCAAGATTACAACTTTGTAATCAAGCACAGGAGCGGCAAAACCAACACCAAGGCTGACCTGCTGTCCCAATGAGCCAGACATCATAAGGGAGAAAACGATAATGAAGGAATAATCCTGCTCAAAGAACATCTCTTTGTGAGAATTTTTGACAATGATCGAGCAATAGAAGACATCCTCAAGGACATCCAAGATGTCCCTCGTAGTCAATGGGAAAAACAAGTCACCAAAGGATTAGAAATTGCAAACGGAGAATATAAACTTGAAAAGGGGTTGGTAACCTGGCAAGGACGAGTATACGTCCCAGCTGTGACAGCGCTTCGGGAAGATATCATCACGATACATCACTCATGGGGACATTCAGGCATTGCTAAAACATTGGAATTGCTCACTCACAACTTCTGGTGGCCTAATATGCGCAAGGATATCGAACATTACATTCCTGGATGTGAAATATGTCAAAAAGCAAAGCCAGACAGGACCACTCGAGCAGCCCCATTACGTCCCAATGAAGTTCCCTCAGAGCCATGGGAGATCATCTCAGTCGACTTCATTGGACCATTACCAGAATCCAAGGGAAACAATATGGTTCTGGTTATTGTGGATAGATTCACGAAGAAAAACGTACTTCATACTGACCACCTCCGAAATTACTTCGCAAGGAACAGCAGTGCTATTCCAAGACAATGTATTCAGGGAGCATGGACTCCCTAGAAAAGTTATTAGTGATTGAGGACCTCAATTTGCCTCAAAATTTATGGATGATTTGTATGGGATGTTGGGAATTAAGGCAAATCGATCAACAGCCTACCATCCCCAGATGGACGGACAAATGGAACGAGTTAACCAGGAACTGAAAGAGTTCCTAACGATCTTTGTTAACAATTGACAAGACAACTGGTCAGATTGGTTGTCTGTGGCTCAGTTCTGTCACAATGATAGAGTACATTCTGCTACAGGGTTTACACCCTTCTACATGAACTATGGGCGACATCCAAACAAAGGGTTGGACCCAACTTACACCCCAAAAGCGGTCGCAGTGGAACAATTAGTGAAAGAACTGGAGGATGTCCACACAAAAGCAAAAACAGCATTGGACAAGGTGGCAAAAATTATGAAGGAGCACTATGATACACATCGTCAAGAGGCATGCGAATACAAACCAGGCAATAAAGTTTACCTCAGCACAGAAAACTTGCCAGTTATCCGAGCAACCAAAAAACTCGATGGGAAATTCATAGGCCTCTGGAAGTGCTTGCCAAAGTAGGCGAATCTTCATACAAATTAAAAATTCCGGCATCCTGGAAGGTCTATAATGTCTTCAATGAAGTTTTGTTGAAGCCATACAGGGAACCGGCTTTCCCTAAACAACAAGCTAAAGCAGTGGCGTGCAAGGACGCGCAATTGGTAGAAGAATCTAGGGAAGATGAATACGAGGTTGAAGAAATCTTAGAGAGCTGAATAAGCAGTAGAGGAGGAGCGAGGCTGGAATACCTTGTTAAATGGAGAAACTATCCGGTGGAGGAGTCCACCTGGGAACCGGTTAAAAATGTCATCAACGCACCTGCAAAAGTCAAAAAATTCCATAAAGAGAATCCAGATGCACCCAAACTTGTTAGAAACATTCGAGATGGGATACTATACATCCAATACACCGAAGCGGCACCCAGGCAGCAACCCAGTGCATCAAAGCATAAACAAAGTCGGGGAATGCACTGGAAAGACCAACAAAGACTTTTCGGATGGGAAGATGGTCGTTTTGGGCCAAAGTATCTTGCAAACATGGAACGAAGATGGCACGCCTGGAAAGGGGATTGCAACGCCATTATGGAGTTACCTGATGACACCGATGGGACATTCTCCAGAGACCTGGAGCGTGGCGGGCAGTCGAAACCCATGCTTAATTTCCCACAGAAGACTGAAGAGGAGGAGCTAGAGGAGGAACAAAGAGCTCGAGAAAAAGATATGGCAGTACTCGCCAAGAAAATCTTAAAAAAGAAGGAGACGGTAGTGGCTGCTAAGGAAAGCAGCGAGTTGGAAGAGGACCGACAGAGGAGGATTCAAGGTGCAAGATGCCCAACAAAAAACTTGGTCAAAAACAAGACCACCATAGAAGAAGTCGACTCAGAACTAACCGGGCTGTCGCCCGATGAACAACAAGCGCGCTTGGCCATGTTTTATGCAAGAATGAAGGAGGACCCAAGATATGTGGACTCCACCACATCAGCCTCTCGGGACACGAGGCCTTGAGGGGGGGGTGATGTTATGAGCACACCTCATATTTTTAACTTTACAGTAATGATGTCAATGACAATCATGAAGATACAGTGATAAGTTCACCCCACTATGGGAAATAGTGAGGAATGGGAAGGGGTGAGGTCGTGAAAGAGTTCCTGTCAACTCCGGTGCGCTTGATGACAATGGTATGCTGCGCGGAACTGGCAACTCTGCAGATAATGACGTTCGTCACACAAGGGCGTGACAGCGAAGAACACAGAATGCGGAGTGCAATGAGACTTGAGACGTAAATGAGACAAGGAGGGTGTGACTAGGACTTGAAACTCGAAAGGAAACTGTGGTAATCTGATATGCTAAGCTGGTAACCTATTGTACATGGGCTTTATATACTTTTTCCTACTCTAAATAACAAAGTAATACTTGTGAAATTTTCACCTCACAACTGTATATCCAAATCCGTCTTAAAGGTCTTCACGCGATGGGGCTAGCTGAGGGACACAATGGTGGAATATGAGTGCCGCGGTGAGAGCCAATACCACGACCCTGCATGGGATGCTAATAGACTCGTCGGATTGAAATAGACCTGCCTGATTGCCATGCGCGGCAACTCCAGGGTTCATCTGTCTTGACATGGCCCTGTTCTTGATATTCCGCGGACCTGACTAATCTATACCATATCTGATCATCAGCCGATGGCTTTATTCGTCTGCTAGGGTCCTATTCCACTGTGTTGGTGCGTCACTATGGATGACGTGTCTCTTGGATCTTGGACTGTAGATCTTCCTAACGCGGATGTGGCTTGATGGCGCAGTCCCTTCTCCGGTGAACTAGGCTGTGCCGGCTGATGATTTTCATGCGACTCGGCTGATGGGGTGCTGACATCGGATGTGAATGGCCAACTGGTGTGGGGTTTTGATGGCGTACACAGGAGGTGACTCGATTGTTGGTCATGGGTGATGCTTGCCTTACTGCGGAAAAATGCGGAGTTGCACGGAATTGCACGGAATTGTGCAGAGTTGCTCATTGCTATCGCGGAATTCCTGCAGATGACTCCTCTACACCCTAGCTTGGAACGATGCTCATCAACGGTCACGAGGAGTTGGGGAATATTTTTCATTTCTTTTTATCTAGTTTACTTCGCTCAAAGCATCAAAGTACAAGACACTATCAAAGGGACTTCATGAGGAAGGCCTACATTAACACTACGAGCCCAAGTAGGAAGGAGGTTATGTCAGCATTGGATAAAGAGAACACTGAGTGCTGACTAAGATATGGCCTGATGATGGGCCTATGCCATGAAAGGAATCATGAGCAGCACGGTGCCTGAGGGGTGACATGGGAATGCCGAGGAGAACTGAGTCAACGGTATGGCATGCATGGGAATTGGCCAAAGGCTTGAACAATAGCAAGGCCGCATGCAGACAACCCAGGAGTTGGGTGTGGGAAGGAGATCTCCAAGTAAAGTCTAATGGGTGCAGAGTTAGCTGCTGTGCATTGTCTCTATTGTGAGGGACTTTAGCTGCATGCTGTCTGTGCACAGACCAGGAGAGCGGTATATAAGGGCCGTAGTTTAGCATAAGAGACCTTAAGTCTCTAGATAGTCTATTGTCACTGGACATAGCTACTTGAGCAATCGCATCGTCTTTGACTTAACAAGTCACCGCTCAGTCATTAGGTTGTGTTCAGGGCAGTCCTGACACCAGGGCTGCAATTCAAATGCAGATCACTTGTATGGGCATAGTGGCCCCACAGCCACATTAAAATAGCTCGGACCAATATGTTTGATCAGCCATCAATTGATGCTGAGATGCCAATTCAAAGCTGATCAAGTTTCAAACTTCGACTGTACTTGCCTATCACTGATCCTCCTTCAAGCCTGAATGATCTTTGACAAGCTTGTTGACCCTGGAACTGCCAGCACCACTATCCTTTCCAGAAATCTGTCAAGACTTTGAATGCTTTGGCACTTGCTTTGATAATGCTAGTACCCATCTGTTTTGACTCTGCACTATGCCACCTGCATATCAATGGTGATCTCCCCTCCAACTTGTAGTTTGGTAAGTTCGTTTAGCACTCTAACTGCAGTGTTTACTTCTCCCCAGTCCTTAAGGAATTGTTTGATGAAGGTGTCATAGTTTTCCCAGGTGAGTCCATCTTTTTCATCCAGCTGTTTGTGGATTATTTCTTTCCAGTTGTCCAGTTCCTTTCCTAAGCACTGGAGGACATATCTTACCTTCTTCTCATGCTTTCCCTCATAGTTGTGGGCATTTATGGTGAAGAAGTCACTAAGCCAATTGATGAATGATTTAGCTTTGGTCTGATCTCCTGTGAAGATTTGTGCTGAGACTGGTTTGATGTCTCCCCTCAAGGTATTCACAGTGTCAGTGATAGTTGCCATTTGTTTTGTGTTGGTTTCAGCATTGGTTTCAGGTTTCAGGTTTCCTAGTTTGTGTTCAATCTGTTTTTGTTCTAAAAAGGTATACCACCCAGCTATAGCCCCTTCAGTGAGAGCATAGTATGGGTTGGTGTTGTCAAAATCAAATTCAGCATTGCAGTATTCTTCCCACCCAAGAGTTTCTTTGGGTCTTTCAAAGTATAGTTCTGGTTCTTCTTCTGGTTCTTTTGTACATTTCTCCACTCAACCCAAAGTTTTCCAGGTAGTGAGTTTTCATCTCCTTTGATATAATCCCTTTTAAAGTATTCATTGGATACTGGGGTATTATTGTTCTTTCCTACTCCTCAAAATTCCCAACACTTATGTAGTGTTGAGAAAAAGATCTCCTGTCCTTCTAAGTAGTATGTTCCTTTAAAAAGAAAGGAAATTTCTGGTGGTCTCTGGTTAGAGAGTCTGGTTTTGGGTCATTTTGGATCTATGTTGTCTAGCTAGTGATGGTGCACTAAGCAGTTCAATGAGTTCCAACTTGTGTTAAGGTCAATTCATTACAGAGTCAACAGTGATGACTAGAGTCTTGGTCTAATCCCAGTCAATGGACAAAGTAAGCCTTGACACCATGCTAGACAGCAACAAAGGTAGCTCAAGCAATGTGGAAGATGAGTGTGAGAGGATCATTCAGATGAGAGCAATACTCAACTAAGTTGGAACTAAAGAACTACAATACATGTTGGGGTTTTATACTGTCTAGTGAATAAGGAGAAGGTATAAATGAAGTAAAACTAGGGGATGAAACAGGGAAGTGAGACAATGTCTCAAAATGTAACAATTGTGCCTGCTGTTAATTCAGGTTTTGTGCCTTTCTGAAGTATGTTAGGTTCTGGTGATCTGTCAGAACCTCCACCATGTGTTTAGCTCCTTTAAGATAATGGGACCATTCATAGAAAGTGTGCATCACTGCAAGCATCTCTTTGTCATAGATCTCATAATTTTGTTCAGCATCATTGAATGATTTGGAAATGAACATTACTGGCTTCCATTTGTCATCCTGCACTTGCTGCAATAATATTCCCCCAATGGCAAAGTCTGAGGCATCCACTTCAACTCTAAACTGTCCATCCTTGTTTGGGATTTGCAGCACCACCTCTTCTGCTATAGTTTTTTTCAGCTTATCAAAGGCTGCATCCTGTGATTCTGTCCATCTCCACTCATTTTTCCCAGTCAACTGGGTCAGTGGCCTTGCCACCTTTGCAAAGTCCTTCACAAAACACTGGTAAAAGTTTACGAGGCCTAGGAACCATTGGACCTCTTGTTTACAAGTAGGTGTGGGCCATTCTGTCACTGCCTTAACCTTGGCAAAGTCCATCCTAACCAAATCCTTGCTAATGATGACCCCCAAGAAGTCCATTTCTGTTTTGTCAAAGAAACATTTTTCTGCTTTTAATGACAGTTTGTGTTCTTCCAATTTTGCCAAAATACAGTTAACTTGAACTGTATGCTCCTCTTGCATTTTTGAGAATACCAATATATTGTCCATATATATAACAACCCATCCCTCCACTATCTCAACTCTGAAGATATCATTCATCATTATCTGGACAGTGGCCAGCAAGTTTGTTAATCCAAAAAAACATGACCAGAGGTTTGAAGAGCCCTCTGTTGGTTCAAAATGCCACCTTCCATTCATCCCCTTCCTTAATGCACATATTGTTGTATCCCCAACAAATGTCCATCTTGGAGAAGACCCTTGCCTGTGATAACTTATCTACCAGCTCCCCAATGAGTGGGAGTGGGTATTGATTCTTCACTGTCATCTCATTCAACTTCCAATAATCCTGTACTGGTCATAACTTCCCATCTTTCTTCTTTACAAAGAAGAAAGGCAGTGCCATAGGTGATTTGCTTGGCTGAATTTGTCCAGAATCCAGGTTCTCCTTCAAAAATCCATCCAGCTGTTGTTGTCCATCCCAGTTTAATGGGTAGATCTTGCAATCAACTGGGTTAGACCCAGGGACCAACTCAATAGCACAATCCCATCACCACCTCAGTGGTAGTTCATCAAATGTCTCTTTTTCGAAATGCATATGCTTGAATATGCAACTCCAGTTCCCCAATGTGAACTGCCAACAACCGTTCTCCTTCCTCTAAACCTTGTGTTGCATCTACCTTGTCTTCTGGTTCCTGGACAGACAAAGACTTCCAACAAGTTCCTGGGCATTGATTGAATTCCAACAACTGTTTCTTCCAGTTTATCATTGGGTTGTGGTATTTCAGTCAGTCAAACCCTAGGAACAGGTCCATCTTCCCAAGACATGTTACTGCACATTCTATTACCTCTTCATGTTCCCCAATTCATAGCTTTACTTGTACCATGTACTCTAGATTCTCCATAGAGTTTTGGGTTCCATCTGCATTATACACTGGTACCAGTTGCACCAAGCATTGTTTCACTAATTGATGCCTTTCCACAAATTTGTCATTAATACAGGACCCAGTGCACCCTGAGTCCAATAGCATATTTACATTGATGGTTTTCAGCATATCCATAGTTGTGATTGTTCCTTTAAGATTCAACTGTTGCTTCCCTGTTCCTTGTACTACCTTTTCTCGAAGGTGTACAAGGTTCCATAGTGCTTCTGCTTTGGTCATGGCATTTAACTGTTGCACTAACTTAGCATCGGCTTCCTTCATTCTTTTAGTGTGCACCCATTGTTGTAGGCACTCCACTGTGACTTCTTCCTTCTGTTCCCAAATTTGCCTCAACACCCATTGTGGCAACCATGTTTTAATCATTCTCCTTGTTTTGCACTCACTCACAGGTTTCTCAAACAATGTACACTCCCACTGCATTTATAAAGTAAGTCATGCATGTTAATTTTGGAGTCTGTATATATTGGTACATTGTTTTTCAAAACATGTCTAGTATCCAGCAGTGCTGAGCACCTACCTACTGGCTTTCTGCAAAACCCTGAAGCTCTCCAAGCTCCTCATATTCCTCCTTCATCATTTCTCCTGCAGTGATGCTCTATATGGCTTGTTTGCCCTTTTCTCCCATTGTAATCAATTTTGGCTTGGTACATGTCATTGACATATGTCCTTCCTCTCCACAATTGTAGCACATCAGCTTCTTTTGTGGTGCTTGACAATCTTTGCTGATGTGACCTGGCTTGCTGCAGTTATAGCAGGTAATAGGCTTCCTATTCTTATCAATGTCCATGGCATTGGGGTCTGACTGACTTCCTAATGCGACTGGTGGTGGGGTTCTGTATTGGTATTGGGGACAATTATTAGTGGTTGGGGTTCTTTCCTTGTATTCTCCCTTGGATTTGGAGAATCCATAAGCCTTGTTGGCTTTTCAGTATGCCCTTGCTAATTCCATGGCTCTGACCTGGATCATTGCAGAATTGCAGTTTCAGCTAATCCTCCATATCAAATCAGCTCTCATCCTAATGCTGGATTAATGTGGCCTTTGAATTGTGCTATCAAGGCCTGGTTGTTACAGTCCATTAAGGGTGCCAGAAAATTGAATTTGATAATGTAGTCCTTGACTAATGCATTATCCTGCCACAATTTTAGGAGCACTTCAATGGCTTTCTCTTTTGTCTCTGTAGACATAAAGAAATTGTGCATTTGGTTTTTGAAGTTCTGCCAGTCTGTGAATGGGAATTGGTTCTCCAAAGGGCATTGTCATCATGTTCTGCCATCATCACTACATATCTTCTCCTGTGTTAAGCTGAACCCAGTTTAACTCTGGGTGCCATCCACTGTTATCAATCTTGTCCTGAAACTCCTGTTGTGCTTCTTGGAATGCCCTGAGTTTCACCCCACTCCAATCTGCTGCTCAGTTGTCTTTTCTGCCTTTAATTCTGTAAAGGCAGATTGAGACCTTTCTTATGTCTTTCATTTCCCTTGTCAGCATGAAGTACATCTCCATTTGACATAACCATCCATCTATGGTTCATGGGTCGCCCTGGTAGAAATCCAGCATATCCATTTTGGCAAGGGGCCCTGGTTCCCTCTGACTCAACCATTGGTACTCATTTATCATTTTGGCTATGGCTTGTCCCATACTGGTGACTGCCTGTTGCCTCCCTTCTGTCTGATGATGGATTTCATGTTCCCTGGCTGCTATTGCTGCTGCTGGCTGTGTCTCAGGCAACAGTTGGATAGTTTCAGTGTCTCCCCAGTAGTCCTGCCATCCTATTAGGGCATGCTATGTGTGGGTTATCATGTTTACAATAATTTGAAATGGTGTGGCTCCCATTTTATAGTGTCCCATGCCTTCCCTATCAAGAACCTCAATGTGGAATCATCCTCTGCAATTACTGTTATATTTTTCAATGTGCAGAGTGGTTGGTGTGAATATGATTTTTGGATAAGGGTAGTTACACCCTCCTCCTGTAGGTTCCTGTCCCAGGTGCATATTTCCTGGATTTGTGGGTAGGCTGGCCACATGAACTCATCCCAGTATTCCTTTTTGATTAATATCAGGTAACAGTAGCTGGGTATGTTGGGGTTGAAGCCACTATTGGCCCAAGCCATTTTGGATATGGGTATGGCAACCAGGACTCCTTCTCCACATGTCATCTCCATGCATCAATATCTCTTTTCTTATGGGCATTGTTTGCCCCTTGTGGGTATTCCTCTTTTGATAGCCAATCTGCTGCTGTTTGGATTCCTCTGCTGCACCATGCATTGTCACCTCCCTGTGTGATGATCCATGCTTTATTTTTTCCCAGACCTGCTGCTGCTGCTGCATACAATCATGCTGGTTGCATGACTGGTCTGGGTTCCACTACTGCTGGATAACTTCTTCCAGCTGCTTGCATTACTGCCTCTTGTACAGTAACCATTGTCCTGAGGTCAACCCTCTTGATTGGTGTTTGGGCAAGCTGTCTTTGCTTAGCCCTGTGCTTTGATTTGGACTTGGACTGTCCTCTGAAGCACACCATCCATGTATAATGGGGGTACTTGGTGTAAGTCCACCAACTCCTCCCATGTATATTCTATGTTGTCTTGTTGTACCACCAACTCTTCAATGATATGGCACTGCCCAGTCCAGATGCTGTCCTGGATGGCAAAAATGACTGTGTCATCCCTCAGCTCTGGTTCCCAGCTAATGATGTCATAGAGGGTAGGCCATGCCAGCCAGTTGTATTTGTCATAGTTAGGGATCCTGAACTGGCCAAACTGAACCAATGGTTTGGGTATGGTTCAGGTTTGGTTCAGCCTCCTCCTGTAGGCTCCAGTTTGGGTTCAGGTAGTCACCAAGACTGCCTGAACCAGTTCTGAACTGCCTGAACTGACAGGAGGGTAGGGACAGCAGGTGGAGTGGTTGGGTGGTAGCAGCTACCATGGAGACAGGATTCCCACATACCCAGAAATTCCTGCCAGCCCACCACCTCCAGTTGTTGACTCATCATGTCTGCACTCAATGCAGATGGCTTGTTGAAAGATGCATCAGAGATAGAATTCTATAATTCTGAAACTGATGAGCAGCCAACTGGCTCAATGAGTGCATCCAGCAAGGCATCTGGTAAGTGGTATAGTATAATCACATACAGTGACCCAAAAAACTGTCTGGATGTTTAGTGAAACTGGAAAGAATGGTTCATAACTCCAGAAATAAATTATATAAAAATCTGAAATAATCATATGTTAAGGGTAGATATATAATGGTTATGCTTACATTAGCATGGCCTCATAGTATAGCTAGTAATGTGGTTAAGAATTGGACATTGGACAGGGCACATCCAGACAGTTTCTTTGCTCCACTAATTAACATTTATTTTCAGTACTTAGTGTATCCCCCTTTGGCCTTCAACACTGCAGCAACCCTTCTAGGCATGCTCTTGATCAAATCAAGGCATACCTCCTTTGGAATCTTCTCCCACTCTGCCTCCACCCTCTCCCACAACTCCAAGATCCCCTTTGGCTGTTCTGGGTATGTTCCAAGCCTCTTCTTGAGGTGCCACCATAGATGTTCTATTGGATTCAAGTCTGGAGACTGTGCTGGCCAGTCTAGAACCTCAACCTGATTCCCCACAAACCATTCCTTGGCAACCCTAGATGTGTGTTTGGGGTCATTGTCCTGCTGGAACACAAACCTTTCCCTATCCATCCCATAATAATCCACTGTCTGGAACAGGTGGTCTTCCATAATCTCTCTGTACAGTTCTCCATCCATCCTACCATCTATCCTGCACATGTAACCCACACAATGAGCTGTCATGCACCCCCAAATCATCAGGCTTCCTCCACCAAATTTGACTGTGCCATTGACATGCTGCTGTGTGAGCCCAGTGCCTGGCCTTTTCCACACCCAAACCCTCCCATCAGAGCCCAAATGATTGATTTTGGTCTCATCTGATAATACAACCCTAAACCAGTCCTCTTCAGTCCAGTATTAGTGCTTGAGAGCAAACTCATAGTGTTGCTTCCTGTGTTGCTGGGAGAGAAGGGGCTTCTTTGACTTCACAGCAGCCTTCAGATTCCCCCTCTTGAGTGCATTGCAAATGGTTTGGGTGCTGACATTGAGGGAGAGAAGGGACTTTGCCTGGGAGGCATTGTCAACCTGTCCAGAGGTGATGGAACAGATGAGATGTCATTGATCATGGGGGGAGAGCTTGGATGGGTGACCTCCAGAAGATGTTGGGGGTGTAACAGAGAGTTGAGAGCAGATCTCAGAGACAGTAGAATGTCCAATGTGAAGTTTGGAAGCAATACTTTGACAGGAATGGCCCTCTTGAAGAAGGGAGATGACAGAGTTGAGTTTCAGCAGAGTGTGACCTCATGGTGTGGTGGGGAATGAAATAAAGTCGAAGTTGATGCCAGAGTGCTATTTCAACATTAGTCACATGACTTTGTTGAATAGAAGCTAAATTTCCCACAATCACATGATGTTCAATCAGTGGTTGCACAGAGCAAAGAAACTGTCCAGATGTGCCTTGTCAGATGTACAAATTTTAACCACATGACTAGCTACCCTATGATGTCATGCTTATGTCAGCATAACCATTATATACCTACCCTTAAAATATGATTATGTCAGATTTTTATATAATTTATTTCTTGAGTTATGAACCATTCTTTTGAGTTTTACCAAGCATCCAGACAGTTTTTTGGGTCACTGTATATCTAGTATTTCTAACATATCTAATGGAACTTTGACAAACAACTCTACTCCAGACAGCAGCTGGAGGTTCCTTACACATTGGGAACCAGTGCAATTGCAAGACAACAATGAAAATCATGAGTGAAGACAATGACAAACTCAATCAAGCCCAGTCAGCAGTCAAATGAAAGCACACTGAAACAATCACACCTGCTGGACTCACTGCAACTTCGTGCAGGTTCCTGAAGTGTCAGGCAAGCACTAGTCACACAGGTGCATCATCAAATGAGCCCAACAGCAGCACAGAAGGTGAGTAATGTCACCTACCATCAATATTGTGACTGATCAGCAGGCATCTCAGACCACACACCTGTTTCAGAGTTGGTAGATGCACAGGATAAATATGAAGAGATACAAGAGGAGAAGAGACATGAGGGCATGGTGTATCTGCCATTTCTTTCATTATTCTTATCAATACTGAGCTTTACATGTCTATCTACACCCCACCTGCCACTTGTTTCCACCCTGGCTACCTTCCACCACTTATTTTCACCCTCTGGCACTCACTTTCACCTGGAACACCTTGTTTCCACCCTGGCACACCCTACACACCCTCATTTTGCACCTTATTGACATTTGTTTCCATCCCCCTGGTGCTCATTTTCACCCTGGCCACTTGTTTCCACCCCAGCTACCTCCCACCACTCGTTTTCACACTCTGGCACTCACTTTCACCTGGCACATCTTGTTTCCACCCCAGCACACCCTATGCACCCTCATTTTGCACCCTATCAACATTTGTTTCTATCCCCCTGGCACTTGTTTTCACCCTCAACACTCGTTTCCACCCACCACACTCGTTTCCACCCTGGTGCACCTCATTTCTACCCTGGTGCACCCTATGCACCCTTGTTTTGCACCCTATTGACATTCATTTCCATCCCCCTGGCACTTGTTTTCACCCTGGCCCTCCCTCAACACTCATTTCCACCCACCACACTCATTTCCACCCTGGTGCACCTCATTTCTACCCTGGCCCTCCCTATACTTGTTATCATAGGCTTGAAAACATGCCCATCAGGGCCATGACCCCCACACTGAGGATGTATGGGGGATATTTACAAAACAAACTTCACATTTGATGCCCAGTGGGATAACTGCTGGTGGCCATTGGTGTGAAGTGTGTCAGTGAGTCTGTTACTTTAATACATGCTTGATCTTCAATGTATTCAATTATTACTCAGGCATCTTGAGCTCACTGAGGACAAATGTTAGTTTACAGGGGGGATGTCCTCCCTCAGGAAGCACATTGCTTGAAACTGGAATAGCCATGGAAAGCAGTACCTTGCAAAATGCAAGGAGGCTGATGTTTCTCTCTACCACTTTGCCATTCCACCTGGGATTGATTCTGAATCTGGTGAAGTGTCAGGCTCCAAACAGAAAAAGTTGGATAACTTTCTTGTTAATCCTACAGTGTCCAAGTGGTCCAAGGAAGGGCTTCTTGCCCATATTGTGGAGTTTGTTGTTTCTGAGGACCAGGTTAGCCATGTCATTCCTTGTCACTGCAAATCTTCTCTGAGTCATACTAGCCATTTTCAATCATAGACAAGAAGTCTTTCAGAAATTTACTGAGGTATCAACATCCCCAAATTGCTGAATCTGATATCCCCCACTCCACCAAGCTCAGAGATGAGATCTTATCCCTTGCCAAAGAGACCCAGTTCAAGCTCAGAGATGCCCTGCAGAATGTTCCAGGGCAGATTGTCAGGACTGCCCTAGACACAACCTAAGTGACTTGTGAGTGGTGGCTTGTTAGGCCAAAGAAAAGATGTTTGCTCTGTAGTTATGTCTAGTGACACAAGACTATCTAGAGACTTAAGAGTCTCCTACACTAAACTATGGCCCTTATATACCATCTCCCTGGTCTGTGTGCAGACAGCGCGCAGCTAAAGTCCCTCACTGGGGATCAATGTGCAGCAGCTAACTCTGCACCCATATAACCTTTATTGGAGATCTCCTCCCACACCCAACTCCTGGGTCTTCCATATGTGGCCTTGCTATTGTTCAAGCTTTTGGCCGATTCCCATGCACACTGTACCGTTGGCTCGGTACTCCTCGGCATTCCCATGTCACCCCTCAGGCACTGTGCCACTCCTGATTCCCTTCATGGCGTAGGCCTGTCATCGCGCCGTGTCCTCGTCGGCACTCGGTATTCTCATTAACCGATGCTGACCTAACCTCCTTCCTTCTAGGGCTGTAGTATGAACGTAGGCCTTCCTCATGAAGTCTCCTTCGTATCATCTTGCTCTTCATCATTTGAGCGAAGTAAAATAGATAAAATGAAAAGAAAAGTATGTCTGTGTTCCCCTGACTCGTATCGTCATAAGTTTCATCAATGTCATTACTGTAAAGTTTTGCAAAGAAGAGGTGTGCTCATAATACAGATTTCACTTACCTTTGATGCATGGACATCAAAGTCTTATGATCCTTATCTGGCTGTCACTGCTCATTACATTACTGCACCCAAAGACAAATCAAGTGAGTGGGAGCTGAGGGCCAGAACCTTGGCTTTCACTGCTATTGAGGGTGATCATGGAGGAGCAAATGTAGCAAGCATTCTATTGAAGATAATTGAGGACTATGGGCTCTCTGGCAAGGTGGGGTGGGTGACTTCAGATAATGCAAGCAGTAATGACAATGCCATGAGAATCCTCCAAAAAACCCTCAATACTAAACAACACCCCTGGTTTGCCCAACAGAGGAGAATTAGGTATGCAGGTTCTTGATTTGATTTGTGTTGTGTCAGATACTGAATATAGTTATTTAAGGTGTATGGAACATACACTTCATTTGGGTGCAAAGGCATTCCTGTCAGACATCTGCCCAACTCCATTTAAAATATCCAGAAGAGGTAGGGATATTGAAGAAGATGAAGATATGGCAGAGTCAGTGGATGGGGAAGATGACTGGAATTTCACAGCTGAGAATGAGGAGGTGGATGATGTTGAGGACTTTGAGCCAGGAGACCTTCTTGGAAAAGTGCTTGCCCTCATCACCCAGGTAATTTGCCATTTTACACCCACTTACCTTCCCCCCTTTTCACTTTGATATTAGATAAGACTTTCTCCCCAAGCAAAGGCATACCTTTCCACTGTGTGCAAGGAGGAGGGTCTGAAACCACTGGAACTGATCAAGTGGATTCGCACATGCTGGGGTTCCATGTATGATTTAATTGAGCGCTTGGTACAGAATAAGATGGTGAGTAGTAGCTTTATATTTCTGCCTGTTACTTCAGCTTACTCAAAGCTGAATAGGCAGTGAATAGGTTTTGCCTTTTGGCTGACATCAGCTCCAAAGTACCCAAGCTAAAAGGAGGAAAGAAATATTCAGATTATGCTGTCAGGGAAGAGGAGTGGGCAATGTTGGAACTGATTAAAGAAGTCCTCAAGGTAACATCTCTTAGATAGTATTGAATAACTCTCATTTATTTGTAGGAGCCAAGAGATGCACAGTCATCATTTTCCTCAGAAAGGCAACCAACAGTTTGGAAGGCCCTACACACTCTTGAGGCCCTTCAAGATAGATGGGAGACCTTTGCATCCATGGACAAGTTCTCAAGACTCAAGGGATCCATTGAGAATGGAATTGAGAAGATGAAGAAGTACTACAGGCTACTTGACCAAAACAATGTAGCTTTCATTTGCCTTGGTCAGTTTTTCTACATTGACTCTGATTACACTAACATGTGTAATAATATCTCCAGCTTTGGATCCCAATTTCAAACTTGAATATCTGAAAGAAACATGGGATGAGCAATACTTTTCTGAAGGCAAGGCTGCTTTGGAGAGAGTGGTGAGTTTTCCAAGCCATGAATTCCCTGGATTAAGTAGTATCAGTATGATTACTATGCTGCTCAATTGTCTGCCAAAGCTCCTGTTCCTGAGGCCAATACTCCTGAACCTTGTAAGTGTAATTTTCTCAGGTTAACCAATCCTGATTTATTCCATACAGCATTCCCTACACCAAGTGGAGGTTATGGGACTTCCATGATGTACAAAAAAATCAGGAGCCATCTGGAAAGGGAACGGAGTGGAAGGGAAGCACACCAGGAGCTGACTAAATATCTGGAAAGTAATCTTGAGCAAACCAATGACCAGATTAAGTGGTGGGGGGTAAGCTCATATTCAAAGCAATGTGATATCAACTAATTCTGATCTACATTAGTATCACTCTGATGAATATCCTGTATTGTCTGCCATGGCTTGTGACTACCTTGCCATTCAAGGGTCTTCAACAGCTTCAGAGCGCTCATTTTCTCAAGGAGGCTTGACAGTGACTCACCTAAGAAACAAGCTGTCTGCTGAAAGTGTTCAGGCATTGCAGATGTTGAAGAATGGATATTCAACAGGTGATCTTGCTACTAATGTAGAGGCCAAAAAATGGGAACCAAAGGCCTGGGCACCCAGCAAGGTGGCTTAGTAGTTCCTACCATTATGTGCTTGTGTAGTTGTATATGAAAATCTTATTCAAGTTTTCAACAGGTGATCTTGCTGCTATTAAGGTAGTGGCCTATTACCTCTGCTACCTTGACAACCACTGGACCAACCACCTGCTCACCTCACCACTTCTGCCCACCACTGCCTCACCATCACCACACCACACCACACCACACCACACCACTGCCACCTTTCCCAACCACTTGCTTGCCTTGCTGGTGCACTATATGCACTGATAACAAATCCTGGAGGTGCAGGGCCACTGTGTACACATGCAAACATGTTCCAATATGTGATTATTCTTCATTTTTGCTCAAATTTCCTATTAAAAAGGCTTTTCCCACGGTTCAGGTCGGTTCGAACCCGAACCGAACCTGAACCGAACTGAACTGGAGGTTCAGGTTCGGTTCAGGCAATTTCTAGTTGGTCCAGGTTCAGGTTCAGCCAAAAATGGCCCCGAACCGAACTGAACTGAACTTTGGGAGCCCTAGTATGGGCTGGAATGGTGTGGGGGAGCTTGCAGAGGTTGAAGGCAGGATGGATGCTAACCAGTATGTGGACATGTTGGATGATCCCTTACTGCCAAGCTTGGGAGAATCTGGGATTGCTAAAGGAGAATGCATTTTTCAGCAAGACAATGACCCAAAGCACACCTCCAAAAAAGCCAGAGACTGGATGAAAGAGAACAATATCACTCTTCTGGACTGGTCTCCACATTCTCCAGACCTGAATCCCATTGAACACCTCTGATGCAGCTGGGCAAGCATGAAACACCAGCAAAAGGAGTTTGGCAGATATGGGAGAGAGTGGCAGAGGTGTGGAGTAATATAGAGCCAGAGGTGTGTCAGAACTTAATTGGAAGCATGCCTAGAAGAGTGGAAGCAGTGATAAAAGCCAAGGGAGGCCATACAAAGTACTAGAATGACCAGTTTCTATATTTCTTATACACACTCAAAAAAGTGATTCAATGAATGGTCAAATTAAATTGTCTATATCTCCATGGATACTGAGCCTAATTACATAATTCTTTTATCAGTGTGTAGCCCAGATGTGATACTGTTATTCTCTCTCTCACTATTTACCTTTATTTGTTTTTTTTTCTCAGTTATTTTATAAACAGTCAAAAAGCACCAAACATTGAATCACTTTTTTGAGTCACTGTATTGGTGTTTTCTGAAAACAAGAAACAACATGTAGAACATGTTAATCGAATACTGGCAAAATTGGAACAGAACAAACTGTCATTAAAACCAGAAAAGTGTTACTTCAGTAAAGAAGAAATTGAGTTTTTAGGAGTAATCATTACCAAAGACTCAATTAAAATGGATCCAGCCAAAGTTAAAGCAATTAAAGAATGGCCAGAACCAAAGTGTAAACAAGAAGTACAGCAATTTCTAGGTTTTGTAAACTTTTATCAACAGTTTGTAAAAGGATTTGCCAAGGAAGCAAAACTGTTAACTGAGTTGATGGGAAAGAAAGAATGGGAATGGGGAAAGTTGCAGAGCAAAGTCATGCTTAAGTTAAAAGAAAGAATAGCAGAGGAAGCAGTACTGGCCATACCCAATGAAAATGGACAATTTTGGATTGAAACAGATGCATCAGACTTTGCTATGGGATCAATTCTATCTCAACAACAAGAGGGAATTTGGAGACCAGTAGCATTTATCTCAAAAGCACTGAATGCAGTGGAACGAAATTATGAAATTTATGATAAGGAAATGTTAGCAATAATGCATTCCTTATATGAATGGTCACAATACCTAAAAGGAGCAAAGGAAATGATAGAGATTTTGACAGATCATCAAAATCTTACATACTTCAGGAAACCACAAAACCTGAATAGAAGACAAGCTCGATGGGTAATAGACCTACAAGAATATAATTTTGTCATTAAACACCAATCAGGGAAGTCCAACTCAAAGGCAGACTTATTGTCATGAAGGGCCAATTATGAAAAAGGAGAAAAAGACAATGAAGATGTACTTTTACTAAAGGATGAACTATTTGTATGATTAGATGACTGGACTGGGGAGTGGGTAACATTGGTCAATGGAATAAAAAAGACCAATAAGAGACAATGGGATACTCAAGTATGAAAAGGAGTTGAAAGTAATGAAGAAGGGTAAGAGTTTGACAAAGGAACTAATCAAGTAACCTGGAAGGGAAGAATATATATTCCTGTGGTAATGAAATTAAGAGAAGAAGCAATATCATTACATCATTGTTGGGGACATCCAGGAATAGCAAAAACCCTAGAACTCATTACTAGAGACTACTGGTGGCCAAACATGAGGGAAGACATAGAAAAATATATAAAAGGATGCTGAACCTGCCAAACAGTCAAACCAGACTGACAGAAACGAGCAGCACCTTTAGTCCCTCATGCAATACCCAGACAACCATGGAAAGATATTGCATTAGATATTATAGGACCCTTACCAGAATCAAAGGGTACAATGCAATCTTAATGGTCATTGATAAATTTACCAAAAAAGTGTACTTTATTCCTACCAACACCACTCTCACATCAAAAGGAGTAGCAATATTATTTAGAGACCATGTGTTCAGGGAACATGGAATCCTGAAGAAAGTAATAAGTGATAGAGGACCACAATTTGTTTCCAGATTCATGAAGGAATTCTTTGAACTAATGGGGATTAAAGGAAATCCCTCCACTGCGTTTCATCCCCAAATAGATGGGCAATCAGAAAGGGCAAATCAGGAAGTCAAGATACTATTATCCATATTTGTAAATGAAAAACAAGACAATTGGAGTGACTGGTTAGCAGTAACTCAATTCTGCTACAACAACAGACAGCACTCAGCAACAGGATATTCACCTTTTATGATGAATTATGGGTATAACCCAAATAAGGGGACAGTGGATCAGCCATCCAAGCCAAGGGTAGAAGCCATAGGACAATTCATAGAGGAACAGAAAGAGGTATGGGAAAAGGCACAAAAGGTGCTTAAGAAAGCACAGGACTCCATGAAGGCTCAATATGATAAGAAAAAATGAGAGCCCATCAAATATAAAAAAGGAGATCAGGTTTATCTTAATGCCAAAAACATCCCATCTGTTCAACTGACACAAAAATTAGGAGAACAATTTATTGGACCCTACAAAATCATTGAAAAAGTAGGAACATCATCCTATTGACTCCTAATCCCTGTGAGCTGGAAAGTGTACAATGTCTTTAATGAAATGCTGTTAAAACCATATCAAGAACCTACTTTTCCACAACAAAAACGCCACAAATCCAACTGCAAAAATAAACAGGAGGAAGAGGACAAGACTGGCGATTATGAAGTGGAAAAAATACTAGACAGTTGCATCAACAAATGAGGAAAAGGATGGCTGGAATACTTAGTAAAATGGAAGAATTACCCAGTAGAAGATTCCACATGGGAATTGGCAATGAATTGTCACAATACTGACTGGTGTATTGATGAATTCCACCACCTCCATCCAAGCACTCCTCAAAGGATAAGAATGAGCAACTTAAAGTTCACATGATATCAAAATTTTACACAGCCACAAGTACCAAAAACCCTATTTGGATGGGAAGATGGAAAATTCAAAAAAGAATACTTAGAAAAGCTGGAATGAAATTGGAAAAAGTGGAAAGGAGACTGAAAGATTGCTGAAAAGGACAAATGAGGATTCTGTGGAACTGAATCCCTAAAGAGAGGGTTATGTTAAGAACATATGGTTTCTAATTTCTTTTCTTTTCTTTTCTTTTTCTTTAGTTACATAAGCAGCCATATATGGAAAGGGACATGAAGCTAGTAGTATATAAGTAGGGCCTCTTGAGCCATAGTCTCTAGCCTTAAGATAGTCTGTGTCACCTACACAGCTACTCAGTGCTCAATAACTACTTCTCTCTCTCTCCAACCTTGAGTGTTGTGTTAGGACTTCATCTTGACATGGGACAGTGATTTCTCCTCCAACTTGTAATTTGGTAAGCTTGTTTAGTGCTCTTACTGTGGTGTTTACTTCTCCCCAGTCTTTGAGGAATTGATTGACAAAGATGCTATAGTTGTCCCAAGTGAGTCTGTCTCTTTCATAAAGTTGCTTGCAAACTATTTCTTTCCAATCATCTAGTTCTTTTCCCAGGCACTGGAGGACATATCTTATCCTTTTTTTGTGCTTTCCCTCATAGTTGTGGGCATTTATGGCAAAGAAGTTGCTGAACCAATTGATGAATGATTTAGCTTCAGACCAATCTCCTGTGAAGATTCATGCTGAAACTGGTTTGATATCTCCCCTTGAGGTATTTGTGGTTTCAGTAGTTGCCATTTTTTTTTGTGTCTGTTTCAGCATTGGTTTCAGGTTTCAGGTTTCCAAGTTCATGTTCAATCTCTTTTTGTTCTAAAAAGGTATTCCACCCAGCTAGGTCCTCTTTAGTAAGGGTGTAATATGGGCAGTTGTCGTCAAAATCAAATTCAGCACTGCAGTATTCTTCCCACCAGAGGGTTTCTTTGGGTCTTTCAAAATATAGTTCTGGTTCCTTTCCTGGTTCTCTTTGTTCATTTCTCCACCCAACCCAAAGTTTCCCAGGTAATGAGTGTTCATCTCCTTTGGTTTGATCCCCTTCAAAGTATTCATTGGGTACTGGGGTGTTCTTGTTCTTTCCTACTCCTCAAAATTCCCAGCACTTATGTAGTGTTGAGAAAAAGAGCTCCTGCCTTTCTAGGTAGTATGTTCCTTTATAGAGAAAGGAATTGTTCAGTGGTCTCTGGTTAGAGAGTCTGGTTTTGGGTCATTTTGGATCTATGTTGCTTGCTAGTGACAATGCACTAAGCAGTTCGATGAGTTCAAACTTGTGTTAAGGTCAATGCCCTCAGTTTGCTACAAAGTCAACAATGATGACTGGAGTCTTGGTCTAATCCCAGTCAATGGACAAAGTAGATCTTGACACTGTGCTAGACAACAGTGAAGGTAGCTCAAGCAGTTGTGGAAGATGAGAGCAAGAGGATTATTCAGATGAGAGCAATACTTGACTAAGTTGGAACTAAAGAACTATGATACATGCTGGGGTTTATATACTGTCTGGTGAACAAGGAGAAGATATAAACAGAAGTAAAACTAGGGGATGAAACAGGGGAGTGAGACAAGTAGCAAGATACAATGATGAAAGTAAGTATGTAGTAAAAGAAACTGTAACACCTGCAAAAAAACCCTTTCAATGAGGTGTCATAACTACACTATTTTTATCTCACATCAAAGTGTTGATTATGTAACATATGATTTATGACATAATGCTGACATGGTAGAGCACCTATTGTGATTTTACTATATTTTACTATATTTATTCCAATTTCATCTGATGAGATAAAAATCATTCTTCCTCAAAGCTGACAACATTGAAAGGGTTTTTTGAGTTACTGCATGCTGCTGGACTCAGTATGTACTGGGTCTTGTATTAACAACAAGTTTGTGGAGAGGCACCAATTGGTGAAACAATGCTTGGTGAGACCAGTACCAGTGTACAATGCAGATGGAACCTGAAATTCTATGGGGAATCTAGGAGTACATGGTACAACTAAAACTACAGATAGGGGAGCATGAGGAAGTAATAGAGTGTGTGGTGACACATCTTGGAAAGACAGACCTGTTCTTAGGATTTGACTGGCTGAAATACCACAGCCCAATGATAAATTGGAAAAAACAGTCATTGGAATTCAACCAGTGTCCAGGAACTTGTTGGAAGTCTTTGTTGGTACAAGAACCAGAGGATGAAGTAGATGTGGAACAGTGTTTAAAGGAAGGAGAATGGTTGCTAGCAGTTCATATCAGGGAACTGGAGTTATGCATTCAAGCATATGCATCAACAGCAACAAAGTAGCAGTGGAGGAGGCTGAGAAGGCCAAGAAACAAACATTGGAGGAAGCAGTCCCTAGACATTACCTGGGACACAGAAAGGTCTTTGAGAAAGAGACCTTCAATGAACTACCACCATGATGGTGATGGGATCACACCATTGAATTGATTCCTGGGTCAAACCCAGTTGATTGCAAGATCTATCCATTGAACCGAGATGAACAGCAACAACTGGACAAATTTTTGAAAGAAAACCTGGATTCTGGATGAATCCAACCAAGTAAATTGCCTATGGCATTGCCATTCTTCTTTGTAAAGAAGAAAGACAGAAAGTTGAGGCTGGTACAGGATTACCAGAAGTTAAATGAGATGACAGTGAAGAATCATTACCTGCTCCCACTCATCAGGGAGCTGGTGGACAAATTGTCACAGGCAAAGGTCTTTTCCAAGATGGACATTTGTTGGGGATACAATAATGTACACATTAAGGAAGGAGATGAGTGGAAAGCAGTGTCCTGGACCAACAAAGGGCTCTTAGAACCTCTGGTCATGTTCTTTGGGTTAACAAACTCACTGGTGACTTTCCAAACAATGATGAATGACATCTTCAGGGTTGAGATAGTGGAGGGATGGGTCATCATTTACATGGACAACATATTGGTGTTTTCAAAGATGCAGGAGGAACATATGGTTCAGGTTAACTGTATTTTGGCAAAGCTAGAAGAGCACAAGTTGTCATTGAAACTGGAAAAATGTTTTTTCAACAAGGCAGAGATGGACTTTTTGGGGGTCATAATAAGCAAGACTCAGTCAGGATGGACTCAGCCAAAGTTAAGGCAGTGATAGGATGGCCCAAACCAACCTGTAAATGAGAGGTCCAACAATTCCTAGGATTTGTTAATTTCTATCAACAATTTGTGAAGGATTTTGTGAAAGTGGCAAGACTGCTGACCCAGTTAACTAGAAAAAATGAATGGAAATGGACAGAATTGCAGGACATAGCTTTTGATAAGCTAAAGAAAATGATAGCAGAGGAGGTGGTGTTGTGGATTCCCAATCAATATGGACAGTTTCAAGTAGAGGATGGCAAGTGGAAGCCAGTGGCTTTTATTTCAAAATCACTCAATGACACTGAAAGGAACTACAAGATCTATGACAAAGAGATGCTCACAGTTATGCACACCTTTTACAAATGGTCCCACTGTCTTAAGGGAGCCAAACACACAGTGGAGGTTTTGATGGATCATCAAAACCTAACATATTTCAGAAAGGCACAAAATTTGAATTGACAGCAGGCATGATGGGTGACAGACTTGCAGGATTACAATTTTGTAATCAGGCATAGGGCTGGGAAATCCAATATGAAGGCAGACTTGTTGTCTACAAGGGAAGGACATGCCTGAGGGGAGAACAACAATGAAGGGGTAGTTCTACTAAAATAACACCTTTTGTATGGGTATTTGATGATGATTGCACATTAGATGACATCATGGAGGATATATGGAAGGTGCCTGGATGGCAATGGGAGACCCAGGTGGTTAAAGGACTTGAGAAAGCAGAAGGGGATTATAAACTGGAGAAAGGACTTGTCACCTGGAAGTGGAGAATTTATGTACTGGTGGTTGTGGCATTGCAAGAAGACATTATTGCAATCCACCATTCTTGGGGGCATTCAGGAGTTGCTAAAACATTGGAGTCATTGATGAGCATCATTCCAATGTGATGGTGTAGCCATACTCATCCAAGGTCATCTGCAGATCATCTGAGCTAGCAACAAGCAACTCTACAAACTCTGCAATTTTCTGCAATGTTCTGCAGTAAGACAAGCATTGCCCAGAATCTATGATCAAGTCACCTCCTGCATATGCCATCCAAGCCCCATGCCAGTTGGCCATTCGCATCCAATGTCAGCACCCCATCAGCTGAGTTGCATAAAATTGTAAGCTGGCACAGCTTAGTTCACCAGAGAAGAGACCACTGCCATCAAGCAATATCTGCATTAGGAAGATCTTCATTCCATGATCCAATTGCCACATCACCCATAGTGATGCACCAACACAGCAGATTAGGACCCTAGTGGATGAGTAAAGCCATCAGCTGACAACCAGCTACAGTATAGACTAGTCAGATCCATGGAATATCAAGAACAGTGATGCATCAAGCCAGAAGATTTTGGTGGCCAGACATGCACAAGGACATAGAATGTTATACTCCAGGTTGTGAAACATGCCAGAAGGCAAAACCAGATAGGCAGGCATGAGCAGCACCACTGCAACCCAATTTGATCCTGGCTTGAGGGACTTTAGCTGCATGCTGACTGTGCACAGACCATGGCTTGGAGTATATAAGGGCTGTAGTATATAGTAGGCAGTCCTTAAGACTCTAGATAGTTTTCGTGTCCTAGACACTGGCTACAGAGCAATTGAATTGTCTTTGGCCTAACAAGCCATCCTTGTTGGACTTCTAAGGTTGTGTTTAGGGTACTCCTGACATAATCTAGAGTCTTTACCATCTACTCTGTTGGTCTTACAGCACCAAGCATGCATTGCTTGTTGTTGCTCACAGTGCCAACAGCCTAGACTCTTTTTTCTGAGAGGTAATAATTGCAAAGCCCACAACCTCTCCAGGTGACTACAACAAACACACTGTCAATGGGTCACAAACAAGTGGTCCTCAATATGCCCATTGGGCCTGGCTACAAAACAGTAATGGACAAGAATACTAGTTTGCTCGGGTGAAGCATAGGCAGGGGACCATAGATGCACCCTGGGTTTAGTATACTGTTATTGCAGAAAAGTTCATGGAATGAACAAAGAAACTCAATTTGTGTTGTGTATCAAGGCTGATACAAAGTCCTCTCATACTCCCTGTACAAGCAGTTGGGAAATAAGTTGCCCACTGATAACTTGGCACAAAGACATTGAGGCAAACTGCTGGGCACACATTTTGATAGCTTGTGGACCCACAACACTGCAGACAGTATCTCTCTTGTTTCCCAAGAGACATCATTATTGACAGGTGTGGAGGCCAAAAGAACAGATCAACTGTCAGTGGAGGGCCTGAAGTTGATTGAAGATTTTGTTTTAGGGAACCAAATTATTGTGGAAGAGCATGTGGTGCTCAGTTGAATACATTTTACCTTACATCCAGGTGACACTTTCAGAGATTGGATGCATCTTCGAAGTGGACTGGGTCACTGATGGTGATAGGGTCCTGATTGGACCAACTGAAGTTACTGGCAACATCATTTACCACCGATATGACAACCATGTACAATGACACAAGAGGCACAAGAAAGCACAATTGGTAATCCAGCAATGGGAAGCCAAGGAAATACAAATTCAGGAGGAGGCATGGGATGCCTTGTTAAAACAATGAGCTGACAACTGAGCCCTTGAAAGAGCAACCAGGGAATACTTGACCCTGATGAATTTACTGAACAAAACATTCAAAGGGGATGCATCCAATCCCATATGGAAAGTGTTGATGGGAGCCAAATACAACCAATGGCTCATGATGATTAATAATGGGGAAAAGGTCATTTGAAACTCTAGAATGGCATTGGAAAAGATTCAATATGAAAAACATACAGTGGAGCTTTACACTCATGAAGGCATGGCAATGGAGCATGCTGATTGGAATGCACTTATGCATGTGCTCAACAGAAACATCCTACCAGGGTTCTGGTGGACCATTCACATGGGACCAATACCAGAACAGCTTGCACCATTGGTACCAGGGTTTTGCTATCCTAACTTGATCAAGCCAAAGTACTGGAACAAGTACAAATGGCCAGCATACCCCACAATCGAGGCTATTTGGCAAATGGAAGTAGAATTCTGAAATGAAGGAATTCAAACAAGGTGGACTGCCACAGAATGAAATGACATCATACATGTAGGCCTGGAAATGGCTGATACAAATGGATGGGACATGGTAGAGAAATTGCTCACCAGTGGTCACCAAATGCTCCAAGTGGGAGCAGAAATAGTAGAAGACCCCAAAAATAGGCGAGACAATAAGCCTAGGGGAGGAGAATGGTGTGGAGGAACCAGTGCAACCAGTGCAATCATGTGCAGTGGCAGCATTGGTAGAAATTGATCCATGTTTACAAAATGGACATCCAGGACTCTTGGAACAAGCACAAAACAAGCCAGCATATCCAACCATTAGAGAAGTTTACAGATGGGATCCAGAACTCATGGATGAGTACAGACCCATATACTGGAGATGCACAAAAGGATGCAACCACGTGTGCCATTGCATACAAGTAACAGGAGAACTGGGTGGGTGGCCCTGGATGAAGGAAATGATGTGGAACAGCTACAGCTCAGACCAGCTAGGAGTTTTCCAACTCACCATCAACATGATTACACAAACATACCATGCCCTGATGGGATGGTGAGAGCATTGGGCAGACACCAAAACCTTACAGTCATTGCCCAATTCACAACCAGCCACAGCCATAGCATTCCAGGAGAACAAAATAAACTGTCAGGCAGAAGCAAGGCAACAAACTGTTATGAACATGGGACAAGCAATCACTGCCATGATAAATGAATATCAACAATCTAATCAAACAGTGCCTGGTCCGCTTACAAAAGCTGAGATGCCCAATTTCTACCAAGGAGATCCACAAATGGTGGACAGATGGTTACATCAAATGGAGACATACTTTATGCTGGCAAGAGAGATGGAGGATTTGAGAAAAATCTCAATTTGCCTTTACAGAAGCAGAAAAGATAACTGAGCAGCAGACTGGAGTGGAGTAAAACTCAAAGCATTTCAAGAAGTGCAAGAAGAGTTTCAGGACAAAATCAGCAATAGTGGTTGGAGTGCAGAGTTGGACTGGGCTCAACTCAATGCAAGGGAGGATACTAATGATGGATGAGCTTGGAGGAGGTGACCTCTCAACAATCAGTTCCCTTTCACAGACTGGACAGACTCTAAAAACCAGATGCATGAGTTCTTCATGTCCATGGAAACAAAGGAAAAGGCAATCAAGGCACTTCTAACATTGCAACAAGGAACAATGCTAGTTGAGGACTATATTGTCAAATTTAACTCACTCACATCCTTGACAGATTGGAATGACCAAGCCTTGATATCACAGTTCAAGAATAACCTCAACCCCACATTGGGAAGAGAGTTAATCCAATATGGATGATTGCCAGAAACAACCACATTACATCATATTCAGAAAAGGGTCGCTGAATTAGCAAGGGCATTCTGAAAAGCAAATGAAGCTTATGGATTCTCCAAGTTCAAAGGAGATTACAAAGAAAGAACCCCAGCCAATGGAAACTGCCCTCAGTATCAATTCTGAGCACCACCACCAATTGCTTCAGGGAGTCAATCTGATCCAAATGCTATGGGCATTGATCAAAGAAGGGGAATAACTTGCTCAAACTGTGGAAGAATGGGACACTTCACCAAAGATTGCTGGAGACCCAAAAAGATCCCCACTTGTTACAGCTGCAGAGAAGAAGGACATATGTCAACAATGTGTCCAAAACCAAAACAAAATTATGATGGGGGAGAAAGGAAAGTGAGTTGTGAGGAGTATTGAACCAGGGGAAACAACCCTGATGGAACATGGAAAGATAGAGGAGATACAGGATTTTGCCAAAAGCCAGTAGGTGGGTGCTCAGCACTGCTGGCTTCAACTCAGGTTTTAAAGGAAGATGTACCAGTATACACAGATTCCAAAATAAAACTGCAGGATTTACTTTATGAATGCAGTGGAAATATACATCATCTATGAAACCTTTGAGTAAGTGCAAAAAGAGGGGAACATTTAAAGACATGGATGCCCCAGTGGATGTTGAGATGAATTTGGGAACAACCCAAAGAAATAGCAGTGGAATGCATACAGCAGTGGGTACATGTTAAAAGGATAAAGGAGGCAGATGGTCAATTGGTGGACCAGTTGAACACAATGACAGAAGCAGACACTTTATGGAACCTTGTACACCTATGAGAAAAGGTAGTGCAAAAAGTTGGCAAACAAGAGTTAGATCTGAAAGGAACAGTCACTACCATGGATACATTAAAAATGATCAATGTAACCATGTTATTAGACTCAGGGTGCACAGGGTTGTGCATCAGCAAGGAATTTGTAGAACAACATCAACTTGCCAAATGAAGGTTGATATGACAAATGCCAGTGTACAATGCAGATGGATCAAAAAACTCATCAGGAAGTGTAGAATTTATGGTACAACTCAAGCTGTGAATTGGTAAACATGAGGAAGTTATGGACTGTGCTGTTATGCATCTAAGCAAAACAGACTTATTTTTGGGCTTTGACTGGTTAAGCCATCACAACCCAACAATTAACTGGAAAAAGAAGTCATTGGAGTTTAACCACTGCCCTGGGACTTGTTGGAAGACCTCATCTGTCCAGGAACCAGAAGACGAGATTGAGGTAACTCAGTGCCTGGCAGATGGTGAAAGATTGTTGGCAGTTCACATTGATGACCCCAAGTTACATGTATGAGCATATGCATCCACAGCCACTAAGATAGCAGCAGAAGAGGTGGAGAAAATAAAGAAACAAACTCTGGAGGAAGCAGTCCCCAGACACTACATAGGCCAACAAAAGGTCTTTGAGCAAGAGACCTTTGATGAACTACCACCACAGCAGCAATGGGATCACACCATAGAATTGATTCCTGGGTCTAATCCAGTCAACTGTAAAATCTACCCACTAAACAGGCACAAGCAGCAGCAACTGGATGAATTCTTAAAGGAGAACTTGGATTCTGGATGAATCCAACCAAGTAAATTGCCCATGGCATCTCCCTTCTTCTTTGTAAAGAAGAAGGATGGAAAGTTAAGACTGGTACAGGATTACCAGAAGTTAAATGAAATGACAGTAAAAAATTGTTACCTGCTTCCACTCACAGGGGAGCTGGTAGATAAACTATCACAGGCCAAGGTCTTCTCAAAGATGGACATTCATTGGGGATACAACAATGTTCAAATCAAAGAAGGTGATGAATAGAAGGCAGCTTTCTGAACTAATAGAGGACTCTTTGAGCCCCTAGTAATCAGGCGCTCCTTGAACTCCGACCACCATCATCCCTTCCTCATCCGCCCTCTTGTTTTCGAATCCAGCCCTTCCCTCCCCATTGGCTGGTTGTTCTGCTCACTGGCCCTTCGCCTCAGGCTGTCTGTTCGTTTGCCTATTGACAGGCAGCTTTTGTTGCAGTCCCTTGTCGGGACATGTGTTTATTGATCTCATCGATCTGTCAACAATACCATACCTTCTACTCTGGTTAGGTCTGTTTATACTTCCAGGTGTGGTCTGCTCTGCTGGGTGAAGACTTGCACCCCCAGTGAGGCAATCTGGAATTGAGTCAAGTTTTTTACCACCATCTCTGGATCAAGTTTATGGTTTGACCGACACAACTGGGCACATGCGGTAACCTGGGACCATAGACAGCGCTCAAGAATGGTGTCCAGGTGTGGTCGTGGGGTGTGGGTGAGGCTTGCACCCCAACTAGGCGGCCTGGAACTTCGAGCCTTCGCAATGTTTTTTAGGTTTAGTCGTGTTTGTGGGTATCACCTCGAGAAACCCTCAGCCTGTTTAGCATCGCATCAAGAGCTGGTTTAGTGAGCCTCATCGCTTAGGATCCACTTACTTTGCCGATTAAGCACTGGCACTTGGACTATAGATGGGGGTATCAAATAGGCCCTCATTGATTTTTTGTTAAAACAAAAGGCTTGTATGACACCAGTTTTGGAATACGCTAAGAAATAACTAGACAGCACATTGTATGTAGTAGTAGGGCTTGGATCCCTTGTATTTCCGACAGCTAGTCTCTGTTCAGTAGTTAGGTACCTTGTGGGTATTTAGTTTCACAATAGTACATTTCTAGGTGTAAAAAAAAAAAAAAAAAAAGAGCCCCTAGTAATGTTCTTTGGTTTAACTAATTCACTGCCACCTTCCAAACAATGATGAACAATATTTTCCAGGTTGAAATAGCAGAAGGATGGGTCATCATATATATGGATGACATATTGGTGTTTTCAAAAATGCAGGCAGAACATACAGTCCAAGTCAATCATATTTTGGCAAAGTTAGAAGAACATAAGTTGTCACTAAAACTGGAGAAGTGTTTCTTTGATAGAAATAAAATGGATTTCTTGGGAGTAATAATTGGAAAGGATACAGTTAGGATGGACCCTGCCAAGGTCAAGGCAGTGTCTGAATGGCCAAAACCGACCTGCAAGAAAGAAGTCCAACAGTTCCTGGGCTTTGTCAACTTCTACAGGAGATTTGTAAAAGATTTTGCTAAAGCAGCTAAGCCATTGACATGGCTGACAGAAAAGGAAGAGTGGAAATGGATGGAATTGCAAGACACAGCTTTTGATAAGTTAAAGAGGACTATTGTGGAAGAAGTAGTGTTGCAAATCCCTGATGAAAACAGACAATTCCGAGTAGAAGTAGATGCCTTGGACTTCACCATAGGGGAAATTCTATCACAACAGGTGGAGGACAACAAATGGAAGCTGGTTGCTTTTATTTCAAAGTCACTGAATGAGGCCAAAAGAAACTACAAAATCTATGACAAGGAGATGCTTGCAGTCATGCATGCATTCTATGAATGGTCTCACTATCTTAAAGGGGCTAAGAAGACAGTAGAGGTTTTAACAGATCATCAAAACCTCACCTACTTCAGGACGGTGCAGAATCTTAACTGGTGGCAGGCAAGATGGGTAACAGACTTGCAGGACTACAACTTCATGATCAAACACAGGAGTGGCAAGTCCAATACTAAGGCAGATTTGTTGTCACAACATGCAGGGCATGATAGAGGAGAGAACAATAACAAGGGGGTAGTTTTACTTAAGGAACACCTTTTCAAAATAAGGGTATTCAATGATGATTGAGCATTGGATGACATCATGAAGGACATTAGGAATGTGCCCAAGTGGCAGTGGGAAACCCAGGTGGTTCAAGGACTTGAAAAACAGGAGGAGACTACAAGTTAGAAAAAGGACTCATTGCCTGGAAAGGGAGAGTCTACACATGAGCAGTCATGGCTTTGTGAGAAGATATAATCACAATACATCATTCTTGGGTGCATTCTGGAGTTGCAAAAATGCTTGAATCCTTGACAAGGAATTTCTGGTGGCCAAATATGTGTCATGACATTGAGAAGTACATTCTGGGATGTGAAACTTATCAAAAGGCAAAACTGGATAGACAGGCACATGTGGCCCCCCTACAACCTAACAAAGTTCCTTCAGAGTCATGGGAAATCATTTCAATAGACTTTATTGGGCCATTGCTGGAATCAAAAGGCAATGACATGATTTTGGTAATTGTGGACAGGTTCACCAAAAAATCCTACTTCTTACCCACTATGTCAGCAATAACTTCATAAGGAACAGCAGTTCTTTTCAGAGATAATGTGTCCCAGGAGCATGGACTCCCAAGGAAAGTAATTAGCAACAGGGGACCTCAATTTGCCTCCAAATTCATGGATGACCTTTATGGAATGCTGGGAATCAAGGCAAATCAATTGACAGCATATCATCCTCAGACAGACAGGCAAACAGAGCGAGTAAATCAGGAACTGAAAGAAATCCTGACTATCTTTGTAAACAATCATCAAGACAATTGGAGCAATTGGTTGTCAGTGGCACAGTTCTGCCACAATGACAGAGTACACTCGGTGACAGGTTACACACCCTTCTTTATGAACTATGGATGACACCCCAATAAAGGGTTGGACCCAACTTATGTGCCCAAAGCAGTGGCAGTAGAACAATTGGCAAAAGAGCTTGAGGATGTACATGCCAAAGCAAAGAAGATGTTGGAAAAAGTGGCTCAAGTAATGAAAGAGCACTATGACAACCATCAATGGGAGGCACATGAATACAAGCCTGGCAACAAAGTTTACTTAAGCACAGAGAATTTGCCAGTCATCTGAGCAACCAAAAAGCTCAATGGGAAGTTTGTCAGTCCCTTGGAAATCATCACCAAGGTTGGCGAGTTGTCCTACAAGTTAAAGATTACAGTGTCTTGGAAAGTTTATAATGTCTTCAATGAAGTCCTCTTGAAGCTGTACAGGGAACCAGTATTCCCCAAACAAAGGGCAAAAGCAGCAGCATGCAAGGATGTGCAAATGGTAGAAGAGTCCCAGGAGGACAAATATGAGGTTGAAGAGATTGTGGACAGTCACATCAGTGGACATGGAGGAGGGTGACTTGAATATCTTGTCAAATGGAAAAACTATCCAGTGGAGGAATCCACTTGGGAACCAGCTGAGAACCTCACTAATGCTCAAGCAAAGGTTAAAAAATTCCACAGAGAAAACCCAAACACACCAAGGCATTTACAAAACATGCATGGGACAGGCTTTGTCCCTCAATGGAATTTAAAGGCATGGGGCCAGAAAAAGCTTTTCAGATAGCAGGACAGACAGTTTGGATGAGAATACCTCGAGAATATGGAGTGCAGATGGTGCCAATGGAAAGGGAGTTGAGCAGCAATTCAGGAATTGCTAGATGATACCAATGGGACATTCTCCAGAGACCTGGAGCATGGCAGGCAGGTTGTGCCTGTGCTTAATTTCCCAAGAAAGAAAGTGGAGGAGCCAGTGGAAGAACAAAGGGCTCAAGAGCAAGACATGGCAGATCTCACCAAGAAAATCTTGAAAAAGAAGGAGACAGTGATGGCTGCTAAGGAGAGCAGCGAGTCAGAAGATGACTGACAGAGGTGGTTTGCAGGCACAGCATGCCAAAAGAAGGTGGTCAAGTTCAAGACCACAGTTGAGGAAGTAGAAGACAAAGACTCAGAGCATGCAGGGCTTATGCCTGAGGAACAAAGTGAGTGGCTAGATGCCTTTTATGAAAGAATGAAGAGGGATCCACAATATGTGGATGCAGCTACATTGGCCTCTTGGGATGCAAGGCCTTGAGGGGGGGGGTGATGTTATGAGCACACCTCATTTTACAGTAATGACATCAATGACACTTATGAAGGTATGGGTCCGGAGAATTGGACATTATTTTTCTTTTCTTTTTCTCTATTTTATCTCACTCAAATGTTATGATACAAGGGCTGGACAATCAGACTTGGCAGTGGAATGCCTATGTGAACACTATGGCCCTTATTAGGAAGGTGGTTAGGTCAGCATCAGCTATGGGACCAGACCAAGTGCTGACTTGGACAATGGCCCAATGATGGGCCTAGACTGCAACTGGAACACAAGTCTAGATGCACCTGAGGGGTGACATGGGAACACCTGAATGTACCAAGGGAATGGTACTGGTGTTGGTGGGAATGGCTGATGTGCAAGAACAATAGCACAGCTGCATATAGAAGGACATTGGGTTGGTGTGGGAGATTACTCACAAGAATGGTATGATGGGTGCAGACTCAGCTGCTGCACATTGATCCTGGCTTGAGGGACTTTAGCTGCATGCTGACTCTGCACAGACCATGGCTTGGAGTATATAAGGGCTGTAGTATAGTGTAGGCAGTCCTTAAGACTCTAGATAGTTTTTGTGTCCTAGACACTAGCTACAGAGTAATTGAATTGTCTTTGGCCTAACAAGCCATCCTTGTTGGACTTCTAAGGTTGTGTTTAGGGTACTCCTGATGAGCACTTTACACTCCCTCCCCCCCTTATTCCGAGATTCTGAGCCCATTCTGAGCCCATTCCTCGGATTCCGAGTAGCCTACTCAGAATCCAAGTCAGTTCCAAGCATTAAAAAAATGGCAGAGAACTCACCAAAACTGGAACTCATACTCTGAGCTGAGTATGAGTTCATTCCGAATCAAATCCAAGCTAGTGCTGACTATGCTCAGAGTCAACTAGGACTCCTAGGACTCTGAATGGAGCCTGAGCTGTGTGAGCTGGGCAGTACTATGTATGCTTCAGCTAGACATGAAGGGTGTGACACATGCACCACAATGCATTGTTGAATGTCATGTGATGATGCATCTGACACATTGTTGATTGTTCTCACTGTCATTACATGTCACATGTCACCATCACTCCGCTGCTCACCATCGCTACACCCATCCTTGCCCTCACCCTTCCCACTGCCATGTCACTGCCACTGCCACCCTTGCCACCACCACCTCAGCCCCAAGTCACCATCACCATTGCTGCTGCAACCTTCCCACTGCCACATCACCACTGCCACCACTGCTGCCACTGCTGCCCTTGCCACCACCACTTCAACCCTGAGTCACCATTGCCATCACCATTGCCACTGCAACCACCACCACCTTCCTCCTCACCCTCACCCTTGTCCTTGCCACCACCACCTCAACCCCAAGTCACCATCACCATCACCACTGCAACCACCACCACCTTTGTCCTCACCCTTGCCCTCCCCCTTGCCCTCACCCTCATACCCACACCCACCCCACCTTCATTCTCCCCCTCCCCCCCCTCGCCCTCATACCCATGCCCACCCTGCCTTCATCCTCCCCCTCCCCCTTGCCCTTGTATCTGTGCCCACCCTGCCCTCACCCTCATACCCATGCCCACCCTGCCCTCACCCCCATACCCATGCCCACCCTGCCTTTGTCCTCACATGAGCCTGCCCACCTTGCCCTCATACCTGTGCCCACCCTGCCTTTGTTCTCCCCCTCCCCTTTCCCTCATACCTGTGCCCACCCCACCCTTGACCTTGTACCTGCACTCACCCTGCCCTTGCCCTTGTACCTGTGCCTTTGCCATCACCCATGTGCCTGCCCTCACCCTCACCCCTGCATTCCCCTTTGCCCTTGCTCTCACCCTTGCATCCTCTCTCCCACTCCCACCTGCCATATTAATTTATTTGTATATATTAGTCAAAAATTTGAATAAATTGGTGTTTGTAAAACTGCCATTTATTATGGGAATATATGTCAAAGTCCACAGTATATGTATTGAGAGTGTAAATCAGTTGCAAGGTCTTTATCAACTGGTGATGTCATAAATCAGATTTTCTGAACTGTGAGAAACAATGGCAAGTCTAATACATCAATTTGTAACTAAGAATTGACCATAAATATATGTATTATGCTTCTATGGATGTAAACCAAGATCCTTGTTGATTGACAATGTCATAATTCCCACTCTCTGACATGTGGGAAAAGCTACAAATCAAGGTGAAGCATATTTTCAATGATGTATGATACTGGGACCATGTGTAGAAAGGGTATGAAGTTAAGAAGATAAACCAGTTGCAATGCCTTTGTTAGCTGGTAATGTCATGATTCTCCTTTTCTATTGATTCTCAGTGTATAACATGTGGGGAAAGGGTACAAATTTGATCAGACATATTGAAAATACTCTGTGATGATGTGAACATGTGTGGAAAGGGTATCATAAAATGTACTTAGCAAATAAACCAATTTGTGACTATGAAGTGAGTATAAATGTACATGAAACACAGTGGAGTGCAGTAGGAATGTGGAAATGTGTGTGAGAACATGGATGAAATTGTGATAGAGACAGAGGTCATGGTTGGCACCTGACCAACAGTCCCAGCAGGGTCCAACATGCTCATTCCCCAAAATACCAAGACTGAGCCAACAATTGACTGGGACAGGTAGAGCTGTTGGATTCTGAATCATTAGGAGACTCTGGGAGAGACAGAGGGTAAAGGTGCACTGATGACTCTGTCATGATTTGTTGATAACACAACTTTGATGCCACTAGGAATGCTCTCAGACTGTACTCAGAATCTGAGCTCATTCCAAGCTGAGCTTGGATTCCATGGTGAATGTTCACAACTCAGATTGAGCTTGGAATGGACTCGGAGTCTACTCAGATTCCTAGTAGTTTTACACCCTGCTTGGAACCAACTCAGATTGGACTCAGATTCTGCTTGTAAGGGGGGGGGAGTGTAAAGTGCTCCTCCTGACAGATGCAGATCAGCAGGGGATGACCCCTGAGGAGAGGGACGAGCAGAAGCAGCACTTCTGGGAAAAGTTAAAGAAGGATCCATGCTACATGGATGCAGTTGCATCAACCTCTCAGGATGTGAGGTCTTGAGGAGAGGGATATGTTACAAGTGCAGAAAACCCATTGGACAGTAACAACATCAATGACACTTATGAAGACATGGACTCATAGAGGCAGAGGATATTTTTCTTTTCTTTTTATCTTTTTCTTTGGACTCAAACAATAGATTACAAGGGCTGGATGATGATACAAACTATTGGGCTGGCTATGTTAGGACTGCAGCCCTTATGTGGAAGGTGATGAGGTAAGCACTGGCTATGGACATAGACCAAGTGCCAAGTGGCACAACCCAAGGATAGGGGCTAGACTGTGATAGGGAATCACAAGCTAGAGCACCTTGAGGGGTGCATGGGAATGCCTGAAGGTGCCAACAGATTGGTACTGGCATTCATGGGAAGCCTGAAGGTGCCAAGGGAATGGTACTGGCTTTGGTGGGAATGGTTGAGGTGTTGAACAATAGACATGACCATTATGGATAGATGGTAAGCCTTGTATGGCTTCATGGGTGGTGGTTGGTTGCTGCACCCTCTTTCTTATTGTTGGAGGTAGATGCACACTGACCATCTAGTGGGGTATATAAGGGCTGTAATTTAGTGTAGTCAGTCCTTAAGACTTTAGGTAGTTTGTTGTACCTACACAACTCCTAGTCTAATCTAGAATTGTCTTTGACCTAACAAGTCACACTTTGAGTCTTTGGGGGTTGTTTAGGCACAGTCCTAACAGACTATGACAGAGTCAGGGTTGCTATAAATGGAAGACTACAGCCTGATGTTGGTAGCTTCTATGTGCATGGAAAGATATTAGGTCAGCAAGATGCTGAGCTGGGATGGTGGGTCCTTGATAAGGATCAGGAAGGATCACAAACTCATGGGACAAGCATTGTGCTAGTGGTGACAAGATAGATCACCAGACAATGGAAGGCTGCAGAGCATGCATAGATGGTTAGATGGGAAGGGAGTCTGTTGCTGCACCCCCTTTATGGATGAGGGGTTTTAGCTGTGCATGGACCAGGATCTTTCATATAAGTAGGGAGTACTTTCAAATCTAGGGCCCTTAAGGCTCTAGGTGGTTTATACACTACAACACATCTTGTGTAAAGCTATAGCCCTTAGGGTATACATTGGTTTCATCTCAGGGACTAACTTGTCCACACTCTAAGGTCTTGTGGTGGTATTTAGGCATGTCCTAACAATATTTGTTGATGTACTCTACTTCCCAGAATGGGTTGTCTGTGTGTTATGAGCACACCTCTCATTTTCAACTTTACAGTAACGACATCAATGACACTTACAAAGATACTGTCACAAGGAGCATGAACATATTTTTCTTTTCTTTTTATCTATTTTATTACACTTAAACATTTGGATACAAGGGCTAGATGAGATGCCACTAGGAGGAGAAGCCTATGCAAACACTGCGGCCCTTATATGGAGGGTGGTTAAGTCAGCACCGGCTATGGGAATAGACCAAGTGCCAACTAGGACATGGCCCGAGGATGGGTCTATGCCATGAAAGGAATCATGGAAGGTACAGCACCTGAGGGGCAACATGGGAATGCCGAAGGGTACCAAGACACTGGTACAGCATTGGTGGGAATCGGCCAAAGTGCTTGAACAATAGCAAGGCCAAATGCAGATGACCTGAGTCAAGGGTATGGGAGGAGTTCTCCAAGAAAGGTCATATGGGCGCAGAGTTAGCTGCTGTGCATTGTCTCTATTGTGAGGGACTTTAGCTGTGCACTGTCTGCGCACAGACCAGGGAGACTGTATATAAGGGCTGTAGTGTAGCATAGGTAGCCCTTAAGTCTCTAGATAGTTTTTGTCACCTAGACACTACTACAGAGCAATTGAATCATCTTTGGCCTAACAAGCCATCTCTCATAAGTCGCATAGGTTGTGTTTAGGGGTGTCCTAACATAATCTAGAGACTTTCTTCTCTACCCCATGGATCTTACAGCACTGAGCACACCTTGCTCATTGTTGCTCACAGCATCCATGGCCTAGTTTATCTTTGAGGGGTTGTAATCCAATTATCCCAGAACCCCTTGGCAACATCGACACCAACACACACACTGTCAACAGGTCTCAAATGAGAGATCCTCAATACGCCCATTGGGCCTGTCTACAAAACAGTTACAGACGAGAGTACAAGTTTGCTCGGGAGCAGTGTAGGCAGGAGACCATAGACACACCTGGGGCAACGTACACTGTAATTGCGAAAAAAGCTCAAGGAACGAGCGAAGAAACCTGTTTGGTGTCACATATCAAGGCTGATATAAAGTTCCTCACACACTCCCTGTACTAGCAACGTGAAATAAGCTGCACATTGATAACTAGGCACAAAGATAGTGAGGCAAAGTGCCAGGTGTGCCCATTCAGTAGCTTGCAGACCCACGACACTGCAGACAGTATCTCTCTTGTTTCACAAGAGACGTCATCGACAGGTGCGGAGGCCGAATGAACAGATCAAGTGTCAGTGGAGGGCCTGAACTTGATTGAAGATCTTTTTACAGGAAAAACCTATATCACTATGAACTGCTCCTTCACATACATTTTACCATATGCCCAAGCGACACTATCAGAGATCAGTTATATCTTTGAAGCAGATTGGGCATCCACCATTGAACCGGTCCCAGTAGGACCACCAACCTTCATCAGAGACACCATTGTCTGCCAATATGACAACCACATCCGGTTATATTGGAAATACCAGAAGGAGGAGCGCTGGCAAGTATGCACTGAGGAACAACAATTGTTGAGGCAATATGAAGCCCAACAAGAACGAGAACAGAAGGAAGCCTGGGAGGCCCTTCTAATGGAATGAGTGGCCACTTGTGCAGTCCTACATGCAGAACACACAATGAGAAAAGCTGAGAGGGAGTACCAAACCCTCATACAATTATTGGAGGACCAGTATCACAGCAACACCTCTAATCCTATCTGGCTGGCCTTAGTCTCATCAAAAAAATATAACCAATGGATTATGCTCATTAACAATGGTGACAAAGCCATTGGATGCTACTGGATAGTGGTAGAGAGACTTAACCATGCCCATCACATACAAGAATTGTATGAACATGAGGGGATGGTCATGACCCATGAAGATTGGAATGCATGGATGCACACTATCAATGGGAACATACGAGCCACTCACTACGCGAAGTGGAAATGGGAACAAGAGGAAGAAGAACGTCACAAAGGGATTTGCTATGATCCCTTACTCATCACCAAACCACCAGGACCTATTCTGCCCATTATGCCAGAACAACTGCTTACTGAACCACTCACCAAACTTCAGATAGGATTAGATCACTTCCTAAAAGAAGTTGGAGAGGATTCATGGAACGACCACAAAGCCAGGCTGTTAAGATGGCGCGCCAATATCAAAGCCCATGTACCAGGGTCAAGAGCAAGGAGCCCTATTGCACCCAATCAGTGGAGGGAAAACAGGTACTGTTATATGTACCTATTCAAAAGCAAGTACTACGACAAGTACAACTGGCCAGCTTGGCCAATGCTTTATGACATCCTCAGTTGGGAACCAGAGCTCAGAGACAAAATGGTGGTCTTCACGATCCAGGATAGCATTAGACCTGGACGATGCCATATAATTGAAGAGTCGGCTATACATCAAGACGACATTGAGTATACGTGGGACGAACTAGTCAACCTTCACAAAGTCTCACACTATATGTGGACTGTATGCTTTGGTGGACAATCAAAGTCCAAGCGAAGGCTGAAAAATCGACCTCTTGCACAAACAGCAATAAAAAGAGTTGATCTAAGATCAACAGTCACTGTAACAGAAGCAGTAAAGCAGGTGGCTGGATGGTCATACTCAGCAGTGATGGAACCCAAACCAGTTGTGCAACCAGCGTGATCATATGCAGCAGCAGCACAAGCCAGTCAGGAGAACAAAGCACAAGTCATTACCCAAAGAGGAGATGCAGCACACTGGAATGGAGGTGTGGCAACAGCAGCAGATCGGTTGCCCACAGAAGAATACCCACAAGGAGCAAACAATGCTCATAAGAAGAGACAAATCAATGAATGGAGGAGGGTCATTGAAAGAGAACAATGGTTGCCCTACCCCTACCCAAAAATGTCCTGGGCCAACAGTGGATTCAACCCGGACATACCAGGATACTGTTACCTGGTCCTAATCAAAAAACAGTATTGGGATGAATTCCTCTGGCTGGCCTACCCACAGCTACAAGAAATTTGCAACTGGGACAAGAACCTATGAGAACATGATGTGACTACCATCATCCAGAAGTCGTACACACACTCTACTATGTTACACATTGAAAAATATAACAGTAACTGTAGGGGATGGTTCCACATTGAGTGTCTCAACAGGGAAGGCATGGGGCATTACAAATTGGGCACTGGACCTTTCCAATTAACAGTGGAAATGATCACGCATGCCTACCAAGCCTTGTTAGGATGGAGGGAACACTGGATGGATACCCAAACCATAGAACCACTCCTGCAGACCCAACCAGCTGCAGCAGTAGCAGCCAGGGAAGATGACATTCATCATCAAGTGGAAGAGCAACAGTGAGCGATTACCAGCACAGGGCAAGCCCTAGCTAGTATTATAAATGAATACCAACGAAGTAGTCGACCAGAACCCAGACCCCTCACAAAGGCAGAAATGCCCGATTATTACCAAGGGGATCCACGAACTGTAGACAGATGGCTACGACAAATGGACACGTATCTTCTGCTAGCAAGGGAAACCGATCCCAAAAGAAAGATCCTAATTTGCCTCTATAGGATGAAGGGTGGAAAGGGTGACAGAGCAGTGGATTGGAGTGGAGTGAAACTCAAGGCATTTCAAGAAGCGCAGCAGGAGTTTCAAGACAAAATTGATAACAGTGGCTGGAGTGCTGAGTTGGACTGGACTCAATTAAATGAAGGGGAATCAACTGAGGATAACCGAGCATGGGTATGAAGGCTGCTAGCAAACCAGTTCCCATTCATGGACTGGATGGACTTTAAGAACCAAATGCATGAGTTCTTCATGTCCACCGAGACCAAGGAAAAGGCAATTGAGGTGTTATTAAAACTACGACAAGGGACAATGATAGTAGAAGACTACATCATCAAATTCAATTCCCTTACCTCACTGACCAACTGGAACAACCAAGCATTAATCTCACAGTTCCAGAACAATTTAAACCCAGCTCTTGGAAGAGACCTAATCCGATATGGAGGACTTCCGGACACAGCTTCCCTTCAACAGATACAGGCAAGGGTGATGGCACTTGTGTGAGCCTACAGGAAAGCAAACGAAACCTATGGTTTCCCAAAGGCACATCAAGAATATTGAGAGCAAACACCAAGCACTAGCGGATGCCCACAGTATCAGTTCAAAGCACCACCCCCTTTTGCATCTAGTAGTCGTGATCCAAACGCTATGGACATAGACAAAAAAGGGTGACCAGTAAAGCCTGGTGCTACAACTGTGAAAAAGAAGGCCACTATAGTAGAAGATGTCCACTACCACAAGGGAGAAGACCCATACTGGAGTGTGGAAATTGTGGGAAGAAAGGACACCCAATGGAAAGGTGTTGGGAGAGGAAAAGACTTACAATGGGGGAAAAAGGAAAACAAGTTGTACAAACCATCAAGTCAGGGGAAATGACCCCAAGCAGTTTTATAGAAGAAGTTTTGGATTTTGGAGGAAGCCAGTAGACAAATGCTCTGTCTCACTGGCCTCTAGCTCAAACTCTTGTAGAGGTGTACTAGTACCTGTAGACTCCCAAATAAATATGCATGACTTACTTTATGAATGCAGTGGGAACATACACCATATAAGAAATTTGAAAATGAGCGCAAAACCCGAAAAAAGATTAAAAACATGGATGCCTCAATGGGTTCTGAGGCACATATGGCAGCAAAATGAGGAAGTAGCTGTCAAATGTTTACAACAATGGGTAAACATCAAAAGAATAAAAGAAGTGGATGGAAGAATGGTCCAACAATTAAACACCATGACAGAATCCGAGGTGCTTTGGAACCTGGTACACTTGAGAGAAAAAGTAGTACAAGGAGTCGGAAGGCAAGAACTAGACCTAAAAGGAATGATCACCACTATGGACACATTCCAAACTCTCAATGTAACCATGCTATTAGATTCCGGTTGCACTAGTTCTTGCATAGATGAAGATTTCATAGCCAAGCATCAACTCCATAAAAAGTGATTAATGCGACCCATACCCATGTACAACACTGACAGAACTAGAAATGGATCTGGAAGTGTCAAATTCATGGTCCAATTCAAACTAAAGATAGGAACGCATGAAGAAATAATGGACTGTGCTGTCACAAAACTCAGCAAAACAAATCTGTTCCTAGGACATGATTGGCTCAAGTACCATAACCCAACAATTAACTGGAAAAAGAAATCGCTGGAGTTCAACCGATGTCCAGGAACATGCTGGAAGTCCTCATCCATGCTGGGACCAGAAGATGAAATCGACACAACCTATTGCCTCCACGAAGGGGATCATTTATTAGCAGTTCATATTGGAGAACTGGAGTTGCATGTATGGGCCTATGCGTCAACCACAACAAAGATAGCTGCCAAGCAGGCAGGAAAGGATAAAAAATGGTCAATGGAGGAAGCAGTCCCTCATCATTACCTAGGGCACCAGAAGGTATTCGAAAAAGAAACTTTTGACGAGTTACCACCAAGGTGATGTTGGGACCATGCAATAGAACTAATCCCTGGATCGACTCCAGTAGATTGTAAAATCTACCCTCTAAACAGAGGCAAACAGCAACAACTCAATGAGTTCTTAAAAGAAAATTTGGATTCAGGACGAATTCAGCCAAGTAAATCCCCTATGGCCTCACCTTTCTTCTTTGTCAAAAAGAAGGATGGAAAGCTTCAACCAGTACAGGACTACCGGAAATTAAATGAAATGACAGTTAAAAATTGGTATCTGCTTCCACTTATAGGAGAACTCATAGACCAACTGTCTCAAGCAAAGGTCTTTTCCAAAATGGACATACATTGGGGATACAACAACATACACATTAAGGAAGGAGATGAATGGAAAGCGGCCTTCCGAACCAACAGAGGGCTCTTTGAACTGCTTGTCATGTTTTTTGGATTAACTAATTCACCAGCAACATTTCAAACCATGATGAATGACATATTTTGGGTCGAGATAGCAGAAGGATGGGTCATCATTTACATGGACAACATCCTAGTGTTCTCAAAAAACCAAGAAGAACACACAAAGCATGTCAACCACATCTTAGAAAAACTGGAGAAGCATAAGTTGTCGCTCAAACCAGAAAAGTGTTTCTTTGACAAGAATGAAATAGATTTCCTGGGGGTAATTATTGGAAAGGACACAGTACAAATGGATCCTGCAAAAGTCAAGGCAGTGTCTGAATGGCCCAAACCAAAATGCAAGAAAGAAGTTCAGCAGTTCTTGGGTTTCGTGAACTTCTACAGAAGATTTGTCCAAAACTTCACCAAACTAGCCAAACTGCTAATGCGACTCACCAGAAAGGAGGAATGGTTATGGACGCAGCTGCAGGATGAAGCTTTTGACAAGCTCAAGAGAACTATCGCTGAAGAAGTGGTATTACAAATTCCCAACAAAGACAGTCAGTTCCGAGTAGAAGTAGATGCTTCAGACTTCACAATTGGGGGAATCCTATCACAACAAAGGGAAGATGGGTTATGGAAGCCTGTGGCCTTCATCTCAAAATCACTAAACAATGCTGAGTGCAATTACAAAATATACGACAAAGAAATGCTTGCAGTAATGCATGCCTTTTACAAATGGGCTCATTACCTCAAAGGAGCAAAACAGACCATCGAAGTTCTGACAGATCACCAGAACTTAACATATTTCCGAAAAGCACAGAACCTCAACCAGCGTCAAGCAAGATGGGTAACGGACTTGCAAGATTACAATTTTGTAATTAAGCATCAAAGTGGCAAGTCCAATACCAAGGCCAACCTGCTATCCAGACAAGCTGGGCATGACAGAGGGGAGAACAATAACGAAGGAGTCATCCTACTCAAAGAACACCTCTTTGTCAGGGTCTTCAACGATGATAGAGCTCTGGAAGATATTATTAAAGACATTAGGGACGTTCCCTGCCAACAATGGGAAAAAACAGGTTATGAAAGGACTAGAAATCGCTGGAGGGGATTACAAAATTGACAAAGGACTTGTTACCTGGAAAGGGCAAGTGTATGTGCCAGTGGTAGTGGCATTACAAGAAGATATCTGTTAAGATCGATGCCCTTGGTTCGTTATCGAGTCAACAGTGACAACTAGAGTCTCGGTCTGATCCCAGTCACTGGACAAGAATGCTGTTCGACGTTGTACTAGGCAGCGACGAAGGTAGCTCGAGCGATAGAGAGGACGAGAGCGAGAAGGTTGTTCAGTAAAGGACAATACTCGATTAAGTTGGAACTGAAGTACTACGGTACATGTGGGAGGTTTATATACTGCCTAGAGAACAATGAAGAAGTATAAAAGGAAGTGAAACGAGGGGCAGTCCAGGTAGATGAAACAAGTATCAGAGCGTAGCGACGAAGTGAAGAAAGGCTATTGTAGCAAGTAAGCATAAGAGGGAAAAGTTGTAACATTACCCCCTCCCTATGCAAGAAGTCACCGACTTCTTAAGGCCATCCTTGAGTTGTCCAGGCATGGTCCGCTCTAGACTCGTACCAGTGGACGATGTTTTCGACGTCCTTTTGTGCAGTGTCTATATGCCATCGTACGGAGTCGAGGGTGACTTTCAGTTGGCGAAGTTCTCGGAGCGCTAGATCTCGTTCGGCATAGGTCATGGCATTGGGGTCGGTGGTGAGAGTGAGTCCTACAAGGGCTCCAAGTGGGGTGGAGAGGTCTCGGAGATTGGCCGTAATATACGAGGCTTCCAGAGAGGCGGCGGCGACAAGGGGGTTCGATCTGGGGATATGTGTGGGGATGACTTCTTCTTCGATGGGTGGCTCCTCGACAAGTTCGGGTGGGTGAATGTGTAGGTCGTCGTCGGCATAGATCGCCGTTTCGGTTTCGACGAAGATTTCGAGGGGTGGTGTGAAGACGTCGAATTCGGGGATTTTCTCGGGACAAGAATAGGCGAGGACGAGGGTGGCGAGGAGGGTGGCGAGGATGAGTCCTCCGATGAGGGCAGAGGGGATGAGAGCAGAGACGAGGGCGACGAGGATGGCGACAAGCGAGAACATTTTTTGTATCTGTTGGTTGGAAGGCCAGGAAGCAGGAGTCTCGTTCTTTTATAGGTTGACTTCGTCGAAATATTCCACGTCCCGGAATGAATCGTCTGCGTCCATAGAGAGGATATCTCGTAAAAGTTGATCGGCCGATGCTTCTGGTCTGGGAGTATTAGGTCGCGTGGGAGGTCTTTCAGCCAAATATGGTTCGTGTAGTGGTCTAGGTGGAATTCGATGTGTAACCGTTCCATGATCTGTGTGATGAATGATGCCCGTGATCATTGGGTATCCAGGTTCCCATTCAAAATTGCAGTAGGGGGGCGGTAGCGGCGGATTCGGGTATGGAGGTGGTATCCCTCCGTGTGGGATATATAGGTAGTGCGGGGGTAGGTTAAAGTTCAGCGGTCCACTGGATGGGAAATTGATTTTATCTGGGAATAGTGCCTCTGTCCGGTGTAGGCAGGTCACTCCCGCCGCTTCCAGGTCTCTTGTTCGGTCAGTGATCCATAAGGTCAGTGCTCTTCGTGCTTGCCTGACATGGTGGTCTCTGGTGAGGGCGTTGGTTGGTATCTGGGAGTTGATCTGTGTCTTATATACTGGGTATAGTGACGGTACTTTTGTTCGGTAAAGCAAGATTTTGCGTATTTCAATGAAGGCTGTTCCTATTGCGCGTCGTCCTTGGTGAGGATGGGTTCGATTAGGGAGTTGGATGATTAGGTGTCTAAGTTTCGGGATAGATTGTCTGGGAGAGAATCGGGAGTAGGGGGAAGCGATGTTTTTGGTATGTCTAGTATTCTGTCTGAGGATCTGTTTGTTGCGATACTGGACCATGGTTTTCATAGCAGGTCTCGGCGGTTCTTATACGCTCTAAGGACGTCCGCAGCGTTTTTCAGATTTGTTTCAGGTTCCCATGAGTTTTCGTTTGGTCCATACCCTTTCCATTTAACTAGATATTGATAGCCGGTTCCTCTTTTCTGTGTGTGATGATTGCTTCTATTTCAAACTCTTCTTGTCCGTTGATGAGATCAGGGGGTGGTTTCATGAAGTTTGGTCCATGCGCCATTGTTTCCTTATATGGAGTTAACAATGTAGTATGAAACACAGGATGGATGCGCCATTGTTTGGGGAGTTTCAGTTTGTAGGTGACAGGTCCTAGCACTTGTTCGATTGTGAAGGGTCCTTCTCTTTTGGGCGCTAGCTTCCTCGACTCATAGGGTATTCGGAGGTTTCGATTTTCAAGCCAGACTTTGTCTCCTTTCTCGAATCTGATACTCTTGTCTTTTGTTCTGAGCGCTACCATCTGTCTAGCGAGCTCATGTGCGGCGAGTGCTTCTTCTCTAGCTTTTTGTAGCATTCGTAGTCAGTTCTCAGCTGCTGGGGTCGTCATGGGGGGTGCGGCTGTGGGAATAGCGACAGGGTCTATCCCGTACATTAGCTGAAACGGTGATGCTTTGATGGTATCATGGTGTCGGTTATTGTGAGCGAATTCTGCAATTGGCAGTAGCGATTTCCATCTGTGTGGTTCGTTTGTGCAGAACATTCGGAGGTAGACTTCTAGTTCTTGATTGACTCGTTCTGTCTTGCCATCTGTCTGGGGATGGTAGGCTGTGCTCATTCTGTGGTTTATTCCCAGCGCTTTTCCTATTTCTTGGAATACTTTAGACGCGAACTGCGGTCCTCTGTCAGATATGAGGATATCCGGTAAACCAAATCGTTTGAAGTTTTCGTTTATGTATAGATCCGCGGTCCCTAGTGCGTCGATCGTTTTGTGACAAGGGGAAAAGGTTACCCCCTTTGTAAGTCCATGGTCCACCGTGACCATGATTGAGTCGAAGCCATCGGCGATTGGTAGGTCTGTGATGAAGTCAATTGTGACTTGTTGGAAGGGTCGGGTGGCATTAGATTTGATCGGTTGTAGGGCAGGGGTGTTGGGATGAGTGTTTACTTTCATCTGCTGGCAGAGCGCGCATCCTTCGATCCATTCTCTGGTGTGCTTGTTCATTCCGGGCCACCAGTAGTTTCGTTTGAGTAATTCTAGAGTTTTAAATCGTCCGGGGTGTCCAGATGTAGGTGATTCATGCGTCAGTTTAATGAGTTGAGTGCGCAATCCATCTTGATCAGGTACATAGGTTTTTCCTTGGTAATGTACGATGTGGTCGACATATGTCCAGTCTTGCAGCTTTGATTTTATTGGTGGTGCTCGATGATTTTGGATTACTTCGACTAGTATTTGTCCAAAGTCATCTTTAATCATGCCTTTGCGCAACTTCTCTGCTAGGTCGTCTGCTATAAGCCTGATGAATCGTTCAGGTGGTAACACCATGGTTTCTTCTGGGGCGTCGTCCATTCCAATGTGGTCTGGTCGTCGAGATAGGGCGTCTGCTTCAAACATTTTAGTTCCCGGGACATGCTCTATTCGAAGGTCGAATTCGCTTAAGAAGGAGGACCATCTGGCTTGTCTGGGGGTAAGACGTTGTGGGGTTCGATAAAAGGATAAATTCTTGTGATCACAATGAATGATAGTGGTATGAGGTGATCCATGAAGAAGGTGTCGCCATGCTGCGAGTCCTTTGATGATTGCCAGTAGTTCCCTGTCATAAATCTGATAGTTTTGCTCTGTTGTGGTCAGGGCGTGTGAAATGAAGCCGCAAGGGTGCAGGAGTCCTGCTTCATCGGCTTGTTTCAGTACTGCTCCTGTTGCTTTATTCGAGGCGTTGGTTTGCAGGATGAATGGTCGGGTGATATCTGGCATTCGGAGTACAGGGGCTGTTGTAAAGCGTTTCTTTAGGTTGTTAAATGCCTCCTGTCGTTCTGGTGTCCAGAGGAATGCTTCATCTTTTTTTGTGAGATCAATAAGTGGTCGAGCAAGGGTTGCGAAGTTTCCAATGAATCGTCGGTAGAAATTTCCAAATCCTAAGAAGGATCGTACTTGCTTGACCGTTGTTGGTGTCGGCCAATCTGCTATTCCTGCCAGTTTAATCGGGTCCATTGTTATTTCCCCAGGTCTAATGATCATTCCGAGGAATTCGATTTCCTGAGTGCAGAACTTGCATTTTTCGAGTTTGAGAAATAAGTCGTTTTCTTTTAGTCGTTCTAGGACGCGTTTTGTCCGAGTTTCTAAGTCTTTGGGTGTTGTTCCACATATTAGAATGTCGTCCATGTAAATGATTAACCATCCTTCATTGATCATGTCTTGGAAGTATTCGTTCATCATTGTCTGGAAAGTGGATGGGGAATTGCATAGACCAAAGAACATGACTGTTGGTTCGTATAGTCCTTTGTTTGTTATGAAGGCTGCTTTCCATTCATCTCCTTCTTTTATCCGAACGTTGTTGTATCCCCATTGGAGATCTAGTTTCGTAAAATATTGCACGCTGGATAGTCTGGTCATTAGATCAGAGATCAATGGTAGTGGGTATGCATTCTTTATTGTCCATTCATTCAGGTATCGGTAGTCTTGACATGGCCGGAGCGCTCCGCTTTCCTTTTTTGCGACGAAGAAAAATGGTGAGGCTTGTGGGGATTTGGATGGTCTAATGTATCCTTTAGCTAGCTGCTCTGTGATCCATTCGTCGAGGGATGATTGCTCTTTTATCGATAGTGGATAGATTTTGCTGACTTTTGGGGTAAATCCGGCTTTGAGATCGATTGCGTGATCCCATGTGCGTCTGATTGGGAATCGTTCTGAAGGCGCCTTTTCGAAGGTAGATTTCCATCCTTGGTACTCGTCTGGCAGCGTTGTTATGGTTTCTTTGCGTAGCGTGTGTTCTAGTGCCTGTGATGCCGAAGTTTTAACCCTGATCCAGTATTCGTCGATTTCCTGATCTAGGTTTCTTTCTATCTGCTTTGTTGGTTTGTGTTGGTGATCGAGCTTGAGGGCCTGTTCCTTCCAGTTTATTGTTGGGTTATGTTTTTCTAACCAGGGGAGTCCGAGTATAAGTTTTTGATCTCCCAGTTTAGTGATTAGGAAGCTTGTTTCGATTTGTAGGTTTCCGATGTGGTAGGGAATCTTGACTTTGTGTGTGATCATCCCGTTTAAGTTTACTGTTCCATCGGCGTTTTTAACTCGTATTGGTCGAATTAGTGGTTTCTTGTTCATGTTTTTTGTTATAGTTTCGTCAATGAAGTTTCCTTCTGCTCCGCAGTCAACGAGGGCAGATATCTCAGCGGGTAATTCAGGTGATTGGACAGTTATTGAGAGTCGTTGATTATTATTCGATCTTACTATTACAGAGTCGAGTGCTAACTGTCCATAATCGTTCTTGGAGGTTCCAACCGCTTTCTGGTTCCTCCGCTTTAAAAACCCTCGGTTTCTAGGTCAGTGAGGAGAGTTTCTCGTTCCTCTGTGCTGAGAGCCGCAATCATAGTGCAAATTTTCTTAGCGTCGCTATCTTCAGTGATTGTTCTGGTGAATCGTCCTGAGGGGGGCAGGTTCCTGGTAGTATCTTTCTTTGGGCAGTTTCGGGATAAGTGACCGATGGTTCCGCATCTGAAACATTTCCCAGAACGCATATATTCTTCTCGTTGCCCATCAGTAAGGCGTCCGGTTTGTATGGCATGGATCGTTTTAGGTCCCCCTATTTTATTGAATCGGCGCCCTGTATCAGTTTTTCCTAATGCTTTCATTGTTTCCCATGCTGCATTGAGTTGTTCCGCTTTTCTGTAGGCGTCTGTGATAGTTTTAAAGTCACCTTGTCCTTCGAGGATTTTGGCAGCAATGGTGGTTGGTAGGCCTCGGACGAATGCCTGAAGTTGGGCGGTAATTCCAGTTAGTCCGGAGGATCCTATGAGCATTCTAAATTTTCGGACGTAGATCGGGACAGTGATCTCTCCTCCAACTCATAATTTAGTGAGCTCATTCAGCGCCCTGACTGCAGTGTTGACTTCTCCCCAGTCATCAAGGAATCGTTTGACAAAGGTGTCATAGTTTTCCCAAGTAAGTCCATCTTTTTCATCTAGTTGGTCGCGGATTATTTCTTTCCAGTCGTCTAGTTCCTTTCCTAGGCATTGGAGGACGTATCTGATTTTCTTTTCATGTTTCCCTTCATAGTTGTGGGCGTTTATTGCAAAGAAATCGCTAAACCAATTGATGAATGATTTAGCTTCGGTCCGATCTCCTGTAAAAATTCGTGCTGAGACTGGTTTGATGTCTCCCCTAGGGGTATCGGTGGTTTCAACATTAGTTGCCATCTGTTTCGTGTCGGTTTCGGCGTCTGTTTCAGGTCTCGGGTTTTCTAGTTCGTATTCGATTTGTTTTTGTTCCAAAAAGGTGTTCCACCCTACTATGGATGTTTCGGAAAGAGAGTAGTATGGATTGGTGCCGTCGAACTCAAATTCCGCGTCACAGTACTCTTCCCACCAAAGGGTTTCTTTGGGTTTTTCGAAATATAATTCTGGTTCTTCTTCTGGTTCTTTTTGTTCATTTCTCCACTCAACCCAAAGCTTTCCAGGTAAAGAGTGTTCGTTTCCTTCGATGTAATCCCCTTCGAAGTATTCGTTAGATACTGGGGTGTTCCTGTTCTTTCCTACTCCTCGAAATTCCCAACGTTTATTTAATGTCGAGAAAAAGAGCTCTTGTCCTTCTAGATAATATGTTCCTCTAAAGAGAAAGGAGTCGTTCGGTGGTCTCTGGTTAGAGAGTCTGGTTTCGGGTCGTTTCGGATCTATGTTGTCTAGCTAGTGACGATGCACTAAGCGGTTCAGTGAGTTCCAACTTGTGTTAAGATCGATGCCCTTGGTTCGTTATCGAGTCAACAGTGACAACTAGAGTCTCGGTCTGATCCCAGTCACTGGACAAGAATGCTGTTCGACGTCGTACTAGGCAGTGACGAAGGTAGCTCGAGCGATAGAGAGGACGAGAGCGAGAAGGTTGTTCAGTAAAGGACAATACTCGATTAAGTTGGAACTGAAGTACTATGGTACATGTGGGAGGTTTATATACTGCCTAGAGAACAATGAAGAAGTATAAAAGGAAGTGAAACGAGGGGCAGTCCAGGTAGATGAAACAAGTATCAGAGTGTAGCAACGAAGTGAAGAAAGGCTATTGTAGCAAGTAAGCATAAGAGGGAAAAGTTGTAACAATATCATCGCTATACATCACTCATGGGGACACTTGGGTGTTGCCAAAACATTGGAATCACTCACCCGCAACTTCTGGTGGCCGAACATGCGAAAAGATATTGAATGGTACATACCAGGGTGTGAAACCTGTCAAAAAGCAAAGCCAGACAGGACCACCCAAGCAGCACCCCTATGGCCCAACAAAGTCCCTTCCGAACCATGGGAAATCATATCAGTCGATTTCATAGGACCTCTACCAGAATCAAAAGGAAATAACATGATCCTGGTTGTCATGGATAGATTCACAAAGAAATCCTACTTTATTCCCACCACATCAGAAGTTACTTCACAAGGAACAGCAGTGCTGTTTAGGGATAACATATTTAGGGAGCATGGACTCCCCAGGAAAGTCATTAGCAATCAAGGACCCCAATTTGCCTCAAAATTCATGGATGACCTATATGGAATGTTGGGAATCAAGGCAAATCAATCAACAGCCTACCATCCTCAAACCGATGGACAGATGGAGCGGGTAAATCAGGAACTGAAGGAGTTCCTAATGATCTTTGTTAATAACCGACAGGATAATTGGTCAGATTGGTTGTCAGTGGCACAGTTTTGCCACAACAACAGAGTTCACTCAGCAACAGGCTTTACACCATTCTTCATGAACTATGGGCGCCACCCAAATAAGGGACTAGACCTGACTTATGCACCCAAAGCTGCAGCAGTCAAACAATTTGCAAAAGAATTAGAGGACATACATGGGAAAGCAAAAAGGGCACTAGAAAAAGCTGCTCAGATCATGAAAGAGCACTATGACATGCACCACCGCCAGGCAATTAAATACAAACCTGGTGATAAAGTCTTTCTCAGTACGGAAAACTTACTGGTGATCCAAGCCACCAAGAAACTGGACAGAAAATTTGTCGGTCCCCTAGAAGTCTTAGCCAAAGTAGGAGAATCATCATATAAATTAAAAATCCCCACATCCTGGAAGGTGTACAATGTTTTCAACAAAGTCCTGTTGAAACCATACAAAGAACCAGTATTTCCAAAACAAAAAGCAAAGGCAGCGGTGCGCAAAAATGCACAGATGGTCGAAGAATCCCAGGAGGACAAATACGAAGTGGAAGAAGTGATAGATAGTCATGTCAGTGGATGTGCAGGAGGGTGACTAGAGTATCTCATCAAGTGGAAAAACTACCCAATAGAAGAATTGACATGGGAACCAGCAGAAAACCTTGCCAATGCTCAGGCCAAGGTCAAAAAGTTCCACAAAGAAAACCCACATGCTCCCAAACAAGTATGAAATATGGAACTGGCAAAATGGCTGCCCTATAGGATGTCTCCAGGAGAACAGCAACAGAAAAAACTCTTTGGATGGGAGGACAGGTGCTTTGGATGTGAATACCTCAAAAATATGGAGTGCAGATGGCACAATTGGAAAGGAAGTCGGGTGGCAATTCAGGAATTGCCAGATGATACCAATGGGACATTCTCCAGAGACCTGGAGCGCAGCAGGCGGTCTAAACCTGTGCTTAATTTCCCAAGGAAGATGGAACAGGAGGAGCCAGAGGAAGAACATAGGGCTCGGGAAAAAGATATGGTGGCACTCACCAAGAAAATATTAAAAAAGAAGAGAGTTATAGCTGCTAAGGAGAGCAGTGAGTTGGAAGATAACTGACAGCAGAGGCTTGCAGGTGCTGCATGCCAAACAAAGAAATTAGTCAAGTACAAGACTACAATTGAGGAAGTCGAAGATGTCGACTCAGAAAAAACTGGGCTGTTGCCCAATGAGCAACAAGCGCACTTGGACGCATTGTATGAATGTATGAAGATGGATCCACGCTATGTGGACTCCGCCACATCAGCCTCTCAGGATGCGAGGCCTTGAGGGGGGGGTGATGTTATGAGCACACCCCTCATTTTCAACTTTACAGTAATGACACCGATGACACTTACAAAGATACCGTCACAAGGAGCATGAACATATTTTTCTTTTCTTTTTATCTATTTTATTACGCTTAAACATTTGGATACAAGGGCTAGACGAGATGCCACTAGGAGGAGAAGCCTATGCAAACACTGCGGCCCTTATATGGAAGGTGGTTAGGTCAGCACTGGCTATGGGAATAGACTGAGTGCCAACTAGGATGCAGCCCAAGGATGGGCCTATGCCATGAAAGGAATCATGGAAGGTATGGCACCTGAGGGGCAACATGGGAACGCCGAAGGGTACCAAGACACTGGTACAGCATTGGTGGGAATCGGCCAAAGTGCTTGAACAATAGCAAGGCCAAATGCAGATGACCTGAGTCAAGGGTATGGGAGGAGTTCTCCAAGAAAGGTCATATGGGCACAGAGTTAGCTGCTGTGCATTGTCTCTATTGTGAGGGACTTTAGCTGCACACTGTCTGCACACAGACCAGGGAGACTGTATATAAGGGCTGTAGTGTAGCATAGGTAGCCCTTAAGTCTCTAGATAGTTTTTGTCACCTAGACACTACTACAGAGCAATTGAATCATCTTTGGCCTAACAAGCCATCTCTCATAAGTTGCATAGGTTGTGTTTAGGGGCATCCCAACACTGTGTCAATTGAAAGGATTTCTCATAAGAGCTGATTGGCTAGAGCCTCTGGTCTGGGAGTATTAGGTTGTGTGGGAGTTCCTTCTACCTGATATGGTTTGTGTAGCAGTCTAGGTGTGATTTGGTGTGTAATTGTTCCATGTTCACTGTGATAGATGATGCCTGTGATCATTGGGTATCCAGGTTCCCATTCAAAGTTTTGGTAATGAGGTAACTGTGGTAAGTTCAGGTATGGGGGTGGTACTCCACCATGTGGGATGTATTGATAGTTAGGAGGGAGGTCAAATTCTGGCAGTCTGCTGGATGGGAAGTTGATTCTATCAGGAAGCAGTGCTGCTGTGCAGTATAGGCAAGCCACTCCTGCCACTTCAAAGTTTCTTGCGTGATTGATGATCCATAAGACTAGCACTCTTTGTGCTTCTCTAGCATAGTGATCCCTGACAATTGTCTCAGCTGCTGTTCTAAAATTGGTAGTGGGCTGTCATCTGTATACAGGGTGTAATGATGGTACTCATGCTTGATAGAGCAAGATCATGCTTCATTTGAGGAAGGCTGCTCCTATGGCACATCTTCCTTGGTATGGGTGGGTTTGATTAAGGAGTTGAATGAGTAGGTGTCAAAGTCCTGGGATAGATTGTCTAGGGGAGAATTGGGAGTAGGGGGAGGCAATACTTTTGATGTGTCTAATGTTTTGCTTAAGGATTTGTCTGTTGCAATATTGAACCATAGTTTTCATAGCATGTCTCAATGGTTTTTATATGCTCTGAGGATTTCCACAGCATTCTTAAGATTTGCTTCAGGTTCCCATGAGTTCTCATTTGGTCCATAACCCTTCCATTTGACTAGGTATTGGTAGCTGGTTCCTTGTTTCCAGTGTGTGATGATCACTTCTATTTTGAATTCCTCCTGTCCATTTACAAGATCAGGGGGTGGTTTCATAAAGTTTGGTCTGTGTGCTGTTGTCTCTTTATATGGGGTTAGTAGTTAGCATGAAACACTGGGTGTATGAGCCATTGTTTCAGGAGTTTCAGTTTATATGTAATGGGGCCAAGTACCTGTTTGATCATGAAGGGTCCTTCTCTTTTGGGCATGAGCTTCCTTGATTCATACAGTATCTGGAGGTTTTGGTTTTCAAGCCAGATCTTATCTCCCTTCTCAAATCTGATGCTTCTGTCCTTTGTTCAAAGTGTTACCATTTGCCTGGCAAGTTCATGTGCTGCAAGCACTTCTTCTCTTGCTTTCTGTAGCATCTGTAGTCGATCTTCAGCTGTGGGAGCCGGCATTGGTTGTGCTGCTGTTGGGATAGCAATGGGATCTGTTCCATACATTAGCTGAAATGGGGAAGCCTTGATGGTATTGTGCTGTCAATTGTGATGGGCAAATTCTGCAATCAGCAGTAGTGATCTCCATTTGTGTGGTTCATTGGTACAGAACATTCAGAGGTAGATTTCTAGTTCCTGGTTGACTCATTCTGTTTCACTGTCTGTTTGAGGGTGATAGGCTGTGCTCATTCTATGACTGATTCCTAGTGCCTTTCTTATATCTTGGAATGCCCTGGATGTGAATTGTGGTCCTCTGTCAGATATAAGGACATCTGGCAAGCTGAACTATTTGAAGTTTTCCTTTATGTATAGGTTTGCAGTTTCTAGTGCATCAATCATTTTGTTGCAAGGGGGAAAGGTTACCCCCTCTGTAAGGCCATGGTCCACCATGACCATGATTGAGTCAAAACCATCAGAGATTGGTAGATCTGTGATAAAATCAATTGTGACTTGCTGGAAGGGGCAGGTAGCATTGGACTTGATTGGGTGTAAGGCAGGGGTGTTCAGATGGGTGTTAACTTTCATTTGTTGGCAGAGTGCACAGCCTTCAATCCATTCTCAAATATGTTTGTTCATTCCAGGCCACCAGTAGTTTCATTTAAGCAATTCTAGGGTTTTGAATCATCCTGGGTGTCCAGATGTGGGTGATTCATGTGTGAGCTTAATGAGCTGGGCATGTAGCCCATCTTGATCTGGTGCATATACTTTCCCTTGATAGTGTATGATGTGGTCTTTCATTACTGTATCATTGATGAAGTTTCCTTCTGCTCCACAGTCAACAAGGGCAGATATTTCAGTGGTAATTTGGGTGATTGGACAGTTATTGATAATTGTTGGTTATTATTCAATCTTACTATTACAGAGTTGAGTGCTAACTGTCCATAATCATTCTTGGAGGTTCCAACTGCTTTCTGGTTCCTTCACTTTAAAAACCCTCAGTTTCAAGGTCAGTGAGGAGAGTGTTTTGTTCCTCTGGGTTGAGCACTGCAATCATAGCATGGATTTCTTTTGCATCATTGTCCTCATTGATTGTTCTGGAAAATTCTCCTGGAGGAGGCAGCGCACTTCTAGTGGGATCCTTCTTCAGGCAGTTTTGGGATATGTGACTGATGATTCCACATCTGAAACACTTCCCAGAGCACATGTACTCTTCTCATTGTCCATCAGTTAGATGTCTGGTTGTTGTGGTGTTAATTGTTTTAGCTCCTCCTGCCCTGTTGAACTGACATCCTGGTTCAGTGGTTCTTCCCAATGCTCTCATTGTTTCCCATGCTGCATTAAGCTGCTCTGCTTTTATGTAGGTGTCTGTAACTGCTTTATAGTCACCTTGTCCTTTGAGGATTTTAGCAGCAATGGTGGTTGGTAAGCCTTGGATGAAGGCCTGAAGTTGGGCAGTGATTCTGGTTAGTCCAGAGGATCCAATAAGCATTCTGAATTTTCAAACATAGATCAGGACTGTGATTTCTCCTCAAACTTGTAGTTTTGTGAGTTTGTTTAGTGCTCTAACTGTGGCATTTACTTCTCCCCAATCTTTGAGGAAGCAGGCAACAAAGGTGTCATAGTTTTCCCAGGTGAGTCCATCTTTCCTTTCTAGTTCTTCATGAACTATTTCTTTCCAGTCATCTAGTTCCTTTCCAAGGCACTGGAGAATGTATCTTATCTTTTTCTCATGTTTCCCCTTGTAGTTATGGGCATTTATTGCAAAGAAGTCACCAAACCAATTGATGAATGATTTGTTGAATAAATAATGATCTGGAGCCTTGAGTATCGAACTCATAGCTTCATATATTATATCGTTATTTATGAATGCTCACTAAATCACAAATATAATCTGATATTTGTACACTGTTGACACTTTTATAGTGTTTGACAGATATTATAGAGTTTCATCCCAGGAACAGTATGAAATGACAGCGTGTGAGAACACAATGCATGAAACATGCTTCACACATCAAGTATTGACAGATTGCTGTAGAATGCGCAGCAATATGACACCATGCGCAGCAGGTATGGTGTAATGCGCAGCAGGAAGCTGCGCACTACTAGATATAGGTATATTAGATGTAGTTACATGTGATTTCTGTAACTGTATATAAGCAGTGCCCTTTGCACTGCTGAAATATATCTCCTGTTCTATTGCATAGTTGAGCCCTAGCTCCTAAGCGTTCTAAACAGTACTCAGTAAGTCCCCTCGCTTACTAAGCCTCGCTCTGCGCTGCTGTTGCTCGTTTCAACAGGTTATGGGCCCCACATAGATGAAAACCTTGTGCTGTGCATATTACATGTGTCAGCACCCTTTTGTCATAACAAAGGTAAACAAGGGAAGTAATGGATGCGCCCATAGTACTGTTATTAGAGTAGTATACATCTGATTTATGTTGCTAATGTGCTATCTCTTGAAGTATGACAGGAATACTTCTTGCTCATCCTAACAAGCCTCTAACGCTTGGGATTTGAGCGACTGCCTTGGATGGCGTGACAACAATCACTAGTGTGACACACTTCACCAGTCTCCAGTTCTGCAATATCCGGGTTAATATAAAAAATGTAGTCTTGATTGGTAAATCAATAAATTACCTGGTCTGGTGAACCATTCAAATCACTTGGGTTTAGGGCTGTCCCATGACAGATAAAGGGTCTAGGCTTAATCACTTAGATCTGGAAAGGTTTCGCACCCCCCTATTGGCCGTGAAAAATTAAGTGCTTATGTAGGCCGTTTTCATTGGCATAAAAATCATTCTCCAAAATTAAAAATAGTAGTAATTCTGTATAAGGGTCGTGCTGCATGGGACATTGTTCCCTGGTACATGCAGACCAGCGATGGGCACTGATTAGCATCCCATCTACATTAGGACGCTCCTTAGTGTCATAATAATAGCTTATTACTATATCTATAAATAGTGGAGGATATTTTTATCGCTGTGGGGAACTTGATGGAGCCCCCAAGCACTCCTGAAGGGCTGGATCCCCTTCTGGCGATGAATTATAGCACATTATGACAAAAAGCAAACTACCATGTTTATGCATATGCTCAGGCATTTATCGCGGGAGAATAAAATCGAAAACTCGATGTCCATACCTTTGTTCTGAGCAACAAAAGTCCTTCAGACTGTTGCTTACTCCTGTTTTACAGAACAAACTCAATTCAACAAACAAACCCACCAACACTTTTTTATACACAAATGTCTTCCACCACCAACACCGCTTCTTCCTCTGCTTCTGCTGGATCCTCCAGCAACAAATATGTCACAGCCGGTACCCCTGGCTCCAAATCCGACTCCTCTTCTCAGAAAGTCGCTAAAGCTGGGTTTACCAGCTCCATTTTTATCAATACCTTGCAATCCACTAGCAAGGGTCCTACTGCCCCCATTGGGATGTCCACCAAAAAGTCGCCCCGGTACAAGGAAGTCCAGGAAGACTTGGAGAATCGCAGGAAGCGCATCGCTGATGCGCAACTCTCTGTTTGGAAGCATTGTCAAGAATTAGACGACAAAGCAGCTAAATTAGCTAGTGAGGAATCTCTAGTGGACGAAATTTTCGATGACATTCGAAAATTCCAAGCAGGTCGCCTTCAACAGGCAAATTATGGGAAGAATGTTTTTAACATTGCAACTGGAGAGATGAAATCAGCCCAAAAGGCTGATAAAGGAAAAGGAAAAGAAAAATCGGCATCATATGCCGATGTGGCAAAAGCAGGCCTGTCCGCTAAAAACAAGGCAGGCGCTACCTTCTCTTTGCGTCCAAAGAATCAACTAAATTGCCCAACTTCTGAAGAAGTTAGGACATGGTTCTTCAACCTTGGTGGAAAGGTGGAGGACTGGACGTCGGAACAAGTGGAGGTACCAGCCACTCCAAAGAGAAATAGCGGGTCTGGAAGTGAAGTCTGGGACCATGCTAAGGAGTGGTCGAAAATTGGGAAAGTAAAAATACTGCCCAATAAATATCACAGTGATTCTGTTTTAGAGGAAAGCAGAACCACTAAAATAAATAAATATATTTCCACCATGCACCAAGCTATCCGCCAGGAAATGGAGGATAAAAAATGGGTTGAGGATCTTATAGAAAGTATCCAAGAAACTGTTAAAAACTTGAATCAAGAGGAAGAGAGAGTAAAAAGCTTTAAGAAGAAAGCTAAAAAATTGCGCCAGAAAGAACGTAAAGCCAAGAGAGAGTTGGCTGAACAACCAAAACAACCACCCAAGACTCACAAGTTATATATACTTGATGAGGAAATATACAGTTCCGATTATTCGCATCCTTCTTTGAATGATAGCAAATACTCTTCCTTGATTAAAGCTAGAAGGAATGAAGAGCTTGAACAAGGAGAGTTCATTATAGTAGAACTCAAGGGAAGGGACGGACTTATCCACCCTTGGGTTCATACTGTCGAAAGTCCTGTATGGTCGAAAATTGGTTATTGCTACCTGGCAGCAATAAAAACCCATGCATTGGCTCAATATCAATGGCCACAGTACATTGATATCAAAGAATTGGCTTCATATTCAAAGTCAATTAGGAAGAGAGTCAACTTCCACTTACACAAAATAAATGGTGATCAGTCTAGTTGCCATCGTCATCTAGTCATTGATCCAAGAGCCCAGACAGGCTGGATGGAAATCGATAATCTTGCTAGAGCAGCAAGTGTCGATATAATCATTGGAGGAGAAGATGACTTATCTAAAATTCCAACGCTTACTGGAAGCAACAATTGGAATGAGTGGTCAGCAGCTATCAAAGCTGCTCTGCAGTATAAAGGTCTCTGGCAGTATGTTCTTGGCAACAGGATCAAGCCACAGCTTACAGAAGCTGAGAAAACTGCAGAAACAGCTGATAGCACCTCTGCAACTGAGCTTCATCGCATTAAAGAGAAAAAAGAAGCTTGGGATGACTACTGTGACAACAATGACAAGGCATTGGGATTAATAACCATGAAAATCTCACTGTCTTTAAGACACCTCATTAAACCATGGTCAAACTCTACCTTCCTTGCATTGCAGGAAGCCTTTGGCAAGCCAGGAGCAGCTGGCATTTTTGTTGACTTTTCAAAAGTAATACAGTGGAAAATCAACACCAACAAATTGACAGAGTCAGTCAATGAGTTATTGACAACAGCTAATCGACTTTCTGTCAATGGCTTCACATTCCCCAACAATATGCTAGCAATGGTAGTGTTAGCATCTTTGCCACAAGGATGGGACAGTGTCTCATCTAGTGTATTATTAACGACAAAAGCAAGTGATTTAAAACTTGCTGATATTCTTCCAAAGATAGAGGAAGAATCTCAAAGGCGGAGGACGTCTTCTGGGGGGGTTGTTCACACTGCTAGAGTGAAACTTCCCAAAGGCCCTAATAGGCCTAATTGGAATCAACAAAATTCTGGTCCTAGTAACCAGAATAACTACAAACCTGGTTTTAATAACCAAAATTCGTATTCTTCAAATCAAAATAAAGGGAAATGGACGACGCCAGGACCGTCTTCCAGACCCCCTAACACTGGCAAACCCCAGTTCTTGTCTAATCAAGAAAGGAACAAGATCAATCGTGATAATAAAAAGAAAAAGAGAGCCTTTTTATTAGAACAACAACAAAAGAGTAATGTTGGGGACACCAGGAAAGCGAATACACCTAGATTCGCTCACTTAGTAGACAGGATAGATCCTGCTCTACCCTTGATTCGAAGAATGGCACCATTAGTGCCTAATCTACAGCAACTGAAGGATCAAGGATACTCAGTCGCAGATAATGTAGAAATGCAAATGGTGGTTGATCCAATTGCAGAAAACCATTTCAGAGTCCTAGATGAAAGGGCTGACATTGAAATGGATAATATGTCAGACACAGTCTCCTTAGGTGAAGACTTTTATGACACAGCTGATGGGGAATATCAGTACGTAAATCTTTCTACTCAAAAGTTCTTCTCTGATAAAAAATCAGTGAGGACTATCAAGACGAGCCCAATTATGAGGCATCTTGATTTCAAAGGTAACAATGTAGATAGTAGTATTTGTACTACTTTGAATAGCGATCAATACATCGCTTTAGTTGCCTCCATTCCAAAAATGAGTAGTAAGATAAATGTGTGTGGTTGTGACAAGTGTAAGGAATTTGAGTCCAAAGGAACTCCATGGATGATTGATTCAGGAGCATCAATCCATATAACTCCTGAAATCAAAGATTTCTCTGAATATCATCCTTTTAAAGTTTCACAGCCTGTATTTACAGCTGATAAACGATCTCAAGTAGCAATACTTGGAGAAGGAACTGTGTTCCTGCAGGTAGAAACTGCGCATAAACATAAACATGTCATTAAACTTGAAAAAGTTTGCTATATGCCTGCAGCTAGTGTCAGACTTATATCGTCAGGACAACTAAAGCTACAAGGCTTTCATGAAAAATCGGACAAGTATAGTACTATATTTTTGCTAAAAACTGGGCAACCATTTATAATGGCATATCCTAGACATATAGGAGATCCCATTCATTGGATTTTGACTGAAATAGTCCATCCAATGGTAAAAATGGCTGAACCTTCAGTTCATATAGTGGATTATAACACTCAGCATCGAAGATTGGGTCACCCATCTAAAAATGTATTAAAACATGTCTTCGATCATACAAAAGGGTTTGACAAATTATCTATACCATCAACAGATACAATTTGTCCTGGATGTGCACAAGGAAAGATGCATAATAAATCTTTTCCTACATCAATCAAGCAAGCTTCAAAGCCACTTGAATTGATTCATGCAGACTTATTAGAATTGCCTATGGAATCTTATCATTGAAAGAAATGGTGTCTTATGATACTAGATGATTATTCTTCCTATGCTTATATGGCACTTCTTCGAACTAAATCAGAAACATTCACTGCTTTCAAGAGTTATGTAGAACTCATGGAAAATCAATATAGCAGTAGAGTTAAACGTTTCAGATCAGATCGAGGGGGGGAATTCAAGTCGCATGAATTTAGCAAATTTCTTGCTTCAAAAGGAATCTTTAGAGAACAAAGTGCACCTCACATACATCAACAAAATGGTCGTGCTGAATGATTAAATGACACTATACTTGAAAAAGCAGAAAGCATGAGATTAGAATCTTCCTGCCCAAAATCATGGTGGGAATTTGCCTTTGAAACTGCTATTCATGTATACAATCACACACCATTATGAAGAACAAATTGGTCTACACCCTATGAAAACATGACAGGTGAAAAACCTGATGTTCATTACCTTAAAGTGTTTGGTTGTCTAGCTTGGGTTTACATACCTAAAGAAATTTGTAAAGATAAGCTGTCACCAAGATCTGAACCAATGACCTTTATTGGTTATGACATAGGATCTAAAGCTTATAAATTTATGAAGAAAGATAACACTATATTCATTGGTGTTAAAGCACTATTTAATGAATCAGTATTTCCACGAAAAAGCGAAAATTACAATAAAGATAGACTATTTGAAAGTCCACCAGGTATTAACCAAAGGGATCAAAATGGACATGAATCTGACTCCGATTCCCAAAACAACAATCATCTCAATAGTGATGACAATGATCCCAAACCATATAAACCATCATTCAATCATGATCTTACACCAGATGAAGAGCAGAATTCACCTCATGACAATGATGATATAGAGCCTAATAATAATGGTGGAGAACAAGATTTACCTGTCAGACCTGATGTTCGAGGACCAAGTGAAAACAGATCCAAAGAGAATTCCAGTAGATGGCCTGGGACACAACATCATGCACCACCAGACATTAAAAGAACACGAAAAGAGAAAAAGGTTACAGAAAGACAAACCCAAAAACAACCTGAACCTATTCCCTTCCCACTTTGCTGAAGTACTAGAGAAAGGAAACCAGTTTATAAAGAGGGTAATATTTATGGAAAGAAAACTCCTCTTGAAATTGAAAAACAACTGGAAAAGAATCCTTTCAATGAGTCTGAAGACTCTGATAGTCGAAAAGACACTTCAAGCGAAATATCAGATGAATCTGATCCTGGTACTATTCAGGATAAAGGAATTTCAGATATAGATATGCTACTTGATCAATTACAAAAAGAGGGAGGAAGGAAATTTATCAATTTTCTACTCTCAAAAGCAGTATTACCTAAATCTGATATCCCTGTTCATTTTAAGGACATGTTAAAAATTAAAGAATCTAATCCTAAAGCCTTTCAAGAATGGATTAAAGCTATGGAGGATGAGATTGAAGCTCTATTCGAACGAGATGTTTGGGAGTTAGTTGATGGTCCAAAAGATCGTAAACCTGTGAAGTGTAGATGGGTTTACAATATTAAAAGTGATGGTCGAAAACGTGCTCGACTTGTTGCTAAAGGATTTTCACAAATACCTGGCATAGATTATGATGACACCTTTTCTCCTGTTGCACAATTTGAAACAGTGAGATTACTTCTGGCTTCAGCAGCACTCGAAAATTGGGAAATCGAGGCGCTAGATGTTAAAACAGCTTTCCTATATGGAAATCTTGATGAAGAGATTTACATGGAACAGCCAGAAGGTTTTGTCACAAAAGGACAAGAGGGAAAAGTCTATAGATTAAAGAAGGCCCTATATGGTCTTAAACAAGCATCATATGCTTGGAATAAACAAGCTGATAAAAGCTTGAAATCCTTAGGGTTTAATAGATGCCTTTCGGATACAGGAGTTTATATCCTTAAGAAACAAGGATCAATAATAGTTGTCATACTATATGTTGATGACGTACTATTTCTGGGAAATGACAAAAGACTCTTATTAGACAAAAAGAGCAAGTTCATGAAAATATGGGAATGTAGAGACTTAGGACAAGTTTCTGAATATCTAGGGATGAAGATATCTCGAGATAGACCAAATCAATTACTTATAATTGATCAAATAGACTATGCTAAGAAAGTTGTTAAGCGTTTTGGTCAAGAAAATGCTAAACCTGCTAGAACACCATTACCAGCAGGGTATGTTCCTAAACCAAATGAAGGAATAGCAACTTCTGAGCAAAGAAGCTATTATCAATCCATAATTGGATCATTATTATATTTAACTCTTGGAACTCGTCCAGATATTGCATTTGCAGTAATAATGATGTCGCAATTTATGGTTAATCCTTCTGAAGATCATATTCAGAAGGCATTATACATCATCAAATATGTTGCTACCAACATTAATGGCAAAATAGTGTATAATGGAAAGAACCATGAAGGTTTCATTGCGTATTGTGATGCAGACTGGGCAGGTGACCAGATTAATAGAAGATCTGTCACTGGATACATAGTAAAATTAGCTGGAGGACCAGTTAGTTGGGTTTCAAGGAAACAAAAGACAGTTGCTCTATCATCGACAGGAGCAGAATACATGAGTCTGTCTGATACATCGAGACAGGTAGTCTGGATAGAGTCTTTATTCCATGAAATTGGAAAGACTATAAAAAAGATTCAATTAGGAGTGGATAATCAAGGAGCAATCTTCTTAGCTTCTAATCCTGCTCAAGAGCATAGATCTAAACACATAGATATCCACTATCACTATGTTAGAGAATGCATAGATGAAGGAAAAGTGGAACTTGTGTATATTCCCACAAATCAGCAACTTGCTGATATCTTGACTAAAAATTTGTCTTTTGATAAATTTACAAAGTTAAGATCTGAAATTGGATTGGTGATTTCTCAGCATGGGGGAGTGTTGAATAAATAATGATCTGGAGCGTTGAGTATCAAACTCATAGCTTCATATATTATATCGTTATTTATGAATGCTCACTAAATCACAAATATAATCTGATATTTGTACACTGTTGACACTTTTATAGTGTTTGACAGATATTATAGAGTTTCATCCCAGGAACAGTATGAAACGACAGCGTGTGAGAACACGATGCATGAAACATGCTTCACACGTCAAGTATTGACAGATTGCTGTAGAATGCGCAGCAATATGACACCATGCGCAGCAGGTATGGTGTAATGCGCAGCAGGAAGCTGCGCACTACTAGATATAGGTATATTAGATGTAGTTACATGTGATTTCTGTAACTGTATATAAGCAGTGCCCTTTGCACTGCTGAAATATATCTCCTGTTCTATTGCATAGTTGAGCCCTAGCTCCTAAGCGTTCTAAACAGTACCCAGTAAGTCCCCTCGCTTACTAAGCCTCGCTCTGCACTGCCATTGCTCATTTCAACATGATTTAGCTTCAATCTGATCTCCTGTAAAGATTTGTGCTGAGACTGGTTTGATGTCTCCTTTCAGGGTGTCAGTGGTTTCAGGGACAGTTGCCATTTGTTTTTTATTGGTTTTGGTTTTGGTGTCAGGTTTCAGGTTTCCTAGTTCATGTTCAATCTGTTTCTGTTCTAAGAAGGTATACCACCCAGTTACAGTCTCTTCAATGAGGGCATAGTATGCAAAGGTATTGTCAAGGTTAAGTTCTTCTTCACAGTATTCTTCCCACCAAAGGGTTTCTCTTGGTCATTCAAAGTACAGTTCTGGTTCTTCTTCTGGTTCTTTCTGTTTGTTCCTCCACTTTACCCAAAGCTTTCCAGGTAATGCATGTTCATTTCCTTCAGTATAATCCCCTTCAAAGTATTCATCAGATACTGGGGTGTTCTTGTTCTTTCCTACTCCTCAAAATTCCCAATGCTTATTTAGTGTCAAGAAAAAGAGCTCCTGTTCTTTTAGATAGTATGTTCCTTTATAGAGAAAGAAATCATTTGGTGGTCTCTGGCTAGAGAGTCTGGTTTTGGGTCATTTTGGATCTATGTTGTCTGGCTAGTGATGATGCACTGAGCAGTTCAGTGAGTTCCAACTTGTGTTAAGGTTGATGCCCTTGGGTTGTATCTAGTGATGTCAACAGCTATAGCCAGTTTTTTTAAACAATCACTATATCTAATTGTAGAAATTACCTCAAAATATGAGATAATTTGAGCAGATAGTTCAACAAAAAAGACAATGGGTCCTCTGCCAACACTAAGTGACATATGAGGCCAATGTGGAGAAAATTGACTTGCTTAGCTGCTATGGCTTAGCTGCTAAGCAATCAGCTAAAGTCAATTTTCTCAACACCAGCTTTGTGGAATGCTAGTGTGTGCAGAGGACCCATTGTCTTTTTTGTTGAACTATCTGCTCAAATTATCTCATATTTTGAGGTAATTTCTACAATTAGATATAGCAATTGTTTAAGAAACACCAGCTATAGCTGTTGACACCACTAGTTGTATCTGAGTCAACAGTGACAACTAGAGTCTCAGTCTAATCCCAGCCAATGGACAGAAGATCCTTTGGACATTGTACTGGACAGCAATGAAGGTGGTTTGAATGACAAAGAAGGTGAGAGCAATACTTGACTAAGTTGGAACTGAATAGTGCTACAATACATGCATGGATTTATATAATGTCTAGAGAACAATAAGGAATTGTAAAAGGAAGTGAAATGAAGGGTGAAACAATAGGTAAAATGAGTATTGTAGTTAAGGATATGAAACATGACAATGAAAAAGAGAAACAAAGGGAAACAATGTGGGGACTGTAACAGGATTAGTGATTTCTTAGCATGGTAGAGTGTTGAATTAATAATGATATGGAGCTTTGAGTATTGAACTCATAGCTTGAATATAATAAATCATTCTTAATGAATGCTTACCAAATCACAAATATAATCTGATATTCGGATACTGTTGACATTCCTATAGAGCCTGACAGATATTATAGAGTTTCATCTCAGGAACAGTATGAAACAATAGCATGTAACACATGCTTCATGAAACTTGTTTCATATAACCATTACTGACAGATTGCTGTAGAAAGCACAGCAATATGACACCATGCAAAGCAAGTATGCAATGTGCAGCTAGGAGCTGTGCATTACTCAATATAGGTAGATTATAGGTAGTTACATGTGATTCCTGTAACTGTATACAAGCCGGGCCTTAAGCACTGCTGAAATTGATCTCCTGTTCTATTGCATAGTTGAGCCATCACTCCTAAGCCCTCAAACAGTACTCTGTAAGTGTCCCTTGCTTACTAAGCCTCACTCTGAACTGCCATTGCTTGTTTCAACAGAAAATACTCCAGAGTTACAACAAGACTGGGGAAACTATATTTCACTCCATGATGATGATTGGATCACTGGAGCTCAGGGCCAACTATTGATGTGGATACCACTACCCCTATACTAGAAAACCATTATTGTTACCCAAGATCCAAACCATTCTTCCAGAACCAGTATTTGAGTTGGATTTGAGCATGATGGAGTAAATGCTATGTAGGGTAGATAGAATATATTTACAGTGTTCTTCATTACTGTAAACATGGGGGGTACGGAGTATAAGTCCATAAGTAGGAAAAGTAACATAAGTGAAATATATCAACATCCTTGCTCTATGTAGTGATGTCAATGGCTATAGCCATTGACATCACTAGCTCTATGTCATCCTTCCGCAGCTCCGCCCCAAGTGCGATTTCAGTTCAGTCACTTACCCAATGCCAAATCGTCAATCCAGAAACCAAGTCCTCCATCATCTTCTCACGGGGTGTTACTACTCCATCATATGAGACAGCAGAGGCTTTTGCAATTATCGTAACCTACTAGCATAGTTTTACCCTTGCAGACAACACAGCTAAAACTTGAACTCCTTGCCCTTCTTCCCGTCCCGCTCCCGCTCCATCTTTTGCTTCTTCTTTGCCATCTCCTTCGCCACCATATCCGAAAAGTCCTCCTTCGATCCAGGCACTCCAGCACTGCCTCTCGAATTGGCATCATATTTCCGCCGCAGCTCCTCTTCTGACATGCCCTCCAACTCGCTGGCATCCAATGACACATCGACTCCACCTTTCCTCTGAGAACAAGAGCCATCAATGAGACGTCAGCTTGAGTTGGAAAGTGAGACCATACCTTTGTAGACCGTTCGTCACCAAGAACGGGAATAGCAGCGCTGGCACCAGCCACAGAGCTAACATCATACGCACGATCACTGCCCATCAATCCGCGCACGGATGTCTGCTTCTCGGGCACAACCTGATAGAGTGATCTTGGACCCGCGTCTACTGCTTCTGACACAGTACGTTGCGAACTCTTCCGCAACTCCAAGAAATCGGGGGTCTCCAAGCCTCCAGCGACCGTAGACACGACACTCGCCATACCCGAGGGTGTCTCCAATCCGGAGGGCGTTTGCATACCGTCTACGGGTGTTGGCTCGGAAACCTCTTCTTCTTCCTCTTCTGACTCGCTTTCCACTTCTTCTTCCTCTGTAAAGCCGTTTTAAGTACCAGCTTGACCATAGACACGCAGGCGACGCACCTTCTTCCGGCTCCAACTCACCCCATGGCTCCTTGTCGATGGGCTCACCGATCTAAAGCAACTATTCATCAAGGATCCATCATGATTAAAAGTATTACTTACATTGGTATCCGTAACTTTGGGTAATACACCAAACACATCACCATACAGCGGACGATTGTATTCATCCAACGGCGGTTTGCCCCATCCACCAGGATGGAAGCCCCACTGCGCGCTGTTGACGAAATGAGTATAAAGGGACATCATCTCTAGAGAGCGGTCTCACCCTTCAGGGATCGGAGCATTCAACCCAGGTATCCGTAGTGTCGGATAGCTAGGTGGAGGTCCGAACCGTTGCATGCTAATAAGCCAAGGCGGCGGCGCAAGCGGTGGTATAGATAACGCTTCAACGAGTTCGGGTGACAGATCACCTGGCCGTTTTTCCTTCAACTGCGTCTCGAACTCCTTTCCTTCATAGTACCTAGGGAGGGCGCATATATAAGCTTAAGAACGTCCAAACCAAAAACTACACGACTCACATTTCACCGAAACCCGTGACGGGTGGCTTGGTCTGAAACTTGAAAAACGCGTCATGCAGCTTCTGATAGTCGATATCCATCTTTCCCATCTTTGGCTGCACTCGCTCTCTCGTTTTCGCCTTCAACGACATATTTGCTTCCTTCTCCTTGATAGCGTCCCGCATCTGCGCGATACCCGTGTCCGCAATGTATGACGGCAGCTGGAATGGAGGCTTCTCAATACCCCTCTTCCCTTGCAAATAGTCCCTCTTCGCGCTCCAGTGAGCTGGTATAGGAACCGTATTCCGATAGCTCTTGATATGTAACAGTAACCGTGGGTCGGCAGCTGTTACGTCCGTCCACTCCACCAACTCGGGCTTTTTCACGAGCTGTTTGAGCTCCGCAACCGTGAGCCTCTTGAGCTTGCGTGCCTTTTTCTTGGATAGCGGCTTTTGCTCCGCCTCAGAGTCGCCTTCGGATTCCATATCGTCGTCCGAGTAGATGACTTCACCCTTGGTTGGTTCTTTATCCTTGACCTGGGAAAACATCAGGCTCGGACTCGACGAAGAGAATGGGGAAGCGAGAACGTACGGTTATCTCCTCTGGAGGCGGCTGAAAGCGGGCAAAGACGTTGGAGAATGCTTCGAGAGCAGCGCCTTTGATATCCAACTGCTCAGATACGTACTCGACATTCGAATCCATATCATCGTCTATCTCCATTTTCACCTCCATATCATCGTCATTCTGGTCTTGCCCATTCTGAAAGCCGTTTTGCTCTTTCAATTGCTATAGAGACGAGAGAGAGTCGGGGTTTCAGGCGTACGTCAGAAGCAGCTAACTAGACCAGGATGGACGACGTACTACTTTCTTCTGTTTGAGCTTGAGGCGACGCAATTGGTTCTTGGACTTGACTTTTCCGTTAACATTGGCTTGGGCGTCGCCGTTGACGGCGGGGGCAACTGCAAGCTGAGAAACCATGATGGTGTGGACGAAGTGGCCAAGCAGGGTGGCTGTGTGGGAACATTTTTCTCGTTTTAGGAAGGTCTTGTGCGGGGGACTGCCTCTCCAAGCGGACGTACATGTGCATACTACTAGTATGTTCGCGACGAAGTGTTCAACTCGCCGACGAAAATAACAATAACAATGAATTATGTTTTCCCCTTTCAACTATCCCTGCAGATATATTACGTCTGGAGGCAATGATTATGATATATCGTCCTTCATCATGTTTTTCAATTAATTCATCAGGATGCAAGACGAATGGCAAGAGTCTCCAAGAACAATAACACACACTGTTCCACTGTTTGATACGTCACCTGCAAGGCGCTGTTGAGGACTCCGTCTAGCCTGGGCTTGCCTTAATGTATCGACGAATGATGCAAGTGGGCGTGCACTCCGACTTGAATATATGTATCAGCATAAAGTCGCCCGTTGACGTATGGTGAGAGCCTCCCGCGAGGCGAGCGGCTGCCAGTGAACTCGGGGGATTGATCAAGGTGAATGTAAGGTGAGAAAGAAAGTCGCTGACCGTGCAAGTTGCTTCAATAAAAGCCACTCGCATGTGGTTGACATGGAACAAAGGTCGATCATCATTACGAGTCAATCGTGGCCATGATGCTCGTTCCGTTGATGACGCGCCAAGACCCGTAACACAATGGCATGACGAATTCGAAAAGCGACAGACGGTAGCGATAGCTGGCGACTGGTACGAGTCAGTGCAGGTCAGCGTTATATTATTTGACTCCTTGAAGTAGCACGCCATCATTATATAACACCGCCACTCGAAAACTCCGCACCATGGCCTCCTCATTCAACAAGACTCTCCAATTCATCACGGCCGTAAAACTAAAGGAACTCTACAAGCAAAAGGAGGCGTTCCAAACCCATGTCCGCGCCATTGACAATGCCAAGGCGTCCGGCAACCCTGTAGCCAAGATCGAGCTTCTCCGCAAAGCGATCAGTTCGTGGTCCGGTGCGTTATCCAACGACGTCGTCAACGGCTCCCTTGATTTGGACAATCTCGAGCTCTGGATCCGTCAGGCAAAGCAAGACCCCGGCTTCGAGACCGCCAATCTGAAGCGATGGGGAGACGCTCTGGATACCCATATTCGCCGCACCATCATGCGCTTCGATTGCGCGCAACTCTTTGGCAATCTGTTTCAGGAGTGGATGTCTAGTGGAGATTCGGCCATCGGCGGTGCCGTCGGTCAAAGGAAGAAGGAGTCTGACGAGTTCATCGACGTTGGACGTAAAGAGAAGGTCGAGCAGATGGATCGGTTCATGTCCTTTGTCTTTGATGAAAGGACGATCGACCGTGATGCGCTACGCTCTTATCTCTCCAACGTTTTTTCCAGCAAAAGAGCGCGCAAGGCACTCGAGGATGCTCAGGAAGAGGTGAAGGACTTTTGTGACAATTTTCGCACTGAGACAATCACGAAAACTGAAGTTATGAACGCCATCGACGCATTCCTTTCCGGAAATGGTTCTCTTAGCGACGACAACATCACTGCACTCAGAGAATTCCGCCAAAACGACAGTGTTCTAACTGAGCTGTCAAGCGTCTTGACCATGCGTCTTGCCGCCATTGATACATGGACCTGGCCTGCGGAGGGGGTTCCTGTTCAAATGCGTCGCCATCTTAATGGCAAATACAGGTGCGTCATTTTCTTTTGTTCAACGAACGTCTTTCTGACGCTATTCCAGAGCATTTACCGACCCTGATATCATTGACGCTCTGTTACTTCACCATGTCGGCGTCTCATGGCAAATAAAATTCAGAGAGATCTTCTTTGACATATTCCGCTCAAAGGCGTGGACAACAACCTTGTCGAAGATGCCCGAAAAAGAAAAAAGGAGATTGGAAGAGCAGCTTGGTGCGAAAGCAACGGCGGGTATAGCATCACAGCGACTCGATACGTTCCGGGATACCTTTTTCCTCTGCACGCTCTCCAGCTCTAGCCAGATGATCGCTAACTATGATAAATCCGCGGATACGTCAAGCAACTCCACCAAACACAAATCGGCGGTGGAAAGAAAACAAGAGTTACTCCATCTACTCACGACCGAGTGTCGACTGAACACAAAATTACACGGCAAGTACACCGTTGTCTGCTCCGACTTTGAGTGGTTTGGTCCATCTCTCCCGCATAATGCCATTCTCACCATCCTCGAGTTCTTTGGAGTTACGACAGAGTGGTTGGACTTCTTCAAAAAGTGGCTCGCTGCGCCCCTTCGCTTCTCTGACAACGACAACAACGAGGGTGTCAGAGTGCGGAAACGTGGTACTCCTTTCAACTATACGTTAAGCACAATGTGCGGCGAGGCTATCATGTTCATCATGGACTTTGCGGTCAATCGGGCTTCAGACGGCTTGCAACTCTACAGATTGCACGATGATTTGTGGTTGTTTGACGCAGATGCTTCCAAGTGCGCCCGCGCCTGGAAAGAGATGAACATCTACGCCGACTTGGTCGGCCTCACTTTCAACAAGGAAAAGACAGGATCTGCCTGTGTCGGACAGGGCCAGTTACAGCGAGGCCTTCCCTCCGGAGACGTTCGGTGGGGCTTCTTGAAATTTGACTCGAGCAAGGGTCGCTTTATGATAGACCAAGCACAGGTGGACACTCATATCCAGGAATTGCGTCGCCAGCTTAGCGCAACCAAATCCGTCCTCGGGTGGGTGAATGCCTACAACAAGTATATGGGTTTCTTGTACCGTAATTTCGGCAGCCACCCGACCAAGTCATTCGGGGAAGAGCATCTTGACGATTTGTTGAACACGTTCGCAAGGATTCAATCTGAGCTGTTCAAAGACACGAAACACAAGAGCGCGGTGGCGTATCTGCAGAGCGTCATTGAGCAGAGGTTTAACATGAGCGATCTCCCGGAGGGCTACTTTTATTTCCCGATTGCCACTGGTGGGTTGGAGTTGAAGAATCCGTTCATCGAGCTTTGCTCCATCGAGCGCGCATCCGAGGAGGACAAAAAGCCCAAAAAAACCTTTGAAGATGTCATGGAGCAGGACGACGAATCGTACGAATCGTGCAAGAACCAGTGGGTGCAAAATCACAAGTTCGCACAAGACCCGTTCATGTCGTACGAGGAGTTTTTGTCTTTCCGGGACGTCTGGGTGGAGGTATGGGGAGCGGAGTACCGTAATGCGCTGCAACCTATGGATCGAGTGTCGATACATCAGACGCCTGCGATTACGGCTTCTATGCAGTCGAGCAAGTATTGCCAGACACAGCCGTGGTTCCAGTTGAGCGTTGAAGAAAGATGGCTGATAGCGTTGTATGGTGAGCAGTTGCTGGACAAGTTTGGAGCGCTGGACGTGGTGCACTCTGACCTGATACCCGTGAGCATGGTGGAGTTGTTCAAGCGTTCGAGGATTCAGCTCGACGAGTGATGGATATTGTTGACACATATTTGTATTATTAGCATAGTAAAGCGCGTCACGGCGTTACGCATTCCATTGTATGGTGTGCGACTGTATGGCATACACGCCCAGACAGTCGCACAGCTTAGTCTCCAGAATCCTCTGACGCGATCACTTCTGCCACGAAACGATGGTTCGACCGACGCGACGCGTATCTGAGGTCAGAAGGGACGAGTAGCGATGATGAAAGAATGTAGGCGGGAAACAGACGCGACTCGCGGATTATATAATCGTGCGGACCCTATCTAATCTAGCCCACTCATCCCTATCCATGCAAACCAAGGACGATAGGAGGAGCTAGCGCATGTATATAAGCTGTACTGCAATGGTGATCCGTTCTCTTGTGAAAGCTAACGGAAAGCTCAGACGTGCGCGCAGGCAAACGACGGAGGTAGAAAGACAAGACGTACGAAAATATATACGCTACGGTACAGTAAGATGCGACCGGTGCCTAGATGGCCCGGACATTCGGTAACAGCTCGCGAAAAGAGAAATACAAGGTCGGTAAGGCCTCAAACACATATGGCATATAAACAAAATAATGGTACGTATCTCGACAATAAGAGGCTCGGGACTTGCGCGCTTGTGATTCTAATATCTCTTTCGGTGTGCGGTTGCCGCCATGATATTTCCAATCCACAAGCACCGGAAGATTGCATACGCCGAGCATTGGAAATGCTGGTTCGTCAAACCGATGCGTTGGAAAAAGGCATTGATCCATCTTCGCACTCGAGATCTATTGCCATTCATTCGAATAAAGAACCAGCTCCCCCTGCAGCAGGCGCTTGACTTAGGTGCACGGTTAGATGAAGATATACCTGATGTTCTGTACGACATCTTTGAAAATGCCCCTTCCTTAAATGATATCACCCTTCAATCCTTTGGCCATGTAGAAAGGTCACGCGCGTAGGAAACAAACTCGGCGGGCTGCGATGCAAACGCGCGCCGTACAACGATATTCGTAGCTGCATAAATACATGTTTCTGCTATTGTATTCATTTATGGGGATAGGAGAGGAGGGGGCAGTAGCTACACGAAGACAAGGGGATTCAGTATGGTATAAAAATGTACACCAAAACAAATTTGGGCGCGGGAACGATCATGGAGCCGTTTGATGCGCGCTCTGAATTCCAACAGGCCATTGGAAGTTCAACCTGTTGAATTTGAAGTCCATCGATGTGTCCACGCTGGTATTTAATGCTTTGGATCTCCTTTTCAATATCCATCGGATGACAAAATTGGAACGGCTTATATCATATGATGGCGTCCTGACATCCAAGACCATCATCCACATGCCCTCGAGCAACTCACCATTCCGTCAAACCCTGTACATGAGGTGTTAGCATGTCACTTGCAATCATTATGTCTCTATGGTTGTTTCCTCAACGAGGATATGATTCTTTTACATGATCTCATTTCATCACGGACTGTCCGAAGCATGACTGACACTTGCAGTCATGAGAAACTACGGAGGATGGAAATACGTGGTTACGATCCAGATCTATCACTGGATGCAGTAAAAGCTGTAGTTGCGCTGTGTGAAGAACGCGGGGTTCAGCATGTTGAAGATTGTGAACATTTGTGGCAAAGAGCGAGTTATGTAGGAACTCGACGTTATTGACTGAGCTACACAAGAATTTTACTCATTGCGCTCCCGTAACACATGTTTTTGGGGAAAATTTTCGATATTATGCGCCGAATACCTTACACTGCCACTACCTCTGCAATCGCATGCTCGTCTGCACCCCACATCCGTCTGCACCCCACATCCATCGACACCGGATCAAGCCCCAGCGTCGCCGGTCTGACTTATGCAGTTCTGGGGTTGTATACACGCACATAACCCCGCCGTCGTTCACTCAAGTTGCGGCGGATAGCAGTCTGCTCTGCGACACAACCCGCTGAAGTTCCCCTCTCGCTTCTCCCCTTCTCCGCTCCTGAATCAGCCGCCGACCCACGACACTCTGCGCCAAGCGAGGGGGAGAGTACTACTAGCTCTCATTCGCGTATCCGAAGGCCAGGGGATACCATTATACCCCTGGTAATCCAAAAGCAGGCTGGCGAGGGTTTGGTTTTGAAAGGTTTCCGTCGACGTCTGGCCCGTTGAACGCGACAAGACCGTCTTTCAAACGTTCGAGATTCAGCTGGACAAGTGATAAGTATCTTAATTATTAGCGTGTAGAGTCATTTGATCATGAGCCAAGACGATGGTATAACTGGCGGTGGAGGTCACAATCAAGGCCAAGTTTAAGGGTACGTCCCGCCATATTGGGAATCTCACCCCATCCTTACGCTAGCTAGAGGGTGATATTGATAAGCATAGTTGTGCTCACCGACACCATCAATGGAGCGTAAGGCGACGAGGGATAATGATCAAACGTAATGATCGCCCACGCAACTTAATTTGCTGAATACGACTCGGACGTCCCACAAAGTTTCTTTTCAAATGACATTTGTATTTCGCTAACCGTTCCACATGAGCAATAATCTAGTTAGCGATTCCACAAGAGGCTCGAACGCCCCGCAAGTTTCACTCTCGATATGCTGGCACACAGCACTAAGTGTCCTGAATTTAGTGCCGCAGGCTTTGCACATATACTTGTGCTGATGGCTGGCCAAGTGCTGAGGACACAAGTCAGACTCATATTGCCCAGACACAGACTGCTCCCCAGAGTATCCAGTGATCTCGATCATTGGGAAGAGGTCCGTAAAAGTACCCTCTCTGTCGCATTCACGGACAGTGTGGTCAACTCCGTCGCGGTCTATGCCAGATGCACAAGCCCCGGCGAACTCCGCGTGCTGGGCAAGGGCAGAGGCAGAGATGGTTGCAAAATCACATCCTTGTCCTTGGAGAGGACATACGACATTGCTTTGTTTATGCATTTTTGAGTTCAGGTGCTGCAATGTGCCAGGTTCAATACAAGCAGAAGGGTTTTGCAAGATAAATGCTCACTGAATGGAGGTTGCTCGCAGATGGTAAATCACGTTCACATAATCTGCAATAGTGATGATTCGAGGATTGGCAATAGTGTTGTTTTAAGCTGCATGAACTTTTGCAGACCTTGCTGCAACGGAGACAGCACCAGATATGTTGCTCATCACAGTGCATTGCGAACTCTTCCTTGTTGTTGAAGAGATGGTTGCATTTTTGACAATAATAGTGCTGAAGACTTTGAACCCAATGCTGCTGCAAAGCATGCAATGAGTTGCAAGGGATGTTGCAGTTGTTGCAGTAGTACATGATAGTCAGTGGGAGAGGTGAAACTGGCAATAGAACTGTGTAGGGTCAGTTTATATTGTTGAAAGTGATAACAGCAGCACAGAGCACAGTCTGGCTAAGTAACTTACTATGTTTAGTGTGCTTTACCTTTATCAGATGTTTGTTAGTTATTGAACTGAAGGATCATTGCTCAGAATGCCCTCCTTATATACATTTCATGAACCCTAACCTAAGAACATTATACACTACTTATTATGGTTACATTGATAATATTGGTACCTAATACAGTTCTGTAATGAGTCATTCTGATTAATATCTATTTATATTTATTCTATGATGTTCTATATGACATCATTTATTCTATATGAGTCATATTTATTAATAGATATTCTATAACATTCTATATGACATCATATGATTCCATATGACTCACTTATGAGTCATTATGATATTATATGAGTCATTGATGATCCAAATATCATATATAGTTAAATATGAAACATAAATTATTAATAGTCTTATTAGATATATCAGATATAAGATATAGATAATATCCATAGATTAGATAAGATAAGCCTATTTTATATAATATTTTTTAACATATATACCATGCTGCCATTGTGCACTAGATCCACCTACCTCACCTCTGCCTCTTACAACAGCAGTCTCTTGAACCTGCACTGTTCCTTTTTGGCTATGTACATTAATTCTGCATGTTGACTTCTGTTGGGAGTGGAGTAGTGGAGATATTATCTGAATTACATAATGTGCATGCAGCTGTAATATGCATTCTGTCCGATCCCATTGTACTCCTCAGCTCGAAATGTGAACCTGGTTGGCTACCTTCCCTGGAGACATCCGCCCTTTTCTGATCGATTATAAATATTGCAACAACTACATACCATATCTACACAGATCCTCGAGGGTAGCTCGTCTCGGTATAGTATTGGCTCGGGCATCTACAGGCGTAGAAATCACACTGCAAAGGGCATGGAGTCCAATATATTGCAGTGGGCAGTGGGGGATGGTGACAGGCTAATCCGAAGTGGTTAGTGTTGAAATAAATGGCACACATCGACGACGAACACGATTTTGTCCTCGTCTAGGTAGATAAGTAGGGTACAGAGGGCAAAAGGGCAAACAGATGGGGAGGGGGGTACAGTCTATACTACATATATATGTAAATCTAAACAATAAAAGTACCTCGACAGAGCCTGACAAAAAAGGGAAAGGGCAGAGTGGCACACTCGTCCGGGTCTGGTTCCAACAGTTAGCACTAGTGTCGTGTTTTCTTTGAGTATTGGTGAAATGCAACAGAGTGCAACAAGAGCCACGAAATGATGTCCCACGACGAGATTCATAAAATATCCATGTATTTCGTAAAGTAGGAAAGTACAACAATCAGAATAGACCAACTGAAACGGAGTGCCCAGCGCTCAGGGAAACGAGAAGATAGAGACCGTGACTACTAAAATGGGAAAATGAACTATGTACAAGAGTTAAATAATGTAGTCGCAACGTCAGAGGGTTTTGAAAAAAAGGAATATGCCTAAGACGTTAAGCGTTTCACATGACCAACAAGTTGGTCAATAGTGTTCTGGACTTTCCGGAACTTGGACACCCCGCAACGTTCGCTCTCGATGTGCTGGCAAAGTCCACTGAGTGTCCCGAATCTAACACGACAGGTATTCAATGGGCAAATATACATCTTCCCCTCATGGCGAGAACTGGCTAGGTGCTGGTTCAGTCCCGCGAGCGTCCTAAAAGTGCCGTGGCACAAGTAACACTCGTATCTGTTGCCATTCCAAGCCGCAGGAGTCGCATATAGTCTCGTCGTCGGCCCCGCGGTGATCATGCGGGAGGGGTCCGTGATGACATTGTTTTTGTCATATTCACGGACAGTGCGATTGACTTGACTGCGGTCTATGCCTGATGCACAGGTTCCGGCCTCCATGTGCAGGGCAAGAGCCGAGAGGGAGATGAACGCGAGACCGCATCCTCGGAGAGGACATATGAAATCGTTCGATTTGTGAATTTTCGAGTTCAGGTGCTGGAATGAGTCAGCATCAATATATGCAGAAGGGGTTATGAGAATAAATGCTCACCGAATGGAGGTTGCTCTCAGATTGGAAATGAAGATCGCATGGGACGCAATAGTGATGATATGGGGATTGGCGATAGTGTTCTTTTAAGCCTTGGATGTTTTTGAAGAACTTGCGGCAAAAGGAACACCAAATATGTTCCTGATCATAATGGTCCTTCAAATCTCCTTCATCCTCAAAGCGCTCGCTGCATTGTTGACAATAATGATGCAGCGGACTTTGGACCCAGTGCTGCTCCAGAGCGTGCCATGAGTCGAAAAAGATGCTGCAGTCGTTGCAGTAGTTCCTGTAGTACATGATGGTCAGTGGGAAAGATAAATTGAGGATGGAGTTGGGTAGAATCACGTTTATATATGGCAAGGAAGCTGTCCGAGTCATGGTGCCTCATGGTGGCGGCATGGCTTTTCTCTTCGGGTCCGCACTAGACCCACCAGACCCATACCCACCTTTGCCTCTGAATCACTACCGTGCAGCCATTGTCCAATCCCGCCAGCTGCATTTCGTTCTTGGATACATGCAATTCTGTACTTGGATTTCTGTTGGCAGGGAAGATCGGTCAATGGAATATATAACAGAGACAAGAAAAAAGGGGGAAGCGTAACGACGATGGAAGATAATAGGAAGACACGCGGAATAGCAACGACTTTCCCAAGACTCCGCCATATTTATGAGTGTGACATGTGACATGTGACAGTCTGTAATATTACTATCAGCTCATCGTTCTCTCGCCGCTCAATCATTCTGAACGAGTGCCGCGACCTCACGAGATCTTGCCATGCTTTGTAACGCACAAGAAACCCCGATCGAAATTGTCCGGGAGATATTGGCTGTATTTTCAGCGGCGCTTTCAATACGCATACTTATGCTATTTCCGTGGTTTCTCAGCCACATCTGTTCTAGGTAGAGATACCTATTCCTATCCATGATCACTGAATTTTGGCACAAGATCGTGATAACCTTTTCTTTCGGGGAGCCTGAGCGCATAATAAACGTTGTTCGCTTCTTCTTGGAACGTGACCTGGCAGCGCCGTTCTCATTCTGTGGCATCGACGCATGTTCATGGCAATCGAAAAAGGCGAGATTGCGTACGCCAGACGATGCACATGCTGGTTGAACAGTCGATGCGTTGGAAAAAGGCATCAATCCATCTCACTGCAGATCATCTGCTGCCATTAATTCGAACGACGAATCACCTTCCTCTGTTGCAGGAGCTTGATTTCACTGTGTCGCACCCACAGGAAGATATTCTTCAATTTCTAAGCCCCGTATTTCAAAACGCTCCGTCCTTGGACATCCTCAAGATTGACACACTCCCTAGGGTTGAAGGCCGTTAATATTTTTACGATGGGATCTGGGGCTTCAGATTTCTTTGCCGCTCTTCCACAGATGACAAAATTGCAATCACTTGAATTTGGTTGGTTCCTTGATTGGGCATCAGGTGCCATGCCGTCCAGTGTTCCAACTTGACAAAGTTGGCTTGTGGCGAGCCTCGTTGGTTACAATTTCTGGAAGCGCCTTCACTCGAGGACTTGTCTATCGATTACAGTAAGGATGTCGACGACGACATTGTATCATCGTCCTTCAATGACATCGTATCATCCTTTCTACGCAGGTCTTCCTGCAACCTGAATATCTCGAGTCTTGGCATATCACGCGTTCAAGCAGCCACAGCCATAGAAATCATCAGGAATACGCCTCGAACCACCTGTTTGCGACTGACAGAGATTGCTCAAGTAGGGGATGTCTTTGAGCAGCTTACCCTTAATTATAACCTCTTGTACGAATTGATTTTGTCGCGGACGGTTGACAGTTGCCATCACGAGAGACTACAAACGTTGGAAATGAACTCTATCCGCTGTTTGCTCTAGTGCTAGAGGTCAGAGGACATATCTGTGCTGCGCGAAGAACGCGGGGTTCAATTTGTAGTCGGCTAGACACACGGAGCCCAGTGGATAAAAGAGGAGAAGCTGGGGTGTCATGACATCTACGACATTGCGCATGAAAACGACCTTGCTCATATCATACTGAATCAAATACACCTTCTCGAGTACAGTATAAGAGCAATACTACCAGACTACATACGAATTGTTCTACATTATTGCTGTTTTAGCGTACATTGAGACTCCGAGGACAAAGCAATTAAAAAATGGGCGTCCGTAAAAAGGTACATAACTGAGTTGAATCGTTCAACAAAAAAGCTGGTCTCAACACACACACACGCACTTATGAGGCTTTAAGGTTTAACGTTAAACACGGTGCGCCAAAAGCATAAAATTTTTCTTTCTCGAGAGCAACAAGGAGAGGGATCCAAAAAAAACCGACGAGATGGTACAACACGGCGCGCGGATAAAAGAGTTTCAGCAAGTTAGTAGGTTGGGGCGGGGGATATTGGCATAATACAGTTCCGGGGAGGCCTTTCTTTCAAGTCACAATATCGACCTGTGGTGGGGATATCGCATATGTAAGCAAAACTCTCCAGACATAAAGAGAGGCAGCAAAAGAAAAGAAAGGAAAAAAGCGTCACCTTTTTCACATGAGTATCATTCGTCGTCACCATCTCTCTGGAGACTAGCCCAACGATGGCGGGAGCCCTTGTTCAATTTCTTCTTTTCTTTCCTTTCGTCCCCGGTGTACTTTTGAACGCACTCCGCGTCTGCACTTGTGATCCTCCTCTTCCAACAGCACCGCCGGTCTCCTGACCCGCGTCCGCAACCCCACCCACCATTCCGTCCCCTTCCCCTTCCCCACCACCCGCATTCGCACCCACAATCGCCGTGCGCCTCTTCCCCCCGCCCACCTCAACTGTAGCCATCGGCACACCCGCACTCGTCGGCGCACTCGCCGTCAAGCTCGTCCGCGCCTTTTTATTGATCGGCCGCGCCCCTGCCGGGTCCACCACCATCATCATCACCGTCGCCGTCGCCGAACCCGAACCCGAACTCGACGTTGGCCGGCTCTGAATGGGCGCACGACCCGGGACGAACCCTAGCCCAGCGGCTCGAGCACCCACGCCGTCCTCCCCATTCTCCAGCACCCCGTCGACACCATGGCCATCCGCGTCGGGTCCGTCAGGGCCTTCGCCAGCCACGGACCCCACAGAGGGCGTAGAGCTGGACGCCGTCGTCGCCGCGTCGCTAGGCGGCACGCTCGCAATCCCAGTCGTCGCCGGACCTGCAGCTCCTGTACCACCACTTGCCCCTTCTGGGCCAGGAAGATTCCAGGCACCCAAGAAATGCTCAAGATCAAACCCATTCCTGTTCCCGTTCCCAGTTCCCGTTCCCGTTCCAATTCCATCCCCACCTCCAGTTGCACCAGCACCGGGACCTGCATTCCCACCTTCACCACCTCCTTCCACGTCCGCATCCATCAACGTTGGATCAAGCCCAAACGTCTGGATCAGATTATGGATCGTCGTATTGAGCGCATTCACGTCCCGGTCAATGTCCTCAGTCGCATGCCAGCTGGAGGAAAGCGTGGCCAGGTTCGCGTCGTGCGACCCAGCACTCGCGCTCACAGTCCCGCCATTGTTGCCGTCGTTGGCGCCTAAGGTACGGTTTGAGGCTTGTCCGCTGCTGTTGGTCATGTTATTGTGGGTGGTAGTGGAAGAGGGGGCGGCGGCGGCAGGTGCACCCGCTGTCGCGGTATACCCAATGTGCGGAGTTGCGTTCTGAGGCGTGAACAGTCCATCGTAGCTCCCTTCTCCCGCTTCTTCCGTCCCTCCTGTGCCTCCCGATCCCGGGCCACTCCACTCGCCACCCGCGCCAAACAACGGGAAACTAAACCCCGCAAACCCTTGCATCGAATTCCCATTCGCATACCCTCCTCCGGTGGTCGCCCCAGCATTGGGATTGGAGGCCGGAAAGCCGTTATACCCCTGATACATCCACGGGAGGATAAATGGAGACTGGCCGCGCATGACACTGAGATCGCCCGTGTAGGGCTCACCAGGTGCGTCCACTGCACCTGCCATGGCGGTCGTGCTTGTGGCTGTGGCTGTGGCTGTGGCGCCGGAACGAGCGGCGGAATTGGATTCGGAAGAAGCCCCGTTGACGTCTGTCCCATCGAACGAGATGAGGCCGTCTGGAACGGGAACGTATGCGCCACCGTCAGCCCCGGCGCGAGGGGTGGAGAAGGAACTGAGCGTAGGCGATGTTGCGGGCGTAGAAGAGGAGGCGGCAGGTGTCGCGTTCGAATTGGATGCAGCGTTAGCACCATTCGCCAGAGGAAGGTTTGCGAGTTGAGGGCTTGGTACGAGATAGCTCGAAATATCAAAGGGAGGAGTTGGGCTCTGCTGTATTGCATGATGAGTGTCTTCGCGTCTCGCCTTTTCGTCTCCGTCTGCGGAAGTCAAGAACCCGCCTTCGTAGTGATGATCCATGGAGCCACTAGGCGTCTGGGTAGCCAACGTCGTGAGAAGCTGCTGAATTTGGGCAGGGGTGAGGTTAATCATGAGATTGCGGGGGTCGAATGAAAAGGTGGCATTATCGCCCGGCCCTGCAGAGGCAGAGTGGCCGTGTGCAGAGTTGCTCTGTTGTGAGTGTGAGCCGTGAAAAATGGGGGGCGTACGCGCGAGGGCGCGTTCCGCGTTCAAAGCAGTGCATACATGCGGATTGGCGGCCGTCTCTGCCGAGGACACGGGCAAAGGGGTGTTGACCGACTTGGGAGTTTCAATATTCGACTCAATTGTTGGGTAATCCATGCTGTCATGGGCGACATGGGCGGCGCCATGGGGGGTGTCGTTCAAGTCTAATGCAGAAAGAGAGCAAGTTGTTGCATTGTCATCACCCAATTCAAGGATACCCTGGGAAAGAGTAGGGGAGGTAGAACGGTAATCACTTAGCGTCATGCCCAAGGATGGATTGTCTCTTCCACCCCCGACTACTGGAACTGGCTGGTTCATCACGACGGTGGAGTCGCTCATCATGGCGTCTTCGTCGGACTCGTCTGGCAATGCAGCACTCGTTGGTGGAATCGGTCCAGTCTGCTTTCTTCCATCCTCAATCATGAGCCTGGCGCGTCGCCTGGTGACGACGCCGCCGACTCTTTGACCCGTTCCACGTTGATGGGGATTTCCACCGGCACCGCCTCTTCTTTGGACAGACACGTTTGAACCAGGGTTCCCATCACTCCGTCCGTGATGATGCCCGCCAGCGTGATGACCGCCGTTCCCAACGCCGCCAGAGCCAGGCGCGTCCTGCTTGCCAAACACGCCCGCCAAAAACTTGACGATCCGATTAATGGTATCCTCCTGCTTTTGATGTTTCTCGCGGGCCATGAGAGCGTCCTGCCACAGCAACTCGTTGGACCGCTTGAGCTCGCTGAGTTCTGCGCTTATCGTCGTCTGGTGTCGTTTGATCGCAGCTATGCCCTGGACGATCGAATGGATATCCAGAATCTGTGCGTTGCTAAGAACAGTCAGACCCGTTGGCCCCACACCGGATGCGCCCAGAACGCTTGCAGCGACGTTGGGAGCGCTGGGACCAGCAGGGCCGTTGACTCCAGCGCCTGTGCCACCTAGACCGACGACGGTATTGCCATTGACATCAGAGACGAGGGCCGCGGCGACGGCAGCAGCAGCGGTGACATCGTCAGCATGTTGCTGGATCTGCATCTGTTGCTGCGAGCTCTGTTTCTTCCTCTGGATGAGGCAGAGCAAGTCTGGCTGACCCCGATGGAAGTTGGCATGGGAAAAGTTCCAGAATTCCGTCTCGGTCTCTGATCGGAGGACGCCCTGCTGGAGGTGAGGGATCTTGTGAAAGCCGTACATGTTGAGCTGGCGGACAAAGGAGGAAAAGTTTTTGTGCTTGAACCATCTGCCTAGGACCTCGTTTGCAAAGCGTTCGTGGTCGAGGACTGCGGGGTGAGCAGGGACGGAAAGGGCAAAAGACACCAAAGGCGTACCGAAGAACGAGTCGCCGTCGTCGGACCAGCGGATAAGACTGGCGTTCTTTGGGTCGTTGACCATTTCGTATAGTTTTTGGAGAAAGGCGGGGACGACCTGGCGGGAATGCTTGGAGACATGGGTGGCGGAGGGAGGAAGACGATGGTGAGAACGAGAAAGCGCAAGCTGTTGATCAGACGCCATCACTCGAGAACGTTCCACCACCGACGACGACGTCTGCCTCTGCCAAACACGGCCAAACACTAGCTACCAGCCCGCATGACGTATGCGTCGACCTGCCTGAGCAGCGCGGCCTCGTCGCCGCTGTTGTCCAGCACCACCGTCGCGTGACGTAGCTTCTGCCCGATTCCCATCTGCGCCGCAATCCGTGCCCGCGCGTCCGCCTCGCCCCGCCCGTCACGCTTCATCAGCCGCGCCCGCTGCTCCTCCTCCGGACTGCCGGCCCTGCCGTCCGTCAGCCGTCCGTGTGTCCAACCGCCACGCACCAGTACACCACCACCACCTCCCGCACCCACCGCCATATCCCGCTCTCGATCAGCAGCGGCACGTCCAGCACGACCATCCGCTCCCCCGCCCACCAGTGCCAGAACACGGCCTTGACCATCTCCCACCGCACCTCCGGGTGCACGATCCCGTTCAGCTGCCGCCGCCGGCCCTCGTCCCCAAACACAATCTCCCCCAGCCTCTTCCGGTCAAGCCGCCCGCTCCCGTCCGCCAACACCACCTCGGGCCCAAACTGTGTTACGATCTTGCGGTACGCGCGGGTCCCAGGCTCGACCACTTGGCGCGCCAGTGCGTCGGCATCAACGACGGGCACATGGTACTTATCTCGCAGGAGCCGTGACACCGTCGACTTTCCCGTCGCTATTCCGCCCGTGAGGCCCACAACTGCAGCGGGACGTAAGCACAGGTATACCAACAGGAAACAAGATGCACCCAACATGTTGACACCAGGCAAGCACATTGTTGACGCTTGTTGTCGCAATTTCAGTACATGTTGCTATGTTTAGAACCTCCCGATCCACCTCCTCAACACCAGCCACCTCGCTACACACATCAACGCCGCTCCAAGCAGAACCATCGAGCCAGCATACCACCCAACAACCACATACCCTCCCGATCCTTTCTTGATCGCCCCCGAAATCGGCGGGCCCGCCAGTGCTCCAAGCGCCAGAATACTCATAAACATCCCCATGCGTCGTCCCAAGTCATCCATATGTCCCATTTCCATCAACGGGTTTCCCACCAGTGATATGTACGCCCCTGAACAGAACCTTGCCGTGACATCAGCACCTACAGCCGCACAATCAAGCCACTACTCACCCATACACAACCGCAATCGCCACCAACCCATGCGGCGTCCGCACATATGGCCAAATAAACGTCAATACCCCCGCCACCGCCGTAAATGGTGCCATCACACTCAACGGCCCCATCCTATCGCACATCCAGCCAGACGTGTACCGCCCCACCAGACTCGACGCATTCACAATAGACACCAGATAAAATGCGCGCGTCTCGCTCATCCCAAACACATCCACCGCCGCCACGTCAATGTACGTCAGCACCGTGTACAGCCCCAAAAACGTCGTAAACGCCGAAACACAGTAGACCGTGAATGGTAGCGACCGAAAAGCAGCGAGGTTGAGTAGGCCGCCCGGCATGTTTTTGGGCGGGAGACGCCGTCTCATGACGAGGTTTGAAACGCCGAGCGTAAAGATGAGCATGATGCCGAAGATCCGCATCGTCCATTTAAATCTGCCCAACACGTCAGCCTTGTCTCCAGAAAAGAATGAGTGAACGGACGCCATACCCGACTTGGCCTATCAGGTTCTTTGCAGTGATAGGGATCAAACACCCACCGAGCGACGACCCCGTCGCGACAATCCCCATCGCAAGCCCGCGTCGCTTTTTGAACCAATGTGCAATCACCGTCAATGTTGGGCCAAACATCCCTCCAATCGCCAACTAGAGATTCCCCCAAAGTCAGCCTTTAGACGCACGGAAAGAATGCAAAACACGCACGCCGATCCCAAAGCCTTGGCACAGCAAGAATTGCCAATAGACGGTGCACTCGGCCACTAGGAACGTGGACATGACCAATAAGAGGCTAGACCCGAGGAAGAGGGAGTGGAAATAGCCCAGGTCGAACAATCGCCCGACGAGTAAGGCAGGAAGGAATCCGAGCGCGTACTGAATCGAGCCAATCCATGCGCTACAACTGGCCATCATCATCCGACACACAAGAATAGGGCAGAGACGTACATGGTCGAAGGCGACGAATCCTGTAAAACCGTTGCCTGATAATGTGACTGGAAAATCTACTCCCCCAATCCGTCAGTAGGCTAGCACCAAAGAACTGGATAAAACGCACCCCCCAGGAAACCACGAATCCAAACCTGTTTTGAAGAAGACGTTAGCACAAGGTCTGTAACAAGAAATGACAACTTACGTCGAGAATGCGTTTAGAAAGCCCTGGATACGCATGAGTCAGAGAAATCGACGAGGAAGAGAGAGAGAGGGAGAGAGGGAGTGGGGCTCACTCCTAAAACGACCATCCACGCTCGAAGTCCACCATCTGGATAGACGTCTTCTTGCCTGGCTTTGGTATTGGGGTCGTCCCCCTTTAGCGCTTTCACATCCTTCATATCCACCTTGTCAAATCCCTCTTGTCCCTTCTTTTTCCCGGTTCTTCTGCATTTGATCCCTGCCCACCACGACACCTTGTTCCTGCGTGTTACACTAACCGGTAAACCGTTCACTTTCTCCCACTTTTCCGGTTTAAAAGCGTGCTTGTCCTCTCCGCTTGCGAGCGTGACAGAGACCACTTTTGAATCGCCGCCCCGGACGGCGGGTGCGGAAAAGACGGAGTCGGAAGACGGGCATCCGCGTCGGGAGAAGAAGGAGAGGACGGAAAAGGCCCGTTGGACAGATTGGACGGACGCCCCATCGTCGGCTTCGAGTGCCAGAACAGGAGAGACGCTGGGTGAACTCGACATGGCTGCGTGCGTGCGTGCGTGCGTGCGTGTGTGCGATGAGGAGGAGGAGGAGAAGGAGGACGGGCGGTGCGTGCTTATAACTTGTGCGTCGTCGGACGAGGACTGATGAAACTCCCTCTGCCAGTGTGATGCCTTCCAGAGCGGGTCAGATAGGCTCTATCGCCGGGCTGGACGTCAGTACGCTTGTGTTTCATAGATAAAGACAGGTACATCAATAAGCAAGGTGGGAGTGAATGAAAAAGACGCACAGGGTGGGTGTGGTTAAATAGAGAGACTAGAGTTTCCCGATTTTGACCGGTAAGCGAGCGGAACGGCCGTTGTACGTATGTACAAGGCGAGGTTAAATGGAGGTTTTTTTTTTTGTAAATAGCTCTAGTGGGGCATTGCGGTTGGCTGGCATGTTGATGACGCTTAACCGCCATCAAGGAGAACAACATCAACAACTGATGGCGCACTGGTGCCAGATCGCTTCTGAATGGTGTGAAGAGTGATGCCTTGTGATACCTTGTGATACCAGTGATACGAGCTGATACGAGCTGAAGGGGAAAAAAGAGATATCATGATCTTCAAGTTATACTTTGTGTCAGTAACATCAACAAAAGAGCCAGAGTCATATATTAAAATCCTTGTAGTACATCATGATTGTAATTTCCATAACATAATCTGAGCATGCAGATTTCCTGTAATTCACTGTGAGGTATGAACATTGCAACTGGCCTTACATTCGTTCCATATTCTATAGTCAATTTGCGTTGCTAGCTTGAGCAGCGGGCGAGGCTGACACACACACGCACGGATTGCGGCGCAGATAGGAATTGAGCAGAAACTACATCATGCGCCAGGCATATAATAACAAGAACAGGATGCACCCAACAAGCACATTGTTGATACTTGTTGTCGCAATTGAGTTCGGATTCGGTCCGATTACATTTACATTTTGTCTTTAGTTCCATCAGAACTTCCCGATCCACCTCCTCAACACCAGCCACCTCGCTATACACATCAACACCGCTCCAAGCAGAACCATCGAACCAGCATACCACCCAACAACCACATACCCTCCTGATGCTTTCTTGATCGTCCCCGAAATCGGCGGGCCCGCCAGTGCTCCAAATGCCAGAATACTCATATACATCCCCATGCGTCGTCCCAAGTCATCCATATGTCCCATTTCCATCAACGGGTTCCCCAATAGCGATACGTATGACCCTGAACAAAACCTGCTGCGCCATCAGCACCTTCAGTCCCACACAATCAAGCCATTACTCACCCATAGAAAACCGCAAGCGCCACCAACCCATGCGGCGTCCGCACATATGGCCAAATAAACGTCAACACACCCGCCACCGCCGTAGACGGTATCATCACACTCAACGGCCCCATCCTATCGCACATCCACCCAGATGCGTACCGCCCCACCAGACTCGACGCATTCGCAATAGACACCAGATAAAACGCGCGCGTCTTGTTCATCCCAGACACATTCAGCGCCGCCACGTCAATGTACGTCAGCACCGTGTACAGCCCCAAAAACGTCATAAACGCCGAAATACAGTAGATCGTGAACGGCAGCGACCGAAAAGCAGCGAGGTTGAGTAGACCGCCTGGCATGTTTTTGGGCGGGAGACGCCGTCTCATGATGAGGTTTGAAATGCCGAGCGTAAAGATGAGCATGATGCCGATGATCCGCATCGTCCATTTGGGTCTGCCCAACAAGTCAGCCTTGTCTCCAGCCAAAAAAGAATGAATGGACGCCATACCCGACGTAGCCTATTAGGTTCTTTGCAATGACCGGGATCAAACACCCACCGAGCGACGACCCCGTCGAGACAATCCCCATCGCAAGCCCGCGTCGCTTTTTGAACCATTGCGCGACCACTGTCATCGTCGGGCCGAATATTCCTCCAGTCGCCAACTCCCCCAAAGTCAGCCTTTAGAGACACACGAAAGAGTGCAAACACGTACGCCGATCCCAAAGCCTTGACACAGCAAGAACTGCCAATAGTAGTTGCACTCGGGCACTAGGAACGTGGATATGACCAATAAAATGCTAGACCCGAGGAAGATGGAGTGGAAATAGCCCAGGTCGAACAATCGCCCGACGATTAAGGCAGGAAGGAATCCGAGCGCGTACTGAATCGAGCCAATCCATGCGCTACAACTGTCCATCATCCGACACAAAAGAACAGCGCAGAGACGTACATGTTTGAAGGCGACGAATTCGTTAAAACCTTTGCCTGATAATATGACTGGAAAATCTACTCCCCAATCCGTCAGTTGCTCTAACAAGGCTAGCACCAAAGAACCGGATAATACGCACCCCCCAGGAAACCACGAATCCAAACCTGTTTTAAAGAAGACGTTAGCACAAGGTCTGTAACAAGAAATGACAACTTTCGTCGAGAATGTGTTTAGAAAACCCTGGATACGCGTGAGTCAGAGAAATCGACGAGCAAGAGTGTGTGAGAGAGGCTCACTCCCAAAACGACCATCCACGCTTGAAGTCCACCATCCGGGTAGACGTCTTCTTGCCTGGCTTTGGTATCGGGGTCGTCCTCCTCTAGCGCTTTCACATCCTTCTCATCTTCCTCGTCAAATTCCACTTTTCCCTTCTTCTTGGTTCTTCTGCTTTCGATCCGTGCCCACCACGGCACCTTGTCCTTGTAGGTCACACTGGCCAGTAAATCGTCCACTTTCTCCTTCTCCGTTTTGAAAGGGTGCTGGCCGACTCCGCTTGCGAGCGCGACAGAGACCATTTTTGATTTTTGGGCGGTAGATACGGAAAAGACAGAGTCGGAAGACGCGCGTTTGCGCTGGGAAAAGAAGGAGAGGACGGAAAAGGTGCGTTCGACAGACGACCCATCGTCTTCGTTTTCCGATTCTTTATCCTGATGCTGATAGGGTCGTATGCTGATAGGGTCGTCGGAGGCTGCGGCGACCGGCGGAACGTTGGCTTCGTGTGCCAGAGCAGGAGAGACGCTGGATGAATTGGACATGGCTGCGTGCGTGCGTGCACGATGATGAGGAGAAGGAGGGCGAGCGGTGCGTGTTTATAACTTGTACGTCGTCGGACACGGACTGATGAAACCAGGCGCAACTCCCTCTGTCAGTGTGACGCTTGCCAGGGCGGGTCAAATAGGCTAAATCGCCGGGCCAGACGTCAGTGTTTGCATGGGTAAAGACAGGTACATAAATATATCAACGGTTGGAAACAAGGTGCAAGTGAATGAAAAGATGCGCGAGGTGGGTGTGCTTCCCGAAGGTAGATCGATAGACAGATGGACAATGCCATATAGAGTTGTTTGCTCACCTCGGTGACGTGCAAAGGATTAAATGGGGACTAGAGTTTCCCCTTTTTTGTGCGGTAAGCGGGCGGAACGGCCTTTGTACGTACGTACAAGGAGAGAGAAGGCGAGGCTAAACGGAATTTTTTTTTCGTGAATAGCTCTCGTTTGAGTCAAGGGAGTCTGGGGAGTCTGAAGTGGGGCGTTCCAGATGAGAGGTTAGGAAGGTGGTGGGGAGGCCCGCTATTAAAATAACCATGGCACGAATTTCCAATTCCGCGCTAGCATGTCCGCCATCAAGGTGATCAACATTGGCAAGGGCGAGTTCGATGAGGATGCCTAAATGCGTTCGACCTCGTGACGAGGAGAAGTCAAGAACAAAGATATGGCGCGTTTGCCGCGGTTGTGCCGCGTCGCTTCTGAATGAATGGTGCCTTGTCATGATACCCTGTGATACCAGTGATACGAGCTGATACGGGCGGAAGGAAGAAAAATATGATATCTTGTACCTTGCGTGTGTTGCTGATTAGATGATGCTGGGAATTCGAATCTGGAAGAGTGAGAGCTTCAATGACAGGCACACCCGCGGCGTAAATTAATTAACCGGTGGTGCCAGCAGCCATGCTAGCCATGCCCGCCGCGTGAGTGACAAGTGCCAGACGGATGGGAAGCGACTCGACTCGGGCACCGGCCGTCTTTTTGTGCTGATGGCCGCTATCGCTAGAGTTCTGCGATGTCAGAGAATGGATCAAGGGGGTATCTGTTCCCCCTCCCCAGCGACACGGTGGAGGTCACGATGATGGCTCGCGCCTGAGTCCCGTGTCTTGCATAGCACGACTTTGTACTAGGTTCATTTCTGTATTCTGTTACTAGTACGTCATTAATATGTCCACTTGACGCTATGTACAGCCTTCCAGAAACCCGTCTGACATCTCGATGGAATTTGTTGCGAGGGCCCCGAGCCCTCATGCCCTTCACAGTGCCCTTCACGACGACAATGTCAGGGGACGGAGTACGACGAACCTTGGGATTCATTTTTTCTTAAATTTACATTGTCACATTGGCACGAATGAGTGCATATTTAGCACACTGCAGGATTTGCAGAAGGGGGTTTCATTGGATCGTTGGATGTGAGCCTCACTGAACGTCACTAGCCGACGAACGGTCGCACTCGACCAGTCCTCGGTCTTAGTGGACATGCTCAAACTATGGGGGTGCGAGGCAGCGCACGCGTGCCACATACTTCAATTGGAGATATACCCTCGCGTCTCCAAGTCACTCATGTTAGCTTAATCATTGACACGCATCCTTGCTTTGCGGGCGGGCGGATTACTACCTTTCCCGCTTTCCGCAGAATCTTTCGCAAAGACGCGGCCTGTTGTGGTTCTCCGCAGTGGGTCGGATGAGCCATGCATGAGGTGTGCGTGAAATAAGGCAACTGTTCATATCATGCATCAGTTTGATTTACAAAACTTCATTCTTTCAATTTCTAAGCAACGTCGGCAAAACAACTTGGCTGGACGCGATAAGCTTTGTTGTTGTTGTATCGGATGATGGGAAAATTTGCTTGTACATATTCGGCAAGCTGCCTCAGATATCAAAATCACGTAGTCCATGGCGTATATGGTGCTTTTCGAAACTTTTACTGAATGTTCGTATTTTCTAACTATCGTCGTTAGGCGCATCTGGAAGCCGAGGTGGATTTGCAGGCCGTGGCAGGGGTGGACGCGGTGGTGGTGACCATGACGGGGGTAGAGAGCGAGGGGATGCAAGTGGGGATGGAGGGTGAGTAGCGCCTGACCGTTGCAGAAATCGTCTTATCTGCTGGCCTTCTTATGTTTTGTTACATTCATGTTTTTGGTCTTACAGTTTTTCATACTTAGTGTTTCGGCAGTCAATCTGACCGGAAGTTTCAGTAGTTTACTTTACTTTTTTCTCAAATGTATATTTCTATTCGTAAAAAAAAAAAAAAAAAAAGGGTGAGTAGCATTTATGGTTCTTCGGGCGCTGAACTTAATTCTCTAGTTGGGATGAGAGGCGTTGCGCGTGGAGGTCGCGGTGGGCGGCGGCAAGCCTGACCGGGGAGGAAGGGGAGGAGGCAGAGGCGGAGGTCGAGGCCGTGCAAAGAGCAGGTCCAACGTCGTGGAGCCTCTCAGACACCCTGGCATTTCATCGCTAAAGGTAATGACCGCATGCTCGTGACGAAAAACATTGTTCCTGGCGAATCCGTATATGGCAAAGTGGACGCGGGAGATGGGACGAAGGTTGAGTACAGGGTGTGGAATCCGTTTCGTTCAAAGTTGGCTGCGGGCGTGTTGGGTGGCTTGGGTGGCTTTTTCATCAAGTCCGGTGCCAAGGTGCTGCATTTGGGTGCCGCAAGTGGGACGAGTGTCAGTCATGTCGCGGATATCGTTTCGGTATGTGTTGTCTTACTCTCATGTTCCGTTCATGGATCGTATTGTAGGATGGTGTTGTACATGGAGTTGAATTTTCACCACGTTCAGGCCATGACCTGATTTACATGGTTCAAAAGCGAAGATGCTCATTTACCAAATAGATATCGGATGCTAATTTCGACAGTCGATGTGATTTTTGCAGACGTTGCTCAGCCTGATCAGTCTCGGATTGTCATCCTTAACGCCCAAAATTTTCTCCGTGATACCGGTCGCGTTGTGATTTCAATAAAAGGCTGCATTGACTCGACGATGCCGCCGGAGGCGATATTTGCAAACGAAGTAAAAAATTGAAAGAGGCGCAGTTCAAGCCTCTCGAACAAGCTACCCTTGAACCAGGCCTGTAAATGATTGCTTTTATTCAAATAGTTGATGTATTCCATTGGATGCTCATTTTTAACAAGATTTTGTTTAAAATTCAACTAAAACATACAAAAAAAAAACACTGTAAATGTTTGTAGGCAGAACTTCCATAGAAGAAGTATGCAAAAAAGTTTACATGATCATGTTCATCAGGAAAAGTGGAATTTGGTAATATTCTTAACAGGGTTTATTCTCTTTAATCATCTCTTAAGTAGATATATTTGCCCTATCTTACACTTGGCAATCACAACCCTTGTAAGATGTTGGTTGGCAGATGAGTGGCAGGGTGTTGTATTTATTTGTATTACCAAATGTTGAATTAATAATGATATGGAACTTTGAGTATTGAACTCATAGCTTGAATATATAAATCAATATTAATGAATGCTTACCAAATCACTGTATTTGGTTCCTTATTGTAGATATTATATAATTTCATCCCAGGAACAGTATGAAACAATAGCATGTGATGTATGCTCAATAGTGATGTCAATGGCTATAGCTGGTTTTTTTAAACAATTGCTATATCTAATTGTAGAAATTACCTAAAAATCTGAGATAATTTGAGCAGATAGTTCAACTAAAAAGACATGGGTCCTCTGCCAACACTAAACATTCCGCAAAGCTGGTGTTGAGAAAATTGACTTTAGCTGATTGCTTAGCAGCTATGGCTTAGCAGCTAAGCAATCAGCTAAAGTCAATTTTCTCCATGTTGGCCTCATATGTCACTTAGTGTTGGCAGAGGACCCATTGTCTTTTTGGTTGAAATATCCGCTCAAATTATCTCAGAGTTTTAGGTAATTTCTACAATTAGATATAGTGATTGTTTAAAAAAACCAGCTATAGCTGTTGACATCACTAATGCTCAATGAAACAAGTTTCATATGACTATTATTGACAGGTTGCTGTAAAGTGTGCAGCAATATGACAAGGATACATATCATGAACTGCCCAAGGAAAGGTGCACCTCAATCTTCATTCTCCTCATCCCCAGGAAAATTTGTCAGAACCATCACAGAAGAAAATGACACCAAGAAAATTTGAGCTATGATTGCAGCACTCAATGAAGAAGATCAGAATGGGCTTCTCAACAAACTCAAAACTGAGGGTTTTTAACAAGGAGGAACCAGAAAGTGGTTGGAACCTCCTGTAATGATAAAGGACAGTTAGCACTCAACTCTGTAATAGTTCAATCTAATAACAACAAATGATAATTGATAACTGTCCAATCACCTGAATTACCTCCTGAAATATCAGCTCTTGTTGGCTGTGGAGCAGAAGAAAACTTCATTAATGAAACACTAATCAAAACAATGAACAAAGAGAAACTCCTACAGCCAGTATGAGTCAAAAACCCTGATGGGACAATAAACTCAAATGGAATGATCACTCATAAAGTAAAAATCACATACCACATTGGAAACCACTTAATCAATACCAATTTCTTAATCACTAAGCTTGGAGATCAAGACCTTATACTTGGACTTCCCTGGCTGGAAAAATACAACACAACCATTGATTGGAAGGAATGAACACTTCAGTTTAATGAACTAATGGAGGAAAAACCAATATGGCAAATAGCAACCAACAAACCACTATGGGACAACAGAGAACACTGGATCAGAGTAAAAACATCCACTTCCCAGAATCTAGAGCATCAATTACAACAAGGAGCCACACCCACCACCCTCCCAGGAGAACACTATACCTGGGGGGGGCACATTCAAAAAAGCTGCCTCAGAAGAATTTCCAGTAAGCTGGACATGGGATCATGCAGTTGACCTAAAACCAGGATTCATCCCAAAAGTCAGTAAAATATATCCACTTTCACTGAAGGAACAATCATCACTTGATGAATGGATCACTGAGTGTTAGGACTACACCCAACACACCCTATATACCTTACAAGGGGAATAGAAAGAGATGAAACCAAGTGTATTGCTCTTAAAGAGAATTTGGAATCAGGATGTATACAACCTAGCAAATTCCCCTATGGCATTGCTGTTCTTTTTTGTAAAAAAGAAGGATGGAAAGTTGAGACCAGTACAGGACTACTGGAAGTTGAATGAGATGATGGTCAAGAACCAATATCCACTCCCTTTGATAGGAGAGCTAGTCAATAAATTGTCTCAGGCAAAAGTGTTCTTGAAGATGGATATATGTTGGGGATACAACAACATATGAATCAAAGAGGGTGACAAATGGAAGGCCAAATTCAGAACTAACTGAGGGTTGTTCAAACCCTTGGTAATGTTCTTTGGATTGACAAACTCACTGGCAACATTTCAAACTATGACGAATGACATCTTTCAAGTTGAGATTGCAGAAGGATGGGTTGTGATCTATATGGACAACATTCTGGTATTTTCAAAGTCCAAAGAGGAGCATGTCAAAGAGGTCAATCAGATACTGGCTAAACTTGAGGAGCACAAGCACAAGTTGTCACTAAAACTGGAGAAGTGCTTTTTTGACAAAGACAAATGGATTTCCTTGGTGTAGTGATCAACAAAGACTCAGTTTGAATGGAGTCTGCCAAGGTTAAAGCAGTAACAGACTGGCCAGTTCCAACTTGTAAATGGGAAGTCCAACAGTTCTTGGGCTTCATTAACTTCTACTGATGGTTCATCAAGGACTTTGTGAAATTGGCAAAACTGTTAACCCTCCTGATGGGAAAACATGAATGGCAATGGATGGAATTGCAGACAAAAACATTTAAAATGCTCAAAAGGACAATAGCAGAAGAGGTTCTAACAGATCATCAAAACCTTACATATTTCAGAAAACCTCAGAACCTGAATAGGAGACAGGCATGATGGATCACAGACTTACAGGACTACAACTTCATGATTAAACATAGGGCCAGAAAGGCAAACACCAAGGCAGACTTTGTTATGAGCTCACACCCATAACCACAATCCTAAAGCCTTGCAGAGGGGAGGAGAGTAGAGACAAAACCAAGGCTTCTCATAAGCCTACTACTACAAGTGGTACTGCTACATGGGTGTAGGGAAAACCATCTTGAGTCTTAGGGACTCAAGACTACTACTGTCCAACTTATATACCTCCAGGGAATCCCCCCTGATACCTCTCTCAGACCACTAACACTCTTACCATGTCTCAGCACCCATCCCTGCTGTCCTGTGCATGTTTTATGTGAGCACTGCCTCCCTGCAATGACTTCCTTCCTAAATGGCTACTCTTGCCAAGCCTGGATCTCTACTGGACTTCTCTAGACTGCTCTGGACTGTGATGCTGACTACCATGCATATGCCATGTGTATGTGCCCATATGCTGTGGCCCTAATCTGTACTCATGCCTTCCCATGGCTACTGAGTCTTGCCTTTCCCTTGTGGAGCATCCATTGTCTGTTGTCCAGTCCTATGTCATATCCCTAAGCCTGCTATGCTCCTGTAAGAGCTGCTGAGTTCTATGGGCAATCCCCAGTGTGCAAGTCCTAAGCACCATGCTGTGAGATTCCCAACCTATTGCTGTAGTCCCAGCATTGCTGCAAGTGCCAAGTATGGGCACTGCCTCATGTTCATTGTGTGGTTCTCCTGCTAGTGTCTGATCATCTCCCTACCACTGTCTCAGGTTTTTCTAGGCCTTGCCCATGTCTGGACTGCTTCTAGACCTCTCCTAGATCCCTTGCCTTGAGGTGCCATGTCTACATGCTCTCCATATGACTGAGCAATCCATAGTTCTGGTCCCACAGCATCCTTGTTCATATGCTGTCCAATGGCTGTGCTGCCTGACCAATCCCTTTGAGTCCTAGATTGGTATGTGCTGACTTAATCCAACATAGGGGCTTATGTGCCTGTGTCCTTAAAGACTTTGGCCTCCTATGGCTGTGCACTCTTGGCCCTGTCCAGCCCTGTGGTTGTACCAATGATATATCCTTGTAGTGACTCGTGACACTGACATAACATGCCTGTAACAATAGGGGTGGGTGTTTCCTTCTTGATATACAGATGACTCCTTGTTCAGCCATTGTCTCATCTTCTGCTGAGTACTCCCATACACTAACCCATGTGAAGTGTTCTCCTAGGTTCCTATGACAGTCTCCAACTGTCCCATGTGTTCCCAAGGTAGTCCCAGACCACTGGAATGGAAATAAAAAGTAATGCTAGGACTCTGCTCCTAACAGATTTGCTATCTAGATGGGCAGACCATCAAAAATACATCCCTGGATGTGAAACTTGTCAAAAAGTGAAACCAGATAGGCAGGCAAGGGTAGCACCTTTAATTCCAAATGAAGTACCTTCAGAACCATGGGAGATCATCTCTGTTGACTTTATAGGACCTTTACCAGAATCAAAAGGAAATGATATGATTCTGGTCATTGTGAATTGATTCACAAAGAAAGTGTACTTTCTTCCAACTACCTCACCCATCACATCACAAGGAACAGCAATCCTTTTCAGAGACAATGTATTTAGGGAACATGGACTACCTTGGAAGGTTATCAACAACAGAGGACCTCAATTTGCATCCAAGTTCATGGACAATCTTTATGGCATGCTGGATATCAAGGCAAATAGGTCTATGACATATCACCCACAGATGGATGGACAGACAGAGCACATGAATCAGGAAGTCAAGGAATTCCTAACCATGTTTGTGAACAACTGGCAAGACAACTGGAGTGATTGGTTGTCAGTGGCACAATTCTACTGCAATGATAGGGTTCACTTGGCAACAGGATTCACACCTTTCTTTATGAACTATGGATGCCATCCAAACAAAGGGCTCAACTTGACTTATGCACCCAAGGTCATCACCATTGAACAGTTGTCTAAGGAGATTGAGGATGTACATGCCAAAGCAAAAAAGGCACTCAAGAAAGCCACTCAGATCATGAAAGAGTGGTATGATGAACATAGACAGGTGGTACATCATTACCAACCAGGTGACAAAATTTACCTGAGCACAGAAAACTTACTGGTAATTCAAGCAACTAAGAAGCTCAATGGAAAGTTCATTGGTCCTCTGGAAGTGACTGAGAAAGTCAGTGAGTCAGCATACAAGCTTAAAGTACCAAAAGCATGGTGGGTTTACAATGTGTTTAATGAAGTGCTCCTGAAGCCATACAAGGAGCCAGCATTCCCTAAACAGAAAGAAAAGGTGGCTGTGCACAAGGAAGCACAGATGACAGAAGAGTCCCAGGAGGATGAGTATGAAGTTGAGGAAATTCTGGACAGTCATGTTAGTGGACATGGCAGGGGAAAACTTGGGTACCTTGTCAAGTGGAAGAACTACCCAATGGAAGAGTTGACTTGGGAGCCAGTTGAAAATGTTGCCAATGCACAGGCAAAAGTCAAGAAGTTCCACTGAGAACACCCCAGTGCTCCTAGACAGATGACCCACATGCAACAGGCTGAATTTACTCTCTGGAGGAACTTGACAGAAACCAGAGCACCTAGATGGCTTTATGGATGGGAAGATGGGAAGTTTGGATGGGACTGGACCAAGTGTCTGGAATGCAACTGGAGAAGATGGAAGGGAGATCACAAGTTGATCTATGAAGAGGAAGACACTGATGGGACATTCTCCAGGAAGATAAAGGAGTGCAGTGGGCAGTCAAACCTGTGCTTGATTTCCCATGACAAGAACTATGTATGTGAATGTGGTCACTTTGACCTCTTGGGATGTGAGGTCTTGAGGAGAGGGACATGTTATGAGCAGAAGTGAAGATCCTAACAACATGTGATGTGTATGACATCACTACAACCTTATGATTGGATGTGGATGATTTTCATTTTCTATGATTTATTTGAAGGCAAACCATTGCAAGGAAGAGGAAATATCACCAGGTCTTAACAACTTCTATGTTAGGACTACAGTCCCTATAGGATGTGCATGAGAATGGATTAAGTCAGTGCTGCTGAGCTGGGATGTTGGGTCTCATACAGATATGGCAAGAGCACCAGTCTTGAGAAAGGCTGAGGACTTAGGAATGAGATCCAAGAGATGGTTGAGGTGCCATTACTCTGGGCATGGCTGTTAGGACTGCTCCTAAACACAACCCAAAGACTCAGAGTGAGGCTTGTTAGGCCAAAGACAAGAAGGTGTTGCTCAAGTAGCTGTGTCTAGCGAACACAAAACTATCTAGAGTCTTAAGGGCTACCTATGCTATACTACAGCCATTATATACTCCAACCATGGTCTGTGTGCATTTGGCACACAGCTAAAGTCCCTCACAATAGGGATCAATGTGCAGCAGCCAGCCTGCACCCATGTAACCATATCCAGCCTGCTTCTCTCCCATGTATGGTCCGAGCTATTGTCTAGCCCCTCAACCATTTCCCATGAACACCAGAGCCGAACTGCAGCCCCTCCAAGCATTCCCATGTTGCCCCTCAGGTGCTGTTAGGCCTATGATCCCTTCATAGCCTAGGCCCATCATTGGGCCATGTTCCCTTGGCACTCAGTCTATGTCCATAGCTGGTGCTTACCTCATCACCTTCCTCATAAGGGCTGCAGTCCTAACATGGCAACTCCTGTAGTTCATCTTGTCGTCCAGCCCTTGTATCTATACATTTGAGTCCAAATAAAAGATAAAAAAGAAAAGAAAAATATGTCCATCCTCTCCAAGTCCATATCTTTATAAGCTTCATTAGCATCATTACTGTCCAATGGGTTTTGCTCATAACAATGGCCATGAGGACTCAGTGGGAACAGTTGAGGTGTAAGACAGTAGGAAGCACAACTGTAGTGGGAAAGACTGTGGTACTGATAGTTTGGGCACAGTCTTGGTGAGAACCCATGTACATAGAAGGAAGGATGCAGGGGTGGCAGTTTCTGCACACCTGCCTCATGGTGTAGGCATGGTAGCTGCACACTGACTGGGCCCTTAGGTATATAAGGGGTGTAGTGTAGCATAGAGAGTCCCTAAGGCTCTAGGTGGTTTTGTATACCCACAAACTTCTGAGCAATACACTTGTTTCATCTCCTTTCTACATCTCTCATAAGGTGTATAGGGTGTGTTGGGTATAGTCCTAACAGGCCTCCACCAACCATAGTTCCATTCTCTTAGCTTCTGTGCCTGTTGCCTAGTTCAAATGCCTCATGAGGGGAATGAGGGATGTCGCCCTTTGTCTGTGAACTACAATTCCTTATGTAGTCACTGTCTAATCTGGTCAATATCACACCCACACTTAGATCTTTGATTTTATAAATGACCCTGTAAGGCTAACATGCTCTGGTTTTCACCCTAGTAACTGAAGTGATTACTTTTGTCCCACTAATGCACATGCCTGAAACAAGATTTTCTTTGCTGTTGACCAGCCAAAAGAGTGCCTGATCAGTGCTGCCTCAACTAAGGCTTCCAGCAGTGATGAGGGTCCTTGCTCTTTTTTTGTTGCCTAGACTGGTCTTCTCTTGCCACAATCAACAAGTTACTCCAACACTGCCTCTACAGCCAAGGGAGCCCTCTCATGTTGATCCATTTGTTGCCTAGCCCTTTTGACATGCGACCTCATTCAAGGAGCTATTAGGGTGCTAGTGATCACAGATATGCACTAGGTCAATTTTGATAAGATGTTGAAGTTGTTGTTGACATGGTGGGCAGGACATGCTCAATCACACCACAGATAGTTAGAACAAGGCTTCACTGACACTGTGAGCAATGATGAGCAAGGCATGCTTGGTACTGTAAGGTACAGTGAAGGGTTGTATAAAAAGACTCTAGGTTATCTTAGGACTGCACCTAAACAACCCCTAAAAGCCTAAGAGGAGAGTGTGGATAAAGAGGCAATTCAGATTGTTCAAGGAGTGTTGTAGGTAGAACAAACTACCTAGAGTCTTAGGGAATCTCTACTCTAAACTACAGCCCTTATATACCCCAAGGGTGGTCAGTGTGCACAGTCCACAACTCCTCCATGAGGCATGCACACAGCAACTGCCAAGCCTTCTACTCCCATCTAGACCACTCTGGCTGTGTCTATTCTTGACACCTCAACCATTCCCTTGGCCTCCAATCCTAAGTCCTTGGTCTTCCATAACTGGCACTCCTAATGCTATACTAAGGGTGGCTTACTTATAGCCCTACCACTAACTTAATCCTTCCATAATCTTCCATAGGGGCTGCAGTCCTAACATAGTAGTTCCTCTGAGTTCTCATATCTCATCATCCAGTCATCCATTTGAGTTGAAATAAATATGAAAAAGACCAGAAAAATGAAAAGAATCTGTCCAGCATGTCATAATGTCAGCATAGTCATCATGTGTCATTAGGGGCTTCCTGCATGGTCATAACAGTAAGCATTAAAAGATCTGTCTATGGTTGAAACTCACCATTCAGCCCATTGGATTCTACCAAGGCTTGTATGTTGAAAAGAGAAGACATCCCTTGTCATTGATGCCTTCCACTGCACCTGATCAGTTGTGAACTGGCAGTTGAAAAGGCATTACCTGTCAAGTACTGGAAAATGTTCAGGGTGCAAAGAACATCTATCTCATGCAGGCTCTTGTTCTACAACACAACTGTTCTCCTGAGGAGTTGGATATGATGTCTGTAATAATTGCTGAGGGGCATGCCTGCACTGGTCTGACTAAGTGATGAGATGAAGGTGGATAGGGTTGAGAAGGTGACCATGGATGAACATGTACCAGAGGTGAGGGTGAACATGATGATGCTCTAGGGTGCATAAAGAATGGTTCATGGCTTCCATATTAAACATCATCAGGACTGGATTGTGATTGTGGGATTGGGTACTGAAGAAGCAAAGCTTGATGATCCAAGGAGCTTTGAGAATGAGTGTCATGGAAGGCAGGATAATCATGAGGGTGGTGTGGTGGGTGATCTACATCCATTGATGCAAGTGGGAATCTGAAGAAACTTGTCATTACTGATGATGAATGGAGCATGAAGCATTTGCCAGACACATGCAACAGCCCAGCTGTTGACATGAGGATAGGTGGAAATGACTGACAAACATATTTTATAGGACTCAAAACAGCAAGGAATGTGAAAGTGCTGTAGGACATGCATTTTGGGTCATGGGTAGAAGAACAACTCATGGGAATCTTCAATCTACAGATGCACTGTCTAAGCTCATCTTACAGTCATCACTACTATTATTGTCTCAAACTGAAGGTAAGAAATAGCATCCATTTTTTCTAATCACTCTGTCACCACTGGTTCAGTTTATTCCACCATGCCTTTGCCCTGCACCCAACCAACTGGGACCATCTTTGTAGCATCACAAGTGACTCAATAGGCTGCAACAGTGTCTGCAGGGAGGGAAATGGAGGTGAAGAGTCAAATTGCAAAGTTGATAACTGAGCATTGCACCATACACACTTATTCTCTTTCTTGGTTTCACACTGCATCTTATCCTTGCAATCACACAATGAAAGACTAGAATTCATGTCTTGAGACAGTACCATATTAGATACCTAACTAATACATATGATACTGTACATATCATTTTGAGATAATAGACTGTACACATCAGATTTGTGCCTTTACCAGTCACACTCTAACTGCTATTTCTTACCTCTGAATTTTGACATCAAATGTTTTAAAAACTACAGCCAAAAGTCTACCCATCAATCCTATCAATTCCATTTTCAACCATTTTCATGTCAGGAAACAGCTGGGTCAGCATAAACAATCACTGAGACATTCATAAGTATTATATTGTGTGAAAAGATGACAGTATTGTGACAGTTGGGAACTGAAAGATGGTATAGAAAATAGTTTTGGCATAACAAAACAGAGCACCTTCAGCAAAATAAAAATAAAGTACCAAGAAAATACATACCATTATATGTGGGCAATTATACTATGGAGGAATGTGAGCAAATTCTCATGATCAGATGGAACTGAGTCAGAAGTGATTTGAGTCTTTAACTTGGCCACATATTCTTTTTCCTTGAAATTGTCAAAAGCATCCTTTAGTGCCTCAGCAAAGTCTTTCCTTATCCAGAATATTTCCATTGCAAGGAGGATGATTGCTTTGGTGGTGTATCAGTCTGATTATTGCTGCACAAAAAGGCAATATTACCAGCTAATACTTGGCAATGTGTTGCCTATCAGACATGAGTCAACATTGCATAAGGGGAAATAATTTCTGGTTCTCTCACATCCATTGGCATAATGTTTTCATCTATCTTTAGTCCAAATAGTGACAGAAGTGATTGCTGATGATAACATAGCATGATAATGCAAGACATATATGGAACTTACATACAAACTGATGGAAAATGAATATTCATATGTATATAATCTGAAATATGCTGACTTACCTAAAACAGAAAAAAGATAAGAAATGAAAGAATGCCATTTGAAGAGTGACCTCACAGACTGAAGACATGGTATCATGAAGAACTACACCCAAAGTGAGTCCTTGGCTGAACTTGTGCATTTTCACTCACTTCCTGTAGATCATAGTATGAAGCATCATAAGAATACAGTATGCGCATTTTCACTCACAAACTGTAGATCATGGTATGAAACATCATAAGAATACAGTATGTGCATTTTCACTCACAAACTGTAGATCATGGTATGAAACATCACAAGAATACAGTATGTGCATTTTCACTTACAGACTGCAGATCATGGTATGAAGCATCATAAATACAGTATGTGCATTTTCACTCACAAGCTGTAGATCATAATATGAAACATCATAAGAATACAGTATGTGCATTTTCACTCACAAACTGTAGATCATGGTATGAAGCATCATAGGGATACAGTATGTGCATTTTCACTCACAAGCTGTAGATCATGGTATGAAACATCATAAGAATACAGAATGTGCATTTTCACTCACTTCCTGTAGATCATGGTATGAAATATCATAAGAATACAGTATGTGCATTTTCACTCACAAGCTGTAGATCATGGTAAGAAACATCATAAGAATACAGTATGTGCATTTTCACTCACAAACTGTAGATCATGGTATGAAGCATCATAAGAATACAGTATGTGCATTTTCACTCACAAACTGTAGATCATGGTATGAAGCATCATAAGAATACAGTATGTGCATTTTCACTCACTTCCTGTAGATCATGGTATGAAACACCATAAGAATACAGTATGTGCATTTTCACTCACTTTCTGTAGATCATGGTATGAAACATCACAAGAATACAGTATGTGCATTTTCACTCACTTCCTGTAGATCATGGTACGAAACATCATAAGAATACAATATGTGCATTTTCACTCACTTCCTGTAGATCATGGTATGAAATATCATAAGAATACAGTATGTGCATTTTTACTCACAATCTGTAGATCATGGTATGAAACATCACAAGAATACAGCATGTGCATTTTCACTCACCCTCTGTCATAGGAGACATAATAAAACCAATGGGTACCAGTTGCTGTGCCACTTACAGACTGATTCAACAACTATGATTAGCCTCCCTTCCAGAAAATGTGTGGTTATACTTACTCCCTGTTGATCAGATCAGATAGTAGCATGTATCAGATAGTAGCACTCACTCTCTACAGTATCTATAAGTTTATGTATCAATGGAATATATCAACATCACTTGCCCACTATTGTCACATTGTCAATATGGAGGAGGAATGTTTGATATCACTTACATCTGTTACATTCTGTTTTTGCTGTAGAATTTGTTCAGTTCAATCATTTGATGATGTTTGTATTATTCACATGCTTCTACCAATAAGTCTAACCATGCCATAAGCATCACACTCACAAATGGATACTATTGATGTGTCATTTGTCATGTATCTGTTGTAAAGCAAAAATGAAGAGACTTACCCAGAAGAATGGAAAGACACAGAAAACCTGGAAAAAGACTCTTGACCAGGTGGATTCACTCTGAGCATTCAGAATACATCTGTAATAATGTGTCAATAATATCAGACTCATGAATGAATTCCTTACAAAAGAGCTGTCTTAATACAGAGATCTGGGTTATTCCTCTGTGTTGAGACAAAAAGTTGAAACAAAATCTTATTGCCAATTGCATTAGCTGTTTTCTCTGTCAGTTGAGGACAGTCTTTATCAGTCTTGTCCATGTCTTATCCAGAATATCATTATCTAAAATAAAACAGGTTGTATATCACTCACCTTCCAACTGCACAAATGCCTTTGGAGGATTACTTGTATTCAAAACCTTGGGCAAGTAGACCTCCTGGAAAATCTTTTCAGCATTTTCTCTGGCTAATTTCCATGTGGTTTGTCGATCCTTCTCATCAGGTAGTTTCACATATTCTTGGACAACTTGGGCATCAAATTTCGTGAATACCACCACAAGAGGAACTACAAAATTCCTATCAAAATATTGGTTTTAATATGGATGGCATGACTTTCCTTTTCCAGTCCCTTTATTGAAGAACTGAAGTTCCACAAGTGGCAAAGGGTAAGAACAATCCATGGGTACACAGTACCTATGAATATATACTTTCAGCTGGAATATGAAAATACCAAAATAAAGATACCAAATTGCATGTAATTGATCTTTCAAATCAGTTGCAGCAGATTTCTTCTCAATAAATTCCCAGACCTCCTTTATCTCATCCTCTGAACCTGCCTCAAAACCCCGTGAATCATGAAAGATGAAATTACTATTGGGATATGTAATCTGATGCTCAATATCATGAATGCCCTGCTAAATCCATTGCACATCAATGGCACGTACATCACATAACTCAGCCGCTCACCTCTATTTTTGGCATCAGATGGGTGTGGGATGACACCTTCTTTCCGAGAAGCTTCTTGATGCGTGATAGTACGTTGCTCTTGGGCTCAAGTCTGGTACCATCTCGATCGTATATGATAGGTTTTGTGCCCCGCGACACACCGCAAACCTTCTCGAGAATGGTTGTCTTTCCTGCGTTTGCCCTTCCTAAGACGAGAATGCGGAAGTAGGGGCAGGCGTATCGCTTTTGAAGCATGTCAGCAGTTTCTCTTTCCGCAGCTATTGGCAAGGGCACGAATCAGAATTCCGTGGCCGTATGAGTTTGTCTAACTTACTCTTGGAATGGACATCTTTAGAACTTTTAGCGTTTTGCATAGTGCTGATATGAGATGGACTTCTGGCGACGGCGAATGAGAGATAGCGCAGGCCACTGTCGTCACACTCGTGTCACAGCTTGGCTCATATGCTGACTAATGGTAGCCATCGTCCATGACGCAGACCTTGAATTCAAGAGGCTCTGACAATCGCCTCGTCTTTGTTATCTTGTCTAATAACAGCTGACTGGCAGGCATCGAGAATTTACCAAGCGAAGTTCGATTTCTGCTCTCCGAGATTCGAGCACGCGTTTTTTCATTCTCATCGATACCGCTTTATGTATATTCGTGCCTCATAATGCACAGACTTGTAGTTAGGACGAGTATGAACTCGAACTCGAACTCGGAAGGATTGCGAGACGCCATGTCCGCTGCGCCTGCAGTAAGTGGCATGCTTTCCTGCCCGACGGCGCTGAACGCGCCCGCAGTGGCGCCAATTCGTGTTTTTCGACGTCTCGCAAGTCAGACGCGCACGACATCCAGAGCACGCCTCACATTTTCAAAGCCGCGCTCGAACTCTCGTGCGTCGCAGACATCCATGGCTCCATTCACCTCCTCGACCCCGGTCTGAACCCATAACAAGCCGAGTGGCCCATTCCGCAGGACACGTCACCCATGGCTGGGCAGAACGGCATGCTCATCACCATCGGCGAGGAACCCAGCTCCCGTGGACCCACCACCCGCGACCCAAAGCCGTCCTCGGGCCCAGCGCCGCGCCCCTCCTCCTTCGCTCCCTCAAACTCTCAAGCCACCCCTTCTCCGTCTCTGCCACCGCGGACGCCACGGTCCTGCTCTACGGACACCTCGATCAATCCCTCGCATCCTCCTCCTGGCTCACCGCTCTGCCCAAAGTCCGCACGGTGTACGGGCCAGGTACAGGAGGTACCGCCGCCAGCGAACCCGTTACTGGCCTTGGCTTCAAACAATCCTCAGACGACTCTCCCAATGCTTTCCTCTTCATCGTCACCACCAGCCGTGTCCTCTGCTACCAAGTCTCGGGCAAAGGAAGTGGTGCTCCTGCATCGATCGTCGACGAGATTGGCACAGGGTTGGGATGCGCAAGGATGGATTGGAAAGCGAGAGACATGGTCGTCGCGAGACCCGAAGCCATTTATATTTGCGGGACAGAGGGAAGAGGAGCATGTTACGCATACGAAGGTACGGATGTGTCTCGCTCCCCTGTTTTACACCTAACGGTACGCAAGCCACAAATCTTCAATACATACCCACCGCCACTACATCGTCATCGTCTCTCCTCCATTCACTCCCACAGCGAACCCTGCCTCTGCCACAGTCCGGCACTTCGTCCCTTCCAATACAGCAGACCAACATAAGGATGTCACCAAAGTTGTCATCTTCGACGTAGAAAATAAATACGTCGCATACTCAGGCACGTTCCCACACGGTGTTCGGGACGTCATCTCGCAAAACTCGGCCCCATTGCAAGAGAAGCTGGATATTCTCTACCGCAAGTCACTCTACCTTACCGCCCTTTGTCTCTCAAAGACCCAAAACCTTGATGAGAGTACGATTGCCGAGATCCACAGACAGTATGGCGACCACCTGTACGTCAAGGTCGACTATGATGGCGCAATGCAGCAGTACCTGCACACCATCGGACACGTCCAGGCGAGCTACGTCATACGGCGGTTCCTCGATTCGCAGAGGATAAACAATCTGGTGACCTACCTTCAGGAACTGCAATGCTAGGGAGAACCAATGCAGACCATACGACATTGCTGTTGAATACGTATACCAAGCTAACGGATGTGGCACGGTTAGATGGATTTATCAAGCTTGAGACAAAGGGTGGAAGTACCGAGTCGGGCGAGGCAGTTGCAGGCGGAGAGCTCTCGTTAGGCTTGGAAACGGCAATCAGGGTGTGCAGGCAGGCCGGCTACTTTGATCATGCCTCCTACCTTGCCAAGAAGTGTAATCGCCATGAGGATTACTTGAGCATCCAGACCGACGATGCGCGTAATTATGGGGAGGCGTTGACGTATTTGAGGATCTTGGGATCCGACGCGGTGCGTGCGAGTGATTTGAGGTGTGGCCAGTCTAGAGAGCTGACAGGCGGAACAGGCAGAAAGCAATTTGGCTCGCTACGGCCGGGCACTGCTCGATAATCTGCCGGTAGAGACGACGGAGCTGTTGGTCGACCTGTGCACGACGACCGGGACTTTTCTCGATTCTCCCACCTCGGCCGCGGCAGGGACAGGGGCAACAGGAAGGGTCCATGGAGACAACAGCAACAAGATTCCTGCTATGGCGTCATACTTTTCGTACTTGGGCCTGTCCTCTGGCCCTGGCTCTGGAACCGAGACTCTACAGACAGCAACATCCGATCCAGCATCGCCTTCGACTACTAGAACGGCACGACAAGAGTCGAGCATCATTGCAAGTCCTGCACGAGCTCGTCGATCAGAATCGGTGTACGAACCCAGCACCGTTTCACAGTCTCGGCCTGGGACGCCATCGACCGTCGGTCCTGTCTCTCGCACACCTGTTGTTTCTCATGCTCGGGTGGCGACGATGGGACATCAGCCTCAACAACCCTTGTCGCAGCAGCAGCAGCAGCCACCACCACCACCACCACCACCATTACCATCACTCTTGACGCCAGCACCAACACCAGCACCGAGAAAACTCATATCCCCACGACTCTACTTTGCTTATTTCGTTGACAACATGGAACAGTTCCTTGTCTTTCTTGAGACGGTCGCTGTTCGGCGGTGGGGCCCGACCGTCGACGAGGAAGGTGTCAAGGTCGTTCCCTCTGATGAGCAAGGAGAGATGGTAGAGGTGGTGGATCTAGAGAGTCAGATGGATAAGCAGGTTGAAAAGGTGGATCAGGTCGTGGTGTGGAATACGCTGTTGGAGTTGTACCTCACGCTCCCTGCGGCAGGGTTCCGGAACAAGGCCATCAACGTCCTCAAGAGCGACGTGATCCCGTACGACCCCACGCATGCGCTCGTCCTCTGTTCGGGGCGCGGCTACACCGAGGGGATGGTTCTCCTCTGGGAGCGGCTGGGGATGTACGAAGACGTGCTTCGGTTCTGGATGAACGAGGCACAGCAGCAGCAACGGAGCGTGCCGGGAGGTGGAGAGGGAGAGGGAGAAAGCCTCTCGCCAGGTCGTCTCGCACCTCCACCAGCCCCAATATGGGCCCTTGCACCCTCGGCTGTACCTCATCGCGCTGCGCTTCTTGACCTCCACCCCTGAGCTGCTCGCCCGGCACCAAGCGGATGTGAAGACGATACTGGAACGGATCGAGAAGGAGAGGATTTTACCCCCGCTTGGGGTCATCCAGGTGCTCAGCAGGAGTGGTGTGGCGAGTGTGGGACTCGTGAAGGAGTGGCTGGTCATGCAGATTGGGAATGCAAGGGATGAGGTTCGAAATGTGAGGGTTTTCGCCTGCTCTTTTTTTCATCTTGGTTGGGTTGGCTGACAAGTGAGGATTGTTTTTTTTAATTTAGGATCAAACCCTTACCCAATCATACCGTTCCGAAACGACAAAGAAGCTGGGCCAAGTTGGGGGTCTCTCTAACCGCGGCCAGCCACGCGTGTTCCACGTTACGCGGTGTTCTGCGTGCAGTGGGCAGCTTGATTCGCCAAGCGTCCATTTCATGTGCGATCACAGTTATCACCAACGGTGCCTGGGATAACACGACACGGAATGCCCAAGCTGCGTGCGGGAACACAGTCTTATTCGCGAGATTAGGAGGAACAATGAGCGACTAGCGGAGCACCATGATGTGTTTTTACAAGAGGTCAAGGAGAATGGATCTGATGCCGTGACAGCGGCTTTTGGAAGAGGCATATTGAATGTGCCGAGACGATAGTAGACGAGGTGGTCTGAATGACTATCGTGTCTATTCAAGTAATACATGCATTTAGAATTGGTCCATTACGCTCATAATTCCAAAAGTCTGTTATGGACTCCTCCTGCGGCTTAGTAGAAATCCAATCCACGGCATTCCTGCCACCTGAGCCTGCGCCTTCTTGGAGGGTATATCGCTACCGCATCTTCTTGCATATCCAACGTCACATCAACGCCGTCTTGAACCATCATTTCCAATCTCCATGCTTCGCAATAAACATCTTGGGATAACTCGCATACGAGCCGGCCGGTGCGAGGTCTATGTCGGCGTCAGCTTCTCGGGCTGCGAAACGAAAAAAAAAAAGAGTGGAACATACTTGCTGATAAAAGAGGTGAAGACAACAGTTCCTCGGAATGGTGGCTGAGGAACCGGAGGTCGACGATGTAAGATGCGCCCAGCAAATCGATGTCGGCGTTGGGTCTCTCCCCTGCTTGCCCGTCGACAACTGGTCGTGTAAGTAATAGGTCAGCAGCCATGTGTGAATATTCGCAACACGAACCCATGTCCATCCAAGGCTGTAGCATCGCGTCAGCTGGAAAACTCGAGGAAAATTGAGACGAACCGAAAATAATATCATTCCGGCTGGCATGGGTAGAATTTTCTCATCATGAAGATACCTTGCTAGCATGAGTCTGAGGTGACAATGAGAGTCTAGGATGGCATTACCACCGGCACAAGCTTCCCCGCGACCAAAGCAACATCAAGCATCCGTCGCAAATGCCCCGACCACCCAACCACATCTCATCGTCGAGCGTCATCCAGCTTCCCGAACTCGTCCCCACCCCGGTCAACAGGGCTCTTCCTCACCACAGATGCCTATCTCGAGGACGATGCCGAGATCGAAACCCGGGAGACGCTCTCCTGGGCACAGGGAGGCGGGAGGCTGACATCTGCTTTTTTTCTGATTAGGGCTCTATGTAACGGTGTTTCGGGCTCCGTGAGACCCTACGCATCGTCTTCAACCCTACCGGAATGCGCAAGCTCCTCCGCCTGGGAGGCAAGGGCCTCCTGGCACGGTTTGCGCCCAACGCCGACACAAACTTTATGGATCAGAGCGTTCTGGAGGTCTTCAAAATCCCTGCGGGCGGGGACGTCACTAAGGAGCGTCAGAAAGTGTGCCTGGGGAACCTCTTCCTGATTGGCAGAGTCGATAACCATGAATCTCCTCAGTGTCTTTTCTCAGGGCATTCTGCTAGCATTGTCGTTTCTTGATGGTGGCCGTTATCGGGTTCAAGTTCCTTGCTTCTATCAACTTTGGAGCAGAACGAGCGCCGGAGGATCATGACAAGTTCGTAATTTTGCCAGGTGCCTTGTTATACAGAAGGCGAGACGTCTTTGCGCCGGACGATCGATTCGTTGGCCGAGTATTGTACTCGATATTCTGGGGGCAGACCTTGGAGCTTTTGATCTTTGTATCTCTCGGAGAGTGTGTCAAGCAGCATAACATGGGCAAGGTCTATTCTGGGTTATATGAGTGTTCTGGGCAAGACAGGATGCATTTCTTGAACAAGGTGCATCATGAGTTCTCCCTGAGAGATAAACGAGCGACTAATGCACATGACAGGTCCATTTCAACGCGCCTGTGAACCCACTCGAGCTGTACCGCCAGATCAAGAATATGATTGGCGTCAATCCTACGTTCTACGAGTGTGGATTGTTGATACGACAATGGATCCGCTCTCGCTAAATCGTTTGATCTCTGCGTGAGTGTTCAACGATAACTTGCTGATGACGTGTCTGAGTATGTCGTAGCATCATTCGTGACAAGAAGCTTCTTGGCGTCTGTGGTGAAACTCAACTGGCCAACGCTAAACAGTCTATTGTGAGTATGATGCAGGTCTACGAGTACTTCATTTCCCACTACATTGCCAAGGCATTCGAGTCTCTTTGGCTCGGTTACCTGTCTTCCTGGTTGTTTCGAACTGGAAGATCGTTATCTGACGACGTTGTTGCTCAAGAACTTCCCCATGTTCAAGACCCAGTTTGTGCGCGATGCGGCGCGCGTATACGGTTGCTCCAGATGACTGGAAGGTTTTCATTTCCCAGAGACGACGTTGGATAAACTCGACAGTGCACAACTTGGGAGAGCTTGTCTTTTTGAAGCAGCTCACGGGTTCTGCTGTTTCTCGATGCGGTTTGTCCTCGTGATGCTCTCCACGTTGACACAGCCTGTAACGGTGGCCTACGTGCGTCCTTGTCCTTCGATTGACTTGACTGTATGCTGACTTAAGAAGTGTATCTGATTTACGAGGTGACTATTGGCACGGACCAGCAGACAATTCAACTCGCGCTTATCATGATCGACGCTATTTACGGTGTCCAGGCTCTTGTCTTCATCATGCGACGCAAGTGGGATATGATTAGCTGGATGTTATCCTATATTGTCGTCATCCCCGCGTTTTTTGTTCCTACTTCCGCTCTACTCGTTCTGGAGGATGGACGACTTTTCTTGGGGTGCTACACGTGTTGTACTTGGCGAATCCGGCAAGAAAATCGTCGTTCACGTAAGTATCTCCTGTCTTTAGATGAGGGCAAACCCGATCCGAAAGCCATTCCTCTCAAGTCTGGAACGATTTTTTAAGTCTCACATACATAAGAATCTGACACGTTGCAGGAAAACGAACTTTGGAACAAGGAATCGAATCACAGTATCGGTTCATGGGCGCCGCAGACCAAACATAAAGAGGGATATGCTGAGTCTCATACTGCGATACCCCGATATCCCACTTCCGTCCTCTCAGTGAGACCATTATGCTACACCAGCCTTCTCCGTCTCGGCCAGTGACTATAACGAGCTTCACAATCACTTGGCACCTCGAACAGCCCAATGGGACCAATGACCACTATCGTCCGCAGCTCCTGGGTTCATTGACCTTCGAAGTTCTTTCTCTACAGCCATTCCAGCCTTATAAATCACTTTCCAACCGTACGACGCTTGCAGGAGACCATCCCAAATGTCAGTCTGTGGGTCAATCGGGTTTAGAAAGTCGGATGAAAGACCCGCACTCCAAATGTCATAAACAACAGCACCATAAGTTGGCAATGAGGCGTGCCTGGTCACATGAAGACTTGGAGTTTTGGCAGCGAGGGCGAAAAATATTCTGATGACAGGAACAGGGGCATCCCCTGCCTTCAGAATCCCAAGGTCATACGGATTCATGGATTCAAAGAGTTTCGGTTCGGGGATGTGGGAGTAGTGAGAGTCGTTCTTGATCTGGTAAAGCATGAGTCCGAGGTTATTGGTGGTCAATTTCGTGCCAGATTGCAGAAAGACGTTGACTGCATCAATCGAGGCATGACTATTGGCGCACAGCACGCCAGCGCCTCGGGTCATTAGAAGCAAAAGGCATTCCTTATCGACGGATTTGAAGTCGTGGAGTTTGATGAAATGATTGAAATGCATCATTGCATCAGGGAAATCGTGCTGCAGGTTCTTCAATTCTGAGGCTGACGGGGACTCGCTGAAGAGATGTCCATACACGAAGGACGCAAAGCCGAAGAATCGACATCTTGGGTGTCCATTGTCAGCTGGAGGGCCAACAGCCTGATCACGAGCCAAAGTCAGCAACAACAGTGCAAGAAACTCGCCGCGATTGCCTTGATGTACGGCGAATCCCTCCAGTACAGATTTCAAAGATTTCAATGGATTAAAGGATTCCCGCGCCATGATGACATAGGCGGCTTCGGAGAGAAGTGGCTCGGAGGATGATACTGTCTCCATGCTCTCGAAGGCAGCGTCGATCTTAAGGCAGACTCGCATATGTCCTTCCACCTGCTTCCTCTCTGCGGTTTGAGAGATGTAGGTCGTCGAATTGAATTCAATAGGTAAGCGTTGAGATAGGCAAGCAAGCATCTGGTCTTGAGTGAAATCTCGTGTGCTAGGGTCTGCGTTGAGAAGTTTTCCGACAGCAAACATCACGATGTCTTCTCGAATGCTGTGATTCCCAGCATCGTAACGTGACCCGAATCTTAAGGCGTATCCGCGCCAGCATGATTAATGTTACGAAATGAGAAATGCAATTATACTTACAAGGGGCGACCCATATAAACAATATGCGAATCAGCAGTAACGCGCTCCAAATCCCAACTGCCGTCCAGGGCTACTTGCTTCGCTAACGTGTCAAAGCCGAGGTCTGTGAATGGTTGGATTGGGATCAAGTTACTGATGATGATTCTTTTCGAAGTATCCCCATCCGACGATGTGAACTGCGATATCTTGCCCGTCGTAGACAGAAACAGAGAGAACAATGGGAAGCGATACAAATCACGTAACACGTGCCTTAGAACACTGAAGTTTGACCATGTAGTTTCTTCTTGATTGGTCAAAGCATGGGCCTCATCGAAAGCCAGAATGACGAGAGGAGAGTCGTCCTCTATTTTCCCGGAAACCTGGCCTGCCTTCGACGTTGCCTTTTTCTTCACCAGGGACAATGGCAAATGCTGTTTCCTAGCCTTCAAGGATTCAACGAGTTTGTGGCAGGAGGCAGCGGGGGGGAAGTTATAACCTGGGGCGTCGTGTGATGTCGGGGGCGAAGTGTGCCCTGGTCCTCTGTCGCTTCCTGGGTGAGGATCCTTGTGGGACACTTTTAGTCGATGGATACATCCCAGGTAAAGAAGACATACATCTCCTACCATAAGCTTTTCTGCAATTCGAACCACCTGTTGATAAAATTGTCTCCTAAACTCGTTATGCTCTTTCATTGTTTGGTCCGCCGTCATACGGATTCTGAATTCACGAGTCACCTCTTCAATTCCCCACTGCGAATCGAACTCAACCAATGTATGGTTAGTATGCCGAAACAAAGCGTCGATGAAACAGAAAGCTCGGCGATACGATTCGGCCTCTGTGCCTTGCGTGATCAAAAAATCTCGAACCTCGTGGTCGGCAGGAGGGTAGCCTGGAAAGATGCGGTGCGTCACTGCGAATCTACCGATGACGTAAGAAAGAAAAATACCAATAGATCGTGCATCCCTGAGGTTAATCGGTATGGAAAAGTGCTTTTTCCCAAGTTCATCAACCGTTCTTGACTTGCCCATACCGGACGATTGAACAACAAAACAAAAGTGCGCATAAATCTGGGCATCATAGTGGTTCCGGATGTGTGTCCATAAGGCTTCCGCCGCTTGGCCATTGTATGCGCATTCCCAAGATTCCTTGGTGGCTGAGCGGCCCAGTCAGTAATGAACAGGGAGTAAATTTTCAATAGGAGTACCTTTTTCCTGTTGACGAGATAGCTCAAACGTGGGAGCTATGTTTGGCATCTTTGGAATTTCCACTGTGGTCACGATTGGATTTGATCGGATTATCTGATAATCCGAAATGTACGTACGACGCGCAATCAGGCCAATCCAATCATTCCTTTTAACACCATTCCGCACATCAACCTTCCACTCTTCCAACTCGTTTTCGTTGACAATGTCATTTAGGCGGTCAATGGTCAGATTCGCAAAAACGCTGCCTTTCATGTTTGTGGACGCCAATTCCAGCGCGAGGCGTGTCAAAACGTCCGAAAGTATATCCCACCACAGGGAGTCGTCGTCGTTGGCAGCGTCGGCCTGATCGACCCTCCTTTGCCACAACCTCCCCCTAGTATACTTATCCATGTTGGAGCTGAGCATAGTTAGTTGTCCATCCGGCAGAAGAATTTTGGCGCGTTTGTCGGCGGAAGAGGAGGTGGGAGGAAAGTCAGCAGAGCGTTTCATCAGAGTCGGGGTGAAGTTCAGCAGCGTCGCAGTCTCGGAATTTTCCGGGCGGACCCCACCAGCTTCTCTCAGAAGGTCGGTCATCTATGTCTACTCAAAAATACTAAATTATCCAATTGCAGGCACACCTAGGCACGGCAAACATGTTGGCATTTGACGTGCATACTACTTTCAGCCGCGTAATGGCTAAATCGTATCTAGCCGTTTGCGCTTTACCGACGGTAATACATTTCCTTTTAAGGGTGTCGGTCAACCCGTTAAACACGAAATACCGAGAAGGGGTCCAGTACGCAAGGCATTCAAACCGCGGCGAAAACGCATTAAGTAGCGTACCGTGCCCACGGGGTTGACTCAGGAGAGCGTGCGAATGACCTTCACTGATGCTGATGAAAGGAAGTCATCCAACAGAGATTCAATTTGACATTGGTACTTGGTGCTGATTCAGTGTCATATTCATACGTCGATTAAGCTTTATATAGGGCTCAGTGCTGCTATTCAGTTTGTCTCGACTGGGTGGACCAGGCAACCTCAGCCGGTTTGCGGCAGTGCCTGTGATGATCAGCAACGTTTTAGCCTTCCTTCTTTCATACCGCAACGTCTAATGAAGTTGTTGCTGCCCCTCTATTCTTCCAGAGCACGACTCTGCCAGCTGGTACGCTGCTCTGCGTTGCGGGGACTACTTCGCCTGTCTTCCTATGGTTCCAAACCGTTTTCATGACATGCATCATTTTCGGGAAATTCTGAATTGGTTAATAATCATATACAGGCGACCTGTAACAGATCTAGTTCATCGACGCTAAACGCAGGTAAGCGTAAACCACGTGTAATGCATTATTTCCGTTCACTAATTGGTGCTGAATTAATTTACTTTAGGACAACCATGATCCGCAAGGAAGAGCTCTCGGGTGTCGGATAGCTGTACACTCACGTTGAGGACACGCGTCAGCTACCACAGCACTTGGGAATAGTAAATCGTATTGATTAGACATGCAATGTATTCCATCCAATTCCTGGCGATGCTCGTACTCGAGGCTGTAAATGCGTCGCATGTCCCGACGGTATTGGACACAGTGATCATCAGTATTGCCACCTGCGGGGGATCCGTGATTCGGAAAAGATTCTCCCGACAATGACGACACGGTGACGAGGAGAGCAGCTAGCGTTGATGTAACATGAAAGCTGTGGTGGCGTTTAGACATCGGCGGTCTTGGAGATGGACAAATGAGGACAGCAGTTGAAGGTACAGCATGCGATAAGTGTAGTTGAGATTGCATCTAAGTACTACATAATCTCAGCATGCCCAATGGAGAGTCCACGAGGCCCGAGCATAAGACTGGGGCACGCGCATGGCGACAGAAATGCGCATTTCTCTCTCAGTGCAGTGTGGCGGTAGCGGCCGTTCTCCGGATGATGTCAGCTTCCGGAAAGATCCGGCAGCACAGGTCTGAAAAAAAATCAGAGCCAAACAGCCCTCCGATCCAGCAGCTGCAGAACACTTGCCTGCTTCCTAGTTCTTCATCGCAAAATCCTGCATTTTTTTGGCCGCTGTGCGTGCCTGCTCTTTTTGCATCGCGCTTGTCGTTGTTGATTATCTGTCGCTTCTTTCTCATCTTCATTTTTTAGTCCATCGCATAGATAAGTGCACCCAACATGTCGGCGTTAGTATCCATCCCTTTTTCTTGTCTATATCTTACGCGGATCTCGCCATGGGTACCCGATATCGGGACACAAGTGGCAGAATCATATGCGCTTCGGTTAGACTCGATCTAATCTTACCTCTGACAGTGAAGAATTTCAAGATGTCCCCGAGAGTGAAATAGAGTCCAACTGGGATCAAATTGTAGACAAGTTGAGTGGACTGGATCTATGTCCGGAGAATAGCACTTGACGTGATGGAGTACAGCTTTGATAACATGGATCTCAAGCCCGAATTGCTTCGCGGCATTTATGCTTATGGGTGTGTACTACTTTCCGCCCCGAGGAAGACAGCAGTCTGATAATGATCCTAGTTTTGAACGTCCCTCCGCCATCCAACAGCGCGCCATCGTTCCCGTCATCAAGAGCCACGATGTCATTGCCCAGGCCCAATCCGGAACCGGAAAGACCGCCACTTTCTCCATCTCCATTCTCCAGAAGGTGTGTAGAGCGGGTTTGATTGAACCTTGGAACACAGATGAACGTTCGTGTGACAGTTGGATATGAGCGTCAAGGGTTGCCAAGCTCTGATTCTGGCACCTACACGTGAATTGGCCCAACAAATCCAAAAAGTCGTCGTCGCCCTTGGCGATTACATGAATGTCGAATGTCATGCCTGTGTTGGCGGCACCAACGTCCGTGAGGACATGGCCAAGTTACAGGAAGGTGTCCACGTCGTCGTCGGCACCCCTGGTAGAGTGTTTGACATGATCAATCGTCGGGCTCTGAGGGCGGATAATATGAAGATGTTCTGTCTCGACGAAGCGGACGAAATGCTTTCCCGTGGTTTCAAGGATCAAATTTACGAAGGTACTTGGATCCGACTCTCTCGGCATATGCGAGCTCTAACGCGTTCGTGCTAAAGTTTTCCAGCTCCTTCCTCAGGACACCCAGGTTGTCCTTCTTTCTGCTACTATGCCGGCAGACGTGTTAGAAGTCACCAAAAAGTTCATGCGTGATCCTATCCGCATTCTGGTCAAGCGGGACGAGTTGACACTTGAAGGTATCAAGCAGTTCTACATTGCTGTTGAAAAGGAAGATTGGAAATTGGATACGCTGTGCGATTTGTATGAGACTGTGACGATCACTCAAGCCGTCATATTCTGCAACACGAGACGGAAGGTCGACTGGCTGACGGAGAAAATGCATTCCCGCGAGTTTACCGTGTCTGCGATGGTGCGTATCCATGGCGCAGCAATGGTTTCGCCATTAAATGATTGTCCCATTAGCATGGCGACATGGAGCAGAAACAACGGGAAGTTTTGATGAAAGAGTTCCGGTCCGGCTCCTCGCGTGTCCTTATTACCACCGACCTCCTTGCTCGCGGCATTGACGTGCAGCAAGTGTCCCTGGTTATCAACTACGACCTTCCAACGAACCGTGAAAACTATATTCATCGCATTGGTCGTGGCGGACGGTTCGGCCGTAAGGGAGTGGCCATCAACTTTGTGACAACCGAGGACGTCAGAATGCTCCGTGACATTGAACGTGGGTTGGCTTACCTGTGTCCCAGGGACATGGCTGACGTGCAAATGAACAGAGTTCTACAACACGCAGATCGACGAGATGCCCTTGAACGTCGCGTAAGTGCCAGACTGTTGGTAATGAAGTGCGCTAATCAGGGTGTGTGCAGCGACCTTATTTAGACGGATTGGTCATGGCCGGACAGACGGTGGAGCTTGGACGGGGCAATATAAATTGTATGGTTGTGATTACAGCAGAGCGTTTCGGTTACGATATTGATTATTAAGGAATGGATTGAAGGCTGGAACGGATCTGGCTGATGTGGCTGTCCCTGACGCACAGCGTAACAACGGATGGGTTAACCCCGACGAGGCGAAAGTCAGGACAACCGGGCAAAGGGGCAGATTCGGGTGAGAAGTACACAGCTAGGACCTGCTACTTAAGCCGCCTCTGCCCACGCTGGCTTCCCCATTCTGCCACCGGATGTCCTGCACGGTCTGTCCTGTCTCCTACCCGTGTCCTCTTTTATAAGCCTGACCATCCTCCTAGACCTCGTCTCTGCCCCCCGCATCCGGCCTTGTTGCTCGCAATCTTGCCAGAAAAATGTCCCACAAACGCGCACAGAGGCCCCATCCTCGGCTGCAGTGGCACCACCAACCGTTGACTGCTCTCGCGACCTCGTCCGCTTCTCTCGCTGCCGTCGCCGTCTCTGCCGCCGTCTCCTCGCAGAATAGCGATCACCCCGGCTTCCACAGGCCTCATCCAATACAACCACACCTCACGCTGCAGGCTTCTCTCCCGTCTGCCAATCCCTTTTCACCAACACATCACGCAAAGGGCGTAACTGAGATCATTCCGCGCCTCTATATTTCTGATCTCTCGTTTGCCGAAAACCCCGCCTGCTTGTCGTCGCACCGGATCACCCACGTCCTATCCGCCCTTCCCGAGGCCATCTATGTACCGCCTGCTACTCTTCTGCATCCACACACCCCTCCAGCGCGACTCCAAATCCGCGTGGAGGACTTTCCCTTTGCAGAGCTCGCCATCCACCTGCCTCGGACGACGGAATGGATCGGCGATGCTCTCACCAAGGACCCCAATGCCCGGGTGCTCGTCCACTGCATAGAGGGCATCAGCAGGTCCGTGAGCGTCGTCGCGGCCTATCTAATGGCGCACTTTGGATGGACGCCGAGTGAGGCCGTCAAGTTTATCAAGAATAAGCGAAGGGTCGCAGAGCCTAACTTTGGGTTTGTCCAGCAGCTCCACGAGTATGCAAGGGATTCACTGGGCAGGATGTGTTGACGAAGAGCATACACGTAGGAGTGCGCTGCTCGAGCCGCCTCCTGTGGCTGACGCACGCCACTCGTGACTCTCCCCCCCCTTCGTCCGACTTGTGACGACCCAACGCCTCACTTCTTTCCAAAAGCCAAGTGCTCGACACCACCTGGCATCCAAACCATGGCCACTCCTGTGTACATTATTAAAGCCTCCATTATGCACGCCTTTCATTTCTCCAGTGCTTCCTTTTCGAGTTTGCTTCTTTCGGGTTCACACACACAAGGTTTCGAGTTTCAAGGGACTCTTTCGTCATGGGACTTTGGCGATCATTTTTTCTAAAAACCAACCAACATCAAATAGCATCTCCCCTTTTTCGTCTCACTACCATACTTGTTCAAAACTTGCTCAGTAGGGCTTCCTGTATCGCCTTCGAGACGCTCCCCAAAGGATGGTGGATGAATGACGTTTTCTCTAGTCTCGGCTTAAACCCCGACGGGCTGCGCCGGCATTTATCCGCATCACCACCGCAATGTCACCGTCAGATACCTCAACGGGATTATATTTTCGGCCTCGGCTCCTTTCCCCTTCCTTTCACCTGCCTCTTGCCACGTCCCCTCGCTCCGAGTCCACGGTCGCCGCGTCGCCAAGATCAGCTATGACGAGTTTGTATTTAAGATAGAATCACGCCTCCGTCTCTCGTCTCTCCATTTGCACTCGGTTCATTTTATCCCCCTGTTTAGTCTTTTAATCATCCGTCGTCATCGCATCATTAATCATATCTTTATTCACTATTCCACCCTCTTCTGTCTTCTATCATCCATCTATCATAACAAAAACACCCACAACTACCATCACCCTCGTCGTCATCCTTGTGGGTGTGCACATGCACAATTTCCTGCTATATATAGGCTCGTTTCGTACCATGCTTATTTCGGCTAGTCTGTAACCAACTTGTTATTACACCCTACAGGTATGTTACTGATCCGCATCATCAAGCCCACATTGTACATAATGCACAAATACATCTCTGATTCCGTTTTTATGTGATCTTGACAGACCTGATAAGTCTAGATGAAATGGATGGGCGCTCCTATGTATTGTACGACGGCAAATAAATGAAATACCTGAACCTCTGCACGGGCAGTGCACGGAACACGGGTACGTTGCAGACTCGCGCACTAGGCCTGGTGGACGGAGGCTGGGTGCGGGCTATGTGGCTAGAAAGAGTTTGATAAGTCAATAATTTTCAGGGTCGCACTCCCATCGAAAGGGAAAAGGAGGGGGGTGGGTTGATAAAAAGTCAAAAGGGCGTGCGTGTGCGCCGGGGGCTGATCATCAAAAATGTTGAATTTTCGTTTGAAACCAAGTTTGGTCGCGGGTCCGGTTGTAACCCGTACTAATGTGTCGCGGTTGCGGTTGGCTAGCGAGCGAAGCGAGATAGTGAGTCCATCAAAATGCAATACAGATCGTTTGAGCAGTGTGGAGCGGTATCAAGAACTTATGACACATTCTAGCTCGGCTGTATGAGAAACCTATGAGAACAGATAGTCCACAGTTTGTCGTCGTCATTCGTGTCATCGTACCATATCTGCTATGCGCGGTGCGAGGCCAAGTTTAAGCAGGTAACTTTGACCCGATCTGCACAGATGCTAGGATCTTGAGGGATCGACCGCTGAGGTCGTCCAGCGCAGACTGCGAGTAACACTTATGATCCTGCCTTCTCGCTGTCAGGTTGTCATCGCCCGTACACCCATCGTGACCCTGCATGATCTCGCCACGGAAAATATGGCATGTGAAAGCATTCTTGAGAGAAAATACAGTTGCTCGGTACCGTGGCCGAGCTTGACGATCACCTCGTAATCCCGTCTACCAATCTTATCTTTCAAGATATGATGCTTCCTCGTTGATATGGTTACCGTTTCATATATACCCAAAGTCACTTGAACAAACCGATAAGAGAGATACATGCATGTGGATAATGGTAACAATGTGGTGCACATGGGTTTTATGATGAACAACACGTCCGTCCGGCATTCCCATCCTGTCCCAGCGTAATATTCGATGTCTTGGATAGCTTGACGCCGGGTGACTGTTTTCCGTTTCAACCAGACCCGAACAAGGCGAACGAGAAGGGGATGCAGAGTACTTACCCTATTATCGTCAAAGACACCTTGTCTAATCTTGGCCAATATATCACAAGCGGCCTGAACGAACGCTTCTTCCACGTTCCGACCAGACTTGGCACTAGCCTCGACAAATAGTAAACCCTCCTCTCGTGCCCAAGCTTCACCCTCTTCAGTCGTTACCTGGCGTCGATGTCTACCTGGCGCTGCACCTCGACGTGAGCACAGGCGTGATCGGGTCATTTCCATCAAGTGGTTCTTCTACTAGGTCAACCTTGTTGCCGACAAGAATGCACGTTACATGAGGATCTGCGTGTTCTCTGACATCTGCAAGCCACGTGCGGGCATTAATGAAACCTAAGGCCGGCTGCGTCACTGGATCTATTAGGACAAGGCCAGGTTTGAATTGCATACTTTTCCTAGACGTTACATCATATACCAGAAGACACCCAGCAGCACCTCGGTAATAGGAACGGGTAATTGATCGGAAAGACTCTGTTCCGGCAGTGTCCCAGCCTAGAGCATGCAGTCAACGACAGGAATAATATGTCGTTGATTAACGTACATTGTAGCTTGATAATTTTGTCCTCATCCGGTATCGTAATCAACTTGGAACCAAATTCAACGCCTAGCTAGACAAGTGTGTTAGCCAGAGGATAATATTGGCATATCCGACGCGGTCGGATAGTACCGTTGGGTCAGGATTGGCAAGAAATCGTTGGTCGGTCAGGCGGAAAAGTAGGGATGATTTGCCAACAGCAGCGTCACCTAGGCCAGTTTATGTGCATGTTCGGAATCGGATCATTGATATCATGTTCAGTCGTCGAAGGGAATGCACTACACTAACCTGTAATGACAAACTTCAAGACATAATGCCCATGCCAATCCAGACATTCCAGGTAACAGAGATGAGGCCAAATTATCGAGGATATCCAAGAAAGTGACGAGCCAGGGTGTTTGCCTCGGCGTTCCTTACGTCATCCACTCATCACGTGATGAATCGGGACATTCCGGCACATCTCCAAACGAGTTTTCTCGTAGAACGCAGACCGTGCTTACGATGAGCAGCGCTTGGAGAAAACGTTTTCACGTATGTCAAAGCTTTTCACGCTTGTCCAGCAGCTCATTGACTTATAGATACAACAAGTTTGCGCAGATTACGGCCCGTGCCGTGCGCGCGTCGTTGAAGGAGGAAACACCGTGTCGCTGCTGAGAAACGTGGATCGACTTCTCTCAGATACCAACAGTGGGAAAACGGACTCGGTGGCCAGCAGGTATGGAATGTACTTTATGTGCGGACTGCTTTGTTTAGACTATGTGTGTAGGTTTACCTGAACCAGGCTGAGAACAACAACGAAAACAAGAAGGCGCAATGACAGTCGGCAGAGCATGGTTCGCCCGTTGGAAGGACATGTACTTCTTCGGCTCCATAGCATAGAATGGCCGTGGGGTACTTGCACGGATCAATAGACCCGTTTGTGTTTGGTGCTCAAACTGGTTGATTGCTGTGTGACCTTCTGGGAATCACTGCGATACAGGTTAAGCTGCGACTGTCGCCCAATAACATTTCATTCTGGTTTTGGAACGCTTGGCAGCCGTGGGATATTGCATCTTCATATCAATATGACCATCTTTAGGCGCTGTCTGCTTTACAGACGATTATCAACTATCAAGGTCCATCAAAGCATATAACACTGAATTTGGCCAGCATTGTGGAGTCCTACATCCTTCGTATGTAAAGTTTTCAAAGACCAAAACCGTTATTGACCGATGATCACAGTGATGGTTCTCCCTCCACCGATTGATCATCAGTTAATCCCCAATGGTCACTCCTGCTGTGATTTACGGGCTTCCCATTGAAATTCTTACCAAGATTTTGTCCACTGTATTTTCGGTTACAACCTCCCGGCCCTGAAGTTATATGACATGCATCACAGCGATCCACGTCGAACGTTGACATACGTTAAATATCCTACTCCATTACCCTTCTTGCTCAGTCATGTCTGTTCTCTCTGGCGAGACGTGGCTTTATCCTCCCCTCTACTGTGGACATTGTTGGAAAACACCAGCGGATGGACGTTGCGCATCCCCCAAAGCCATCATTAACCTTCTCCGGTTGTGCGTTAGTCGATCGGGCAATCTGCCTCTTTCCATCCACGTCTGCTCTACGCCAGATGATGGCAACGGTAGTCAGGCCTTCATGAAAGTTATCGCGAATCACCTCCATCGTGTCGAGAATATGACATTAACGTTCTGGCAGGCTAAAACTCCCTTCACTCAGATTTACGGGGACGCTCCATTACTCCGCATCTTGAAGCTGGAGGCGATATCGGAATCCATGACGAATTTGAAGTTCCCATTCCCTTCCTGCCCAATGCTCCACCCACCTCGAGTGGCCGAACTATTCTTCATTATTAGGTTCAGATATTAATATTCCCTGGACTCAGCTTACGCATCTTAGACTGGGTTCTGTTTCAACACGACAAACGATATTCTTTTTCTCTTACTGTCTACGGCTTATTGAAATCCGTTGCAAGATCGACTCTTCACCATGGCCCCGATCCAGGTCCAGGTACAGATCACCGTTTCAAACATGACAACCTACGCAAGCTCGTGTTTATCTTCGAGTCAGGAGCCAACATCAACGCAATCATGAATTTACATCCTCGTCCCAAAGCTAACTTTCCTCCAACTTGAAATCGAGCACACTCCGTCTAGCGCTCGTTCGCTTCCCGTGGACTGCCTGAAGAATTTCCTGGAGCTCTCCGAGTGTCAGCTGCTCCATCTCGAGTTGACGCGGCTAAACCACCACTCGGAAGATCTACAGAGCATTTTGCAAACCACCTCCTGCTCGGGCTTAACGACGTTGAAGATTACAGTGCATCGAAGGAGTGCCAATATAGAACTGACGGACGATCTTTTGACTCGACTTACATTCAGCGAGACGTCAACCCACGGCCGAGGTACTTTGTCCAGACTTGCAAACGATGTTCTTCAGGAACTACGCATCGTCTTCAACTCACATGGTCGGACAAATGGTTACCTCTCGGTTCAAGTACGGAGACCTCGAACATTTTGCCCTTTTATCCGCTTGGACACCATACCGAAGGCTTCAAAATATTTTGTTCGTACGCCAACGCAGGATACGATGTGAAATACTAGTGAGTATATACTTTTAAGTAAATTGATAGCACGTTTTAAGCGTTCGCAGAGCAGATTGACCGTCGACCATTCAACCACATACACGATACTTCTCTCCCTGGCTTGTACATGAAGAGAACGATGTAATACTAGAATCAGGCATGCAATATTCACGTTCCGCGGCCATGGCTCAGTAAGAATATTGTTAGAGATCTCAATGTCTATCTGTTCATGTCTGTTTCTACCAAAATATTATTTCTACGTAAATAACCTACTCATCCCTCCAATGGGGAAAATATGATAATCGTTCGTGGCAAATTCCGACTCAAACACATTTGCCGGGACGAGACTTCGTGATCACCGTATGCCATGTTCCCATTCAATGAGGGACGGACGGACGACGGTTCAACATTCGACGTCCATCGGTACCAAGGGTTTCTCTTCAATGTTCAAACGCTCAATACTCTATATGGCAGTGCTACCGGCTTCTGCCACGTCCCATTGCTGAGACGAATCTGACAAGTCAAAATGGCACAACTTCCAGTTTGGGTACCATGTCATCCATGGCGAAGTGTGGGCATAGGACACGAGGAACAGAAGCCAATGTGCGCCCATTGGGGGGCCTCAGTCCTCCGGTGACTTCTGCCTAAACCTCTTCAATGGGGATAAGAACTCGAAGGTATACGAGTCCCCCACAGCCGGACATCACTTTAAAGGCGACTAACTGGGACACCCTCAGATGACAAGGCGTTCAAGGACGTAGTCCACATTGGAGGAATCGAACTGAGGGCGGTATACACATTGTGGGTGTTGGAAAGGTACTGACTCGGACACCCACCCCATCACTCTTGTGGATGTCAACTGTCTGAACTAATCTGCTCTCCCAGCTCCATTGGCATGTCCCTGGCCACTATCACATCTTTGATTCTCTCATGTCGCAGTATCCGCATCCTTGCTTTCTATTTGGATCGAACGGCTCCATCTCGGAGGGCATCGTCAAGAGGAAAGCGTTTCTTGTCAAGATTAGTATATGACCACGACATCATCTCGATTACAAATTAGTCCTTGCTCTGGACGATATCTTAGACAGCGGAGTTATTTTCATAAACGGCGAACATCACGATGGACCGTTAATTACTTCATTAATACTGGACCGCAAATGGTATTTGGTCCTCACTATAACGCGGGGTGAAAAGCTTCTATGACAAAATAAAGGGCTTTGAAGGGTTGCACGACGGCCACAAGTATTTTATGGTTTCCTGCCAGGTCGAGCATCCTGTAATAAGCTTCAAATAGAGTGGCCGTATGAAGAGCAAGTGATTTAATTGACTTGCGAAACGATGGAGTTCATACAACTACAACAAGATTCGTCACGGAGTTGTCGCCAGGTTATGCGTAGGGACGGTTGCCTATGGAATCATTAAATAATCAGTGGTCGCGGCACACTTTTGCCCTGACATTCATGTCACCTTGCTGGGTTGTCCAAGACGCGCAACCATTATCCGGGTAAGGTCGATTTCATTGGGTACAGATTACCATGAGTGGCTCTGCACTGCGCTCATCCTGAAGTGGTCACCCAAAGCAGTCAAATACACTAAAGAAAATTTCATTTTTATGCAGTCGACAAATAGGAGTGGATTCTGGACAGTTCCGTCTAAAAGACCATGCGAAGCCTCGTGTTGCTCATAAAATTGAGGACGGACAGCATGTAAACGAAAGACTGCATTATTATGAAAGGCTTGTGCTTTTCTATCATGATTAGCCAGCAACGGCGAGTTGTAGTACAGGGGTCGCATTGATCTCGTCCCTCTGAGCATATGCAGAACGTCTATTTCGAAACGGTCACGAAGCCTTTGCCCTTGTATTCGTCTGACGAGATACCTGTTGTCGGCAGGTTCACCCAATTAAATCAAGACGGAACGAGAGAAGAATACAAACCTGAGATGGGGTCGAGGTTCATTTGTCGTGCACGTTCGTTTGATGCTTCTTGCCATTCCTTGCTCATCGTCTTTGGTGGCGGCACAGCTGACAGACGTAGAATCGTCAGAGAACAAGTGCAGCAAACACAATGCAGGACAGCCCGCACCAAATTGCTTGATGGCGAAGGAGAGGATACCAGCAGCACCGACTAGAGCCATTGTGTATCCAATGATTTTCAGGCTGTCGCCGGGTTTCGACGCAGGAGCACGAGGGCCGTGAGGCCCAAAAGCAACATAGTATGCTAGAGTTCGGAAGCGGTGCAGCGTCAGCACTTCGCACCTGATAGAAGCTGCAAAAAACACGTACAAGCCCGTTTCTCGTCAAGAGAAAGCTGCCCCAATCCTTCTTTTGTAAGAGTTCGAGCTGTTCGTGAATAGTCGCCTTCTCATCACCGGAGAGAGTAGCCCACTGGGCCTCTACGTTCGACAGGGGAATAAGACTCGCAGCCCGAGATGCAGAGCTCGTGACAGAGGAAGAAGACGCTCCGTCCGATGCGACGTGTGCCGCGTTGGCAGTTGTTGACGTCGCGAGTGCTCGGACTTGGAGCGAGCGACGGAGAGCATGTTGGCGCGCCAAACGGAGGGCAGCCTGCGCGTGCATGTCTATAGGCAACCAATGCGGTGAGAGCAGCAGAAGAAGAGGAGGCAGGAGCAAAAGACCTTTTTTCGGGTTGGATACGGCAGAAAATGGGAACGGTCGGAGTCTCAAAGCATTCGGAACGGGCCGGAAAATGCCTCAACCACAATGACATTCGATGCTGCAAGTTGTTTAGTAAACGACTACAGTACAGATGTTTGTAGATTCAGCACGAGATAAATGATTGTCATAGAAATATGGTCGACTGAAATTAAACCGCTGCGTTATCTTTTTCAGTGCAGTCCCGGGAAAGATGGCTGCAGAGGCGATCAGCCGAGCTAGACAGGATGGGAATTGAACTCACTCTTCAGATCCGCAGGTATAGCATGCACGTCTTTGGGGCTGAGGGCAGTCTCTGCTGATGTGACCCTATCACAACGTTAATTCTTACGAAAAAGTCAATCCGAGTTCGACGTACGACTCCCGAGCAGTTGTAGCACTTGCTGCCTCCGGGACAATCGCGGGATAAGTGGCCTACACCACCGCAGGCGTAGCTGTCCATGTCCTCGTTAGTTTGTCACCGGAGTATACAGAATAATAATCGAACCATGACTTTTGGTAGCTGCTCCTCCTGAACCCACTGGTGTTCCCAGAGTTGTCGGGACATGCCCGGGCGATATGCCCCGTCTGGCCGCAGCGATAGCACTCTGCGCCAAACGAAGTTGCCGAGGCCTCAGGGCAAAATTTTGACTAAAGACAGGGTCAGCCATGTAGAGTTAATAGCGAAATGAAACACGAGTTTACAATGTGTCCTTCTTGATTACACTTGTAGCACGTTTTCGGTTTTGCTTCTCTTGTGCATTCTCTCGAGACATGGCCTTCTAGACCACCTTCATGAGTCGGTTAAACGCTGTCTTCAACGATGGCGTCAAGGGGTACCCACAGTTGTAACTAAAACAAACATTAGCCGATCGAACGTCCAGGGGAGATAAGATAGATGAACATTCGGCCGCGATGGCACCCAAGAATGAAGAGGAGGACAACGAGAGGTGTATTTACCAAGTAGGAGTTCCGGCCCTGGGACAGCTGGCGGCTTGGTGGCCTGCTGCACACAGGGGAATTGACGAATCGCACAAATTCATTGCGACGTAGATCGGTGACATGGATTTTTGTAAAGGAAAAAAGAAAAATACACCGATCAGCACACACCACGAGGAAAGATGAAAAAAATGATCAAAAGGAGCCAGTTATCGAATGCAAACCACTCCCCGTGCAAACGATTGACAAATGAGCTTCCAATGTGGAAAGATGTAATGGAAAAGTAAGAGGAATGCAGAAACACCACGCACATACACCACAGTTGAAACATCCGCGACCACTCATTCTGCACTCTGAGACGGCGAGAAAAAGTTGAATCAGCGAAGGAGCGGGACGAATAGAAAACAGCAGGAAGAGAAATGGAAGGAAACGAGCAGGGAAACACACTTTAAATAAGCGAACGGGACAAGATGAGATTTAGAAATTGGACCCTGGCGAAAACTGATCAGCTACATTACATAATCCTACACGCGCCTCGGCCAACGGCGATGTCACAGTCCTTTGTCTTCCATCTCCTTATTCGGCTCCTTGTCGCCGTCGCGTTCGCCCTTCTTCTCCGCCAGTTCGATCGGAATAAGCCGGTACTCTTCGGGATCCACAATCCCATCTTCCATCTCCGCTCGTCCTATCGTCGCCTTGTTGTCCACCAGCCCGTGCAGCGCGATCACGGCCCGCAGCAGGCTGCTCAAGTACACTACCAGCATCTGGTCATTCGTGCTGGACACGAAGCTCTGCGTCAACGCCTGATCTGACAGATCGGGCAGCAGATTCAAGGCGTCTTGCAGGTGGTAGATAACCTGGTGGTTCACAGGCATGGTTCCGGTCGCTATGTCGGCAAGGTATTTCTGTATGTCGCTTACCCTGGTCTTGAGGCCACGAAGTGATGCGAGCTGTTCGCTCACCCGCGTAGCTAGTGTGGTCGTTGTGGAGTCTTTTATGTCCCGTAGCAGATGCTCAACGCCGATTTCCTCCGCTTCTTCTGCTTCTATCGCAGATGGCACGTGTAGAAACGTTTTCCTTGTCTCTGTGCCGTCCTACGGAAAAGCTCAGGATTGTTCCTCTGCCAAATGTAAAAGCACACTTACATCCTTGATCTCCTCCACTGCAAAATACGCATCGGTTGGGATACCGACATTTGCGGTCGCACATCCACGATGACCATCACAGGCCGGGCGATAAACCTCTTGAACAGGTCATTAATCTCTGGTCCGATGCTCTCAGCTTTGGACCCGTATGGTACCACCCAATCATTCGTTCCCTTGCTATACACCACCCATCAGTCTACAAACCAAAATGTGCACAATACGATCTTGACGAACTGACCATTGACCTTTTTGAACATCTCATACATCCCCTCAATATAATTATGATCCAAAAACCATGTCTTTCTATCTTTTTCATCCTCTTCAAATGGGTTATCGCAAAAGAATTGGCTACGTTGATGGTCTTCCCGTTGTCCTGCCCCAAAAGGACACCGACAACGCGCTTTTGTGAGTTGCGAGTGACAGATCGGGCATGGTGGTCTGCTACCGACAGCAAGACGAGCGGATGAACAACTGTTCCCGGAGACGATTATGTTAGCCCTGAATGCCGCTTGCAAATGGCCCTCCCGAGACCGACTGGCATAAACGTACTGACTGTTGTTCCAGCTAGTGCTGTAAGCTTGTGGTACGGCCTCAGATTTTAACGAGCCTTATTAATGTCGAGATGAATGCTCACCTGCTCAGTGTGTGGTAGCAACCATGGTCGAGTAGCTTGGTCTGCTGGCCGCTGCCCCTCTCACGCGTTCCTGTTGACGCGTATGTTATTTGGTACTGTTGTCCAGCAGCCCCCACTGCTACAGCCCCATGGCCCATGGTTCGGAGCACAGCACATTCAAGAAGGTTATCCATCTATGTATATATGACAGTAAGAGGTAAATGATAATGTATATAGCAGGGGCTCTGCTTTATTTTTTTGGCAACAAAAAAAAACAGCGTTAGGCCGAAAATAAGGTTTGCTTGTGCTTGTTTTTTTCGACCGAAAAAAACTGCCTCAGAATCAGATATCAGAATCACGCAGTCCATGGCGTATGGTACTTTTCAAAACTTCTACTGAATGTTCGTATTGGCTGACTATTGTGGTTAGGCGCATCTGGAAGCCGAGGTGGATTTGCAGGGTGGCAGGGGTGGACGCGGTGGTGGTGACCGTGGCGGAGGAGGTAGAGGGCGAGGAGGGGGTGCAAGAGGCGGTGGAGGTGAGTAGCATTTGTGGTTTTCGGGCGCTGAACTTGATTATCCTGATATTTCTAGTTGGCATGAGAGGCGCTGCGCGTGGAGGTCGCGGTGGACGCGGCGGCAGGCCTGAGCGGGGAGGAAGGGGAGGAGGCAGAGGTGGGCGTGGAGGTCGTGCAGGGGGCGGGTCCAACGTCGTCGTGGAGCCTCACAGACACCCTGGCATTTTCATCGCCAAAGGCAAAGACCACATGCTCGTGACGAGAAACATTGCTCCTGGCGAATCGGTATATGGCGAGAAGCGGATATCAGTGGACGCGGGAGATGGCACGAAGATTGAGTACCGGGTGTGGAACCCGTTCCGTTCAAAGTTAGCTGCGGGCGTGTTGGGTGGGTTGGATGACATTTTCATCAAGCCCGGTGCCAAGGTGCTGTATTTGGGTGCCGCGAGTGGGACGAGTGTCAGTCATGTCGCAGATATCGTTGGACCGGTATGTGTTGTCTTACTCTCACATGATGTTCCGTTCATGGATCGTATTCTAGGATGGTGTGTGTATGCAGTTGAATTTCACCGCGTTCAGGCCGTGACCTGATTAACATGGCTAAAAAGCGAACTAATGTCATACGTGGGTGTTTAAACTAGAGGGATTCTGTTTTTGCTAAAAGATGTGCTAGCTATCATTGAGGATGCTCGTTTACCAAATAGAATCGGATGATGATTTCGA
>JAEBUP010000072.1:0-230844 GCA_023014405.1 Amanita molliuscula
CCGTTGTCTGATGATGAAGACACTAATGTTGCTCAGAAGGCACTGGAGATTTGGAAGCAATTTGCTTCTGATGTCATTCAGAAGATTGGCAACCCCATGGGCACATCTGCACTTGCACAAGAAGACAGTTACTGTCACTTGCATCCCTCTGATCGTGTGGACATTACAGTGGAAAACCTGCAGGATCCAAATTTGGCAAAAATCTTTCGAGTCGTCTTTCTGAAGTGTGTCGATGATGAAGGTTGGACATTAGCTTTTGACAACCTCTTTCCCCCACCGACACATGTGCTGCCACATTCTCATCAGCAATACACCCGGATGCGCTATTATAATGATTGGACAGAGTTTATGCATTCCATTCATCCAAATAACATTAGAGCTGTGCGCAGGGCTGTCAAGGATGAATTCAACAAGTTGGCATGGGCACCTGCAGCCCAAGCAGATCATGTATGGATTTACAAAGCTGCTGATGACCTAAAAGGCTTCCCAGTTGGTGCAGCAGTAACTCATGCTCCTCGAGTGGTTTGGAATCCCAAGCGGAAAGATACACATCCACAATTTGTGCCTCTTAATGTGTTGGAAAGGCAGGAAGAAGAGGAAGAAAGCTCAGATGGGGATGGCAATGGGGACTGAATGCAGATACCAGAAATGACATTTAAAATACCATTGCCCATCTCTTCCATGTTTGTCCAGCTTGGCTGGATGCACTATGTCTCCTCAGTCACATACCTGAATTGATGAAGGAATGTTGTTGCCACCTAAAACCCACCTTGAGATGTTAAAAGAATGTTGTGAATAAGAATTGCTGTTCCATTTCCAGCCAAGTTGAATGGACACAAAGATTTTCAAAATGGAATCCCTAGCTGCACTTACTTATATCCGGCTAGGCCAGACAAGTTGAATGGAAACAGACTTTGAAACTAGCTTCACTTAACTTGTTGCCTAGGCATTTGGCACCAGATTAGTATATTAGTGCACAAAGACAGCGCATCCGGCTAGGCTGGACAAGTTGAGTGGGTTGGTCAGCTATGCATTTCATTTTCAAAGTCTGTGTGTCTATTCAACTTGTCTGGTGTAGCCGGCTGCACCTGTCTTTGTGTACCAATATACTGACCTGGTACCAAATGTGGATTTTCAGGCAAAGATAGTGCATGCAGCTTGGACAGACAAGTTGAATAGACACATAGACTTTGAAAATGAAATACATAGCTGACCAACCTACTCAACCTGTCCGGCCTAGCCAGATGCACTGTCTTTGTGCACTAATTATTGATGTCAATGGCTATAGCCAGTTTTTTTAAACAATCACTATATCTAATCGTAGAAATTGCCTAAAACTCTGAGATAATTTGAGCAGATAGTTCAACCAAAAGGACAATGGATCCTCTGCCAACACTAAGCAATCCACAAAGCTGGCTAGCCTAATGATGATATGCCTACTAATCTGGAACCAGATTAGCACACAAGACAGTGCATCCGGCTGGGCCGGACAAGTAGAATGGATACAATGATGCTCATGCACAACCTTTGTTAAAACATTTTAAGGTGCATTGTGGGCAGCCAGTAATTCATCAATTTAGGGCCAAAAACATGTCTGAGGCAAGATACTTAATGTCACCATTAGCAGGTAAAGACTGTGCATCCAGCTAGGCCGGACAGAGAGTGGAGAGAAGAATAGTGGCATGTCAACATCAGCAGGAAAGGACAGTGCATCCAGCTGGGGCACAGACCTACCCACTCAACTTGTCTGGCATAGCTGGACGCATCTGTCTTTGTATACTAATCTGGTGCCAAATGTGGATTTGCAGGCAAAGACAGTGCCTCTGGCTTGGCCAGACAGGTTGAATAGACACACAGACTTTGAAAATGAAACATGCAGCTGACCTACTACCCAACTTGTCCAGCCTAGCCAGATGCACCTGTCTTTGCACACTAATATACTAATCTGGTGCCAAATGGATCTGACTAGGCCAGACAAGTTGAATGGAAACAGACTTTGAAACTAGCTTCACTTACTTAACTTGTCTGGCATAGGCATTTGGCACCAGATTAGTATATTAGTGCACAAAGACAGTGCATCTGACTAGGCTGGACAAGTTGAGTAGGTGGGTCAGCTACATATTTCATTTTCAAAGTCTGTGTGTCTATTCAACTTGTCTGGCCTAGCCAGCTGCACCTGTCTTTGTGTACCAATATACTAATCTGGTGCCAAATGTGGATTTGCAGGCAAAGGCAGTGCATCCAGCTAAGCCAGATAAGTTAAATAGACACACAGACTTTGAAAATGAAATACATAGCTGACTGACCTACTCAACTTGTCCGGCCTAGCCGGATGCGCCTGTCTTATTTTCACAGAGCCCTTGTGTCCATTCAACTTGTCTGGCTTAGCCAGATGCACTGTCTTTGTGAACTAATATATTAATCTGGTGCCAAATCCCTAGGCCAGACAAGTTAAGTAAGTGAAGCTAGTTTCAAAGCCTGTTTCCATTCAACTACTTGTCTGGCATAGCCGGATGCACCATCTTAGACAGCTAATGTTGATATATGACTAAATCATTGCATCCACCCTTTGTCCGGCCTAGCCGGATGCACTGTCTTTGCTGGCTAATTGGGCATATGGCACAAGATTAGTAGGCATGCCCCAAGATTAGCAGGTAAATGTTACCATTAGCATGCAAAGACAATGTATCTGGCCAATGGGGTGCAGGAGAGAGACATGGTGGTGGACATATTTGATCCATCCATCTACTATGTCTTGGAATGCATCCAGCTAGGCTGGACAAGTAGACTGGACAGCTTCTGACACTGTCAAATGAATATTCTACCCCCTTGCCTTCAGTCCCAAAGATGGTGCATCTGGCTAGGCTGGATATGAATGTTTGACTATGTGTCATGAGTTGTGTCTCAGGACTAACTGTGTGATGCCAAGTCTTATCCTCAGATATCTGCCCTTGTGGTTCCAATATCAGGTGAACCCCAATTAGCTGGCAAAGACAGTGTATCTGGCTAGGCCACACAAGTAGAGTTGATGCTCATATGTACATGACTTGCTTTTTAACATCTGAAGGTCAGTTGTGGGCAGCAGTCATCTAGCCAGGCTGGGTAAGGTGCTGGTCACATTTAGGTATTGTATTTCAGTCTCAATTATCTGATTTAACCTTGTAAGCTATTGATTACTATTATCTAAATGTGATTTACTTAAGCACACAACATTTTAAATCTAGTTTGAGTAAAGGTGTGCAAGGCATCCATCCAGGCCAGATTGACTGGTATGGATGATGTCCAAATACTGGATAGAGTCTGTACCATGTACATTGAGCACTTCAGCACCCATGTCACGACCCCGCATGCATGCTCCGGGTGTGTCCAGGATGACTACACCCTTCAATTGCTCCAACAACATCCAACATCCATGCCATGGCTCTGTAGGCATGATTTGGCTATAATGGTGTGAGGCTGGGTGAGTATGCTGGTCTGAGCACTCACCCTTGCCAGCTAGCCAGAATGCTTAACCCTAAATTAGGAGATAGGCCTTTTTTGCAACCCTGGGACAACCCTAGGAACTCTTATCAACCCCTTCCCCATTCCCATTCTCCCCTTCCTCAAGATCCATCATGTTGTTATCTTCCCCTGTTGCCTGATGCTCAGAAGATTGCATCCTTAGCACAGTGCAAGGCAACATCCTCTCTGGCCACCCATCAGGAAGTGCTTCCAGCAAAACTACCTCTTCAAGGATAGTCACTTGTGCCATGATTGCATTATCACCTTTTTTATCATATAAATTTACCCCTGTAGAGTTTGATTGACTCACTTCCCATGAACCATGCATCTTCTGGGTCTGATAAACCCTCCAAAGTCTGCTGTGCAAAGATCAGAAGATTTTTAAGAAGCTCCCCCTCATCTGCTTCATCTCTTGCAAGCATGAAGATCACCTCCCACAATGCTTTCTCAATCTGTTCTATGGGTTCAGGCCTACAGTTTCCTAGACTTTGCCAAATCTATGTTGGCTAGTTCAGAAGCTTATTTTAAAATTGGAAATGTTTGCAACCTACCCCAATCAGAGAAGCCCTGCTAAAATCTCTTGTATGCCACTGCATTCCACAAAGAAGGGCCAGAGGAGACACAGCAAGAGACAAAAATAGAGGAAGTCACAGCTTTGAATCATCTTTTTTGTCCACTCCTGGTGGCACAACAAAATCATCATTTCCCTACATGTTGAATATTTGTAATACTGATCAACAAGTAATCAAAAGAGATAAACTATTCACCCACCTCAAGCAAGGATTTCACATGGTAGGCAGCTAATAGGATATTGTGACTTATAATAACCACTGCTGCCTTGTCTGAAAGGGCATTCACCCTTTTCCACAAGTTCTTCAGGCCCTTGGATTTGCCTGGAATAATGTCAGACATTTCACCCACATCCACTGGATCATTTTGAGCTGCACTGGTGGTATTAATGCCTTTTTTTGACAGAAACTGATGATAAGCTTTGCTAATCAAATTTCTGACACTTTGTATGGAATGGAATGACTTGAAAACATCAGTGATGAATTCCTTTGAAGCAAAACATTTTTACAGTCTTATCTGGTGCCCTGAATTCCATCCTTGCATGTTTTGGCACTGGCCCACTTGACTTTGGACAATACACCCAAGTCATGATATCACAAAGCCGATATTTCATCAGCATGTTGACAGATCTGGGAAAGAGGGACCTGTTAATATCATCTTGGTACTTCACCTTCTTCACTTTATAGCCAATGAGTGAAGAGAAGTAATGGGACAGGTGCCTTTGCCCATCTATCCATTTATTCTCAGGTGCTGAAAATAGCTCTTTCTCCTTTTTAAGGATGCTCTCGACCAAGATCTGGGCTTGATCAGGACCTACTAAACACAGAACAAATAATTCACCCTCACATCAAAATCTTGCTGCAATTCAGCTGGTAGGATGCCATTATTCCTGATAATGGTATCTGTGAACCATGGCAAGGATGCCAGGACAATTGCAGCAGAGCATGGAAGCATAGACATGTTGCTGTGAATAGTTGTCAAGGGCTGTCTCTCAAATTTCCTGGGAGGCTTGACTCACTTCAGATTAGAGTGATATCTGGTGAGATGTTCACTATGAAGGCAACTCCATCAGTGACTTTAGATATGAGATAGGGATTTGGCCTACATGGATGTTGAATGCTAGATGATTGTAGCAAGATAAGAACAGAGAACTGCTCTGCTCATATGTCAGCAATTCCCACATATGTGGCTGTACAGACATACCCATGAGCATATGTTGCATAGTGCCTGACAATGAGAAGTGGTGTCATTTGTTATATTTATTGCTTGTCTCATCCATCCCATATAGAGTTGTGAGTGAGTTAGTACAGCCAATAGTCAAGCAGCCATGATCTTTACAGCCAGGTGAAGAACCATGGATATACCTACAATACTCAAGTAGCCAATGTCAGGTTTGAGCTCTGTCAGCCTATCCTAATCTCAGTGTCAGGTTGTGTCACTTGGGAATGGGGAATATCATTGCCTGTTGCAAGGGAAGGGGCTGTGAGTGAGTGAGCACAGCCATGGTCCTTCCAGCTGGCTGGAAAGACCGTGGCTGTGCTCCTGCATGCAAGCACTGTTTCTCTTTATCAACCACATGCTCAGTAGCCCTCCTTTCTGCATGACAGGCTTGTGCTCTGTCAGCCTATCCTAATCTCAGTGTCAGGTTGTCTCACTTGGGAATGGGGAATGTCATTGCCTGTTGCAAGGGAAGAGGCTGTGAGTGAGTGAGTACAGCCACAGTCCTTCCAGCTGGCTGGAAAGACCGTGGCTGTGCTCCTGCATGCAAGCACTGTTTCTCTTTATCAACCACATGCTCAGTAGCCCTCCTTTCTGCATGACAGCTTGGACTCTATCAGCATATCCTAATCTCAGTGACAGGTTGTGTCATGCAAGGCTATCAGTGAGTGGCCATATGTAGCTACACACTTTCCAGCCACCTTATCTTTATTACAATTTCTTGAAAGATGTATAGAATGCCAACCTGACAGCATGCTTGTTTTGCACTTTAATGGTACATTGATCTAAAATGGCTGTCATATAATAGTCATCCTGTCACACACCCCTCTGTATTGAACAGTCATGCCTCCTCAAGGCTTTGTAATTTGCAACAACTCCTGCCCTCACTCTAAAACTGCTATGTTGTAGTCAAAAAGAGCTCAAGACTTGAAACTCTGCTAGATCTTTCTACATCCTCCAATGGAAGGTATCCAATATCATGTGAATAATCCATTGTTTCATCCTCTCTGCAGTGATAACTGCAGTGCTATGTATGGTCTACAGTTTATTGATGTTGGAATTTCAGCCTTCATCATCAATATTACTATTGCTAACTGAGAAATTGTATTGAGTAATGTGGAGCAGGTCACAGTGTATGCCTATTGAGCATGTCCTATCATGGGTCATGTCAGGTAACCTACTTGCTATGGCGATTGGTATTAAAACCTGTATATAGATATAGATCTAAGTCCATATGTGTTTATAGAATCAAATAAATGCAAACAGTCCACATCCAACTTCTATCATGGTGACAACACAGCCAAGAAGGCAGGCTCAACAAGTAAGGAAGACAAGGCTGCAACATGGAAGTAATCCAAACATAGTGAGCAAGAGAAGAATTGGACACAATAAACCCTGGGTGCCCAATAAAAACAAGTTCAACAAGTACAAACTTTTGACATGCCATGACATTGAGGTGCCATGCCCTGATGGCAAAAGAATAACAGCTATTCCAGGTCCTCAGTAGGTCTAATTTCTGTTCATGTTCAAACAGGTGAACAAGAATACTATCTAGTATTGTTGTGCTGCCCTGGGAGCCATGTCTGAATAAGACTCCTAGCACTTATTGGAATGCACTGGTGAAGGACATTAGAAAAAGCAAGAATGGAAGAGTTTGGTTTAGAGTCAACTGGTTCTACTCAAAAGAGCATCTTTCCCAACCTGATATCCTCCAGAATCAGTGGTCAGTTCTGGCTATGACATAATTAGGTTGCTCATTCCATTTCACCTAGCTCTAATATACTCCTTGGGGTAGAAAGGAATGAGTTGATAATTTCTGATCATGAAGACATCATAGAGAGCACATCAGCTATAGGTTAGTACCAGCTTTAAGTTTGATTTCTTTAGTAATTCAATAAAATAGGACTACAATTCATAAAGCACATGGATGATGCCAATCCATATCATGCCCAGATAGCAAGGGATCAATTCTTTTGGCACATGAGATTAGATGCCAACAATGGCCTGCTGCAGGTACAGTAGGCATAGCCCAAATCAGTTGCTAAATGCTAAATTGGTTAAATAAGGATATAAATCTAACTTGCATCTGTAATGTCATTTACAGCCCTAGTCAAGGACCACAAAGGTTTTGCACACAATGTGGGATGTGGTATCATGAAAAGTGCATGCAAGTCATGAAACAAGAGAGTCAACTTGAAGGTGCAAGTGAAATGGAGCAACTTTCCAATCTGCCAATTGTTAGGGGGTGGTGTGAACAAGTTCATTCTAGCTGGGAGTTGATGGGCTCTGGTCACAGGGTTGCAGCCATAAGGGAGTGGCTAAAAATGAGAAGCATACCAGAAGATTGGAAAAGGAAAGTGAATGACAAATGGGTTGATCAAGTGCTGGTAAGAAAATGGGCTGGCTACACTTGTCCTAGGTGTAAAAGACAAATTTAATCTTGACATGCATGTGTTAAAATCAAGTGCCATGTTAGAAGATAATTAGGGATGTACTTCTAATCATGAGAGTTAAGATTTAGACATGGAACATATCACAAAACAAAATATAGAGTATATACTAACTGGTAATTAATTATGTGTTTGTGATATGTGTAATGGTGATGAAATAAGTAATTTACTTTACTGTGTTGAAAGCCTTGATAAGGGAGTGTAATGAAAGAATGATATTCTTGGAGGTTTGCTTGTCTAAGTTAAGCATAACAACCTTCCCAATCTTTCCAGAACATCTTGTGAAGAGCTCCACAATAGGAGGACATAATCCTACTGCCTAATTGCATGTTAATCATGAGTGAGCAAGTGAGTATAGGCTATAAAACTTTTCACACCTCTTTTGCCATGCAATCAACATTACTTGGGACCAGAAAGTGTTGGTCCTGCAACACTTTGACAAGCTGTATTATTTGCTTACAATCATATTTTCCTCCAGTGTTGTCACTTTTTAGACTTTGTAGTACTTCCTTGAAAGGCACAAGCACCTCTGCCAACTTCTCAATTTTCAACTTTGCTTTCAACTTCTTTCTAGGACAAAAGACAATTGATATATATCAGATGCAGAGCTATCTGCAGAATCTGATAATCTTCTTTTTTGTCTTCCCATTTTGACTGGTCCAAATGCCTCATCACTGACTGGAAGTACCAATGGACTTTCATTGCCAATAAATGAACTGGATGCAGGACCTGGGTTGAATGTGGGAGAAGCCAGCAGAGGCTGGTCAGGTTGTGCACAGCTTGTGTTGAGTACTGGTGATGCACACAGAGGGCTTTGGGTTAGCAGAGGTGATACCAGCAGAGCCTTGTAACCTTGGTTTAGTATTGGGGATAGCAGAGGGCTGGCAGGATGTGTAGGACTGGGAGGTAACTTGACTGTAGGTGACCCAGTTGAAGCTGGGATGACTGGAAAGTAGCAACACATAGAGTTTTCTTCAACATTATATCAAGTTGTTGACAATACCATGAGTGTTGGAGAATGCCTTACGTATCTGGAGCCTATTTAACTCCAGTGGATGAGAATCAAAAGCAACATTTCTCCATTTGGAGCCTACTAGGAAAAATGATATAATTGACTAAAGTTCTATAGGAAAACATGCCTTTTTGACCAGAGTGTGACATGAATGAGAGAATAGATAAAATGAACACGATCACATGATCTTGACCTATGTACTTAAATTATACATATGAATAGAAGGAATTGCTAAAAGGACAATGAAATCACTCAACAATTCCATTCAAATTAACTATGTAAAAGTTATATGGTGTGATCCATTCTAGAGCCTTAAATGACTCAAGTGTGTGAATGATTGATTACCTTGTGACTGTGTTCAAGAGGTGGCAAGTGAGTGGAGGTTGAGAGGAAAGAGAGGAGAAATAGTTTCACAGCTGTTTGCATACATTGCCAGTTATCAAGGGTGATAAGTGGCCCATTGGGAAAAATGTCATTGTTAGCTTTGGTCACTTTCAAAAGTTGTGTTGTTGCAGCTAAAGCTGGTCTTTTTCTCAAAAGTAGCCAGCTTTAGCTGCAACAACACTATCACAAGTCACAAAATGACAAAAGCAGCCAAAGGTAATCATGCCATTCAAAGACATGGTTCTACAAAATTCTATGACAATTGGTTGCATTATCATGATCATAGGAAAGAAGACCCAATATTTAAACTTTGTTACCCCACTGCAACCTGCCTACAACATAAGCTCCCAAAGCATCAACCATACTCACTCCAAAATAACCTGATTTATCAGTATGGGCAGCATGTAGCTGTGTACTGTGTGACCTGTGCAATCCACTGACAAAGTAACAGAGTTCCCCTTGGTATTCCATGGCTGCAATGTCCAAACAGCAAAATATGCGCAAACCTGATGCACAGTTGCTGATCTGCTCTTCTCTCCTGACCAATTCTTCATACGTTTTAAAGACAAACTTGAAGAAAGTTGTGAAGCCCTTTCTCCCATCCCAACAGTTTATATGAGAATTGGATAAGCCCTGTTTGTCACTAGAGATATCAGCTGCAACCTGAGATGAATACAGAAATTTCACAATATTTACATTATGGAAGAGAGAGGGTTTATTGTCTTAACATCTTCACCACATTCATCAACAATGTAGATCAAATGTCCCCCAACAAAGAATGTTTTCAATTGTCCAAATTCCATTGATGGTGCAAAGGACATGGCAAACCATTGTGGTTTGATCCAATCCCCAAAGTAGCTGTATTGCTCCATGATTGTAGCCACCTTCTGGCCAATCACATGTTCAAGTTCTTCAAACCCATCTGTTCCAAGTATAAATGGGTATGATGAGCTGTAAGTCCTGTTGAGGAGCAATTGTTCTTTCTTGAGAATAATAGGGGACAAAGGATTTGGAACTAAAGAAATATCTGGATACTTAGTATTTGTCACCTCTTCTGCAATTTCCTTCAGACTTTTGAGGTAAACCAACTTGTTCCCATGCCTGAGCAGGTCCACAGGTGATGGCCATATGCTGACATGCTCTGACAAGGCACACATGCCTTCCCAGAATAATCGGACCTCCTCAGCAGAGAGACTATAATTATGAACAGGATCCCTGGAAATTGTTAATAAATCCAAGAAAGTTTAATGAACAGCTCACATGAAGTCATGAGAAAAATCAAGGCCACCAAAGACAAGGTCTGCAGTCAAGAGTTGATCCCATATATGCCCTTCCTTGGAAATAATTGTTCCAGAGAAGTCCTTCCAGGTCATATAATGTACATCCCATTTGAATACTGATGAATGACCATGCATAAAAATTGCTGGTAGAAGCTATATATTTCAGTTTGGTGATGCAAAGAATGGATTTGCACTGACCCATTCATATATTTCCCAGCCATGCTCAGTTTCATGTACAAGTTCTGGAAATGCTTGCTTCATTTTTGTGTGTCCTTGGTTAACTGCTGCAGTGGATACATAATAGCCAGAGCTTTTAGCACTTATTCCATCAATTTGCTTTAAACATCTATCTGGATCCTCCACATATATCACCACCAATGCCCTGTCTGGAATTTGTAGCTTGGATGGATCTGGCATTAACCCAATGTGATCACCTAAGGTATAATAAGTTAAAAGGCCACACTATTTTTCAATTTCATAACCCTACCAAATGCAGCTAGCTGGTATGAAGTGCAAGATCTGATATTTGGGTTAATTTCAGCACTGCTTCCGCTGGAGTCTTCCTGAAAAGTTGAATCTTTGTTTATGGGAACTGTAACTGGTGTGACTAGTATGTAGAGTATAAATTAGCAATTATGAGTGTGTTTATATGTAATTCACCATTTTGTTTATTAAGGATATTCTGGCTCAAATGCTCTTGTTGATCTTCAATCCAACTTCCTGGAGTAATACTTGTTCCACAATGTGATATTTTGTATTTCTCATATCCAGGTGGACAAATGGTTTGAGATAGTAGAGTGGGCAGCCAGTACTGCAACTCCAAATTGTCAATTCCAACATCAATAAACCCTGGACCCTGCAAAGTGCTGCAGTTATCACTGCAGAGAGGATGAAACAATGGATTGTTGACATGATATTTGATGCCTTCAATTGGAGGATGTGGAAAGATATAGCAGAGTTTCAAGGCTTCAGCTCTTTTTGACTGCAACATAGCAGTTTTAGAGTGAGGGCAGGAGTGGTTGCAAATTACAAAGCCTTGAGGAGGCATGACTGTTCAATGCAGAGGGGTGTGTGACAGTGTGACCATTATATGAGAGCCATGTAAGATCAATGTACCATTAAAGTGCAAAAAAAGCATGATGTCAGGTTGGCATTCTATACATCTTTTAAGAAATGGTAATAAAGGTAAGGTGGCTGGAAAGTGTGTAGCTAAGCTCACTCACTGACAGCCCAGATCTTCACTGAGATTAGGCTAGCCTGCATGGAAGAAGGAGTGATACTGGGCATGTCATTGGTTGACAAATGGTGCTTGAATGCTGGAGGCACTCACAGACAGCCCCTGGTCACAGGGAACTTTAACCTGACACACAAATAAGATAAACAGTAGCTGTGTACCATTCCTGCCAGCTGGAAGAGGTCACAGCCACACATACAGACAAGGAATTTCCACTCTCACCTTCACCTGCTAATATTATACATGTGACTGACAATTTACCAGCTCAGAAAGAAATAGGAAGAAAATGCAAGTAGCTTTGGGTGGCAGTGCACATCACCAAATAAGGAAGGTCTCTAGAATATGGCTTGAACATTATTCTGTTCATATCTCATGAACTAGACCACCAATTTCTTAGCTGTTGCAGGGCTGACATACATGATATATAAGCTATCAAATGGTATATTCACATTGAAAGAAAAATGGTTCTCCATTATACATATATATCTATAAATTCTGTATTAATTGTCTCATAGTCTGATGAACACTCCCATGCCTTGATGCATGCAAAGTGTTCCCCTGGTCTTCTATGACAATCCCCAACTGTCTCCTGCCTTCCCACAGTGGTCCCTGACCACTAGAATGAAAAATAAAAAGTGACTGCTAGGATATGCTCCTAACACACACCAGCAGAATGCTCTGATTTGTTTTTAGAGCCAGATGCCAGCCTGCCAGCAGCATGCCCAAGCTTATTCTTAGTACCAACAGGCCTTCCTTGAGGCATTTCTGCCTTTATGATGATCTGGTGAACAGGGAAAGATGAGGGGACAAGCAATAGATGTAGTGAAATGATGCTGCAACACTTTGTTTCAGAATGTGGGAATATATTCCTAAGTTGGGCAACATCCAAAACAAGCACTAAACAGTGCTAAAAGCAGAAGTTGGACAAAAGAAGCACTAATTAGTGCCACTTTTGGCACTAAAATATCCCAGACATGGTCTCAGAACCAAATTCTTGAACTAGACAAACATGGTGGAGTGGCTCTCTGTCTATTCCTGAACTATCTTACTATATACAACATGCACTACAAGCAAAGTGGTACAATAGGTCAAAAGAGCAACACAATGTGAATGTAAGTGGGAGGACATGAGTAAAGATTATGAAAAAGGCCCCTAGCACAAATGTGGCAATTCACAAGCAAGGAATGAAGAAGTGCTCAAATGATGAGGAGGAGAAATACATAGGAACCAAGGGCTCACAGTGTGTGGGCCCTTTTTGTTAGGAGCTTACTCCATAACCAGGGGGGGAGAGAAGTAAGGCAAGAAAGGAATATATATCCATCAATGATAGTCCTTACATGGGTGTATGATAAACTATCTTGAGTCTTAGAGACTCAAGCCTACTACTGCTGCTATACATATATATACTACTAAAGAAAAACCTCTGCCACTTCCCAAGCCCTACAATACCCACTTCCTGCTGCCCCCCCCCTCTGCCCCCTTACTGCCATTGCTGCACAGTCACCACCCTGTGATTGCTGCACCCTTGCCACCCTCTCTGTACCATCACTGCACCCTCTCCACCCTCAACACCACATGGGTATACCCATTCCAATGCCTAGATGCATCTGTTTCTTGGCAGTGTTTTATATATGTATCCTATCTGCTATCTAACCACCAGTATTACTATTGCTAACTGAGCAATTCTATTTCTGCCAAGTAATGTGAAGCAGGATACAGAGTTTTCTGACTAGGCATACACAGTCATATAAATATTCCTAGTATTTCCATCAAGATTAAAATATATTTCATCCAAGTCCATTGTTAACTTGAGTGAGAGTAGAAATTCTTTGTTTGCTAGCAGGAAGGGTGCACAGCCACTATAGCCATTTTTGTATGTGGCTGTGGCCTCTTCCAGCTGGCAGGAAAGGTGCACAGCCACTATGGCCATTTTTGTATGTGGCTGTGACCTCTTCCAGCTGGCAGGAAAGGTGCATAGCCACTATGGCCATTTTTGTATGTGGCTGTGACCTCTTCCAGCTGGCAGGAAGGTTGCACAGCTACTATAGCCATTTTTGTATGTGGCTGTGGCCTCTTCCAGCTGGCAGGAAAGGTGCACAGCCACTATGACCATTTTTGTATGTGGCTGTGACCTCTTCCAGCTGGCAGGAAAGGTGCACAGCCACTATGGCCATTTTTGTATGTGGCTGTGACCTCTTCCAGCTGGCAGGAAGGGTGCATAGCCACTATGGCCATTTTTGTATGTGGCTGTGACCTTTTCCAGCTGGCAGGAAGGGTGCATAGCCACTATGGCCATTTTTGTATGTGGCTGTGACCTCTTCCAGCTGGCAGGAAGGGTGCACAGCCACTATGGCCATTTTTGTATGTGGCTGTGGCCTCTTCCAGCTGGCAGGAAGGGTGCATAGCCACTATGGCCATTTTTGTATGTGGCTGTGACCTCTTCCAGCTGGCAGGAAGGTTGCATAGCCACAGAAAATGCAAGTAACTTTTGGTGGCAGTGCACATCACCAAATAAGGAAGGTCTCTAGACTATGGCTTAAACATTATTCTGCTCATATCTCATGAACTAGACCACCAATTTCTTAGCTGTTTCAGGGCTGACATATATGATATATAAGCTATCAAATGGTATACTTACATTGAAAGAAAAATGGTTCTCTGTTATACCTATATATCTATAAACTCTGTATTAATCTGATTAAGATATCAGTCAGCCTGGAAACATCGTTACAACTGTCCATGGTGTCCAGGAAGCGCCACCCTGACAGACATGAGTGATGGTGGGTGGCAGGCAGCGGCCAGATGGTGGGGCAGTGGGTGGCGAGCAGTTGGCAGTGGGTAGGTGGTGAGACCAGTCTGGGGCAAGGCCAAGGCCAAGGCCATCCCAGGGCAACAAGGGTGAGATGAGGTGAGGGTGGGGTTGAAGGCCCCTGCCCCTGCCACGGCCGAGGTGGGAGAATCGAGAAAAGTCCCCATCATCGTGCACAGGTCAATCAACAGCTCCGTCGTCTCCACCTGCAGATTATCGAGCAGTGCCCAGCCGTAGCGAGCCAAATTGCTTTCTGCCTGTTCCGCCTGTCAGCTCTCTAGACTGGCCACACCTCAAATCACTTGCACGCACTGCGTCGGATCCCAAGATCCTCAAATACATCAACGCCTCCCCATAATTGCGTGCATCCTCAATCTGGATGCTCAAATAGTCCTCGTGGCGATTATACTTCTTGGCAAGGTAGGAGGCATGATCAAAGTAGCCGGCCTGCCTGCACACCCTGATTGCCATTTCCAAGTCGAACGGGAGCTCTCTGCCTGCAACTGCCTCATCCGACTCAGTACTTCCATGCTTTGTCTCAAGCTTGATAAACCCATCTAACTGTGCCATATGCTTTAGCTTGGTATATGTATTCAACAGCAATGTTGTATGATCTGCGTTGGCTCTCCCTAGCATATGCAGTTCCTGAATGTAGGTCACCAGATTATTTATCCCCTGCGAATTGAGGAACCGCCATATGACGTAGCCTGCCTGGATGTGTCCAATGGTGTGCAAGTACTGCTGGATTGCGCCATCATAATTGGCCTTGGCGTACAGGTGGTCGCCATACTATCTGTGGATCTCGGCAACCGTACTCTCATTGAGGTTTTGGGTCATTGAGAGACTAAGGGCAGTAAGGTAGAGTGACTTGCGGCAGAGAATATCCAGCTCCTCTTGCATCGGTTTTTCCTGGAACATGAAGAACTGCCCGTCGTTCGTCAGGATGTAAACTCGGCCCTATTGCGAGATGACGTCCTGGAAGCCATGTGGAAACGTGCCTGAGTATGCAACGCATTTATTTTCTATGTCGAAGATGACAACTTTGGTGACATCCTTGGGTTGGTCTGCTGTATTGGAAGCGACGAAGTGCCGGACTGTGGCAGAGGCAGGGTTCGCTGTGGGAGTGAATGGAGGAGAGGCGATGACGATGTAGTGGGGGTGGGTATGTATTGAAGATTTGTGGCCTGCGTACTGTTAGGTGCCATGTCGTAAAACAAGGGAGCAAGACACATCCGTACCTTCGTATGCATAACATGCTCCTCTTCCCTCTGTCCCGCAAAGATAAATGGCTTCGGGTCTTGCGACAACCATGTCTCTCGCTTTCCAATCCTTGCGCACCCCAACCCTGTGCCAATCTCGTCGACAATTGACGCAGGAGCACCACTTCCTCTGCCCAAGACTTTGCAGTAGAGGACACGGCTGGTAGTGACGATGAAGAGGAATGCATTGGGAGAGCCGTCCGAGGGTTGTTTGAAGCCAAGGCCAGTAACGGGTTCACTGGCGGCAGCACCTTGTGTGGCTGGTCCGTGCACTGTGTGGACTTTGGGCAGAGCAGTGAGCGAGGACGAGGATGCGAAGGATTGATTGAGGTGTCTGTAGAGCAGGACCGTGCCGTCCGCAAAGCTGATGGCAAAGTGGGTGAGGTTGAGAGCGAGTGCAGTGGCAGAGACGGGGAAGGGGTGGTTTGAGAGTTTGAGGGAGCGAAGGAGGAGAGGCGGGGCCCGAGGACGGCTTTAGGTCACAGGTGGTGAGGTTGAATATCTTGAGTCCATGGGCACTGGGCTCCTTGCTGATGGTGACGAGCATGCCATTCTGCTCGGCCATGTGGGTAACGTGTCCTGCGGAATGGGCCACCCAGCTTGTTATGGGTTCAGGCTGGGGTTGAGGAGGTGAATGGAGCCATGGATGTCTGCGACGAGCACGCCGGCAGATGAGGAGACGAGACATGAGAGTTCGAGTGCGGCTTTGAAAATGTGAGGCGTGCTCTGGATGTCGTGCGCGTTGGTGACCAGCGAGACATTGAAAAACACGAATTGGCACCACTGCAGACACATTCAGCGCCGTCGGGCAGGAAAGCATGCCACTTACTGCAGGCGCAGCGGACATGGAGTCTCGTAATCCTTCCGAGTTCGAGTTTGAGTAACATGTGCTCGAATCTTGGAGAGCAGAAATTGAACTTCGCTTGGTAAATTCTCGATGCCTCAGTCAGCTGCTATTGACAAGATATATAACAAAGATGAGGCGATTGTCACTCAGCCAGCATTGCCTTCCCGGTAGTCAATGCCAACACTGTATAGCGACGGCGACCTGAGCATCTGAACGTATCAAATAGAAAAGATGCATCAGTGTGCCGCACCCTACCGAATCACAGAAAGAAAATGCACAAATATGTATAACCCAACCATTGTTTCACCTCGTCCCTATTTCGGCTCCTTTATCAACCCACCTCCGCTGCTCGCAGCACCTAGAACCTGGTCTTTTCTCGATGGCTACACTGCAATTAATGCCAATAAAAGCGAAATGAGATGGAGTTGGGTGGATGGATAGGACTTGACGAAACTGAGATGCGATGATATATGCGATGGCTCTGTGAACATATTTATACATTTCAGAGTGTGGGAATCCAAGGGAGGGTGAGGAATGGAGGACGTGGGAGATAGTTGGCTTGGAGAAGCTTCAGACTCTTCATCGTGGATGATGATTGAGTTGTCATCTGCGAAGAGTGTGTTGAAGGATCCAAAATGGATATTGGAAAGGCTTTGAGGAGGGCCGAAAGGAACCTTAGATAGACCGAAACAGACTCCCTCGACAAAAATGGATAGTGTGGCAGAACAAAGGACACGAGGTTGGCAAGAAGATGGATTCTGGAGGCTGAGTCGAGTGGGTCTGTGATTTGAGGGGTAGTCGATAGGGAAGTAATGGGACTGGGAGAAGGCTTGAGATGACTTGATGAATGGTAGCATCATGGTAATTGTTCTGTTTCTGCATGTGAAATGTAACCGGGATGATAGAAAGCGGCAGGATATCTCACACCTGAGGATCAAGGAAATGTCACCTGGGTCCGATTTGGTGTATCAGACGAGCTTGAGAGCGACCGCCCAAAACAGCATGACGCTGATGAGTTGAAGACTGCCATTGGAAGACTTGTAGATGGTGTGGTGGTTGATATTGTTCAGTTGAAGGGCATTGCGGTGGATGGGGTCATACACGATGTTGGTGATGACCATTGGGAGAGCAACATCAGCATCAGCGTTCATCCAGTCAAGTCCGAGGCCAAACTTGCGTGCGGTTGCAGCGATGCAGCCTTTGAGATGGTCAATGGCATCATGGATGCCAACCTGATGCCACTCGATATCGAAGGAGCGGGTGATGATGTCCACATTGCATGTTTATCTCCATACAGCCCCCCTGGAGGCGGAGGTGGGGGGAATAGGCATAGCTGGCCTAGTAACATCTACGGCATGTCTGTGTATGTCAGAATATGGTAGGTGGAACCTGTAGGTAACGTGCCTTGAATACAGCATCTTTCCTGCTTCTGCCACCACTGCCTGGATCCATGATGGCCCACATTTCATCTTCGTGAACTGGATTATGGGGTGTGCGACAGCATGCAGGGTATCGCCAAAGCGGTACACAGAGGATGCGGGGATATGAATGAGTGGAGCGACTGTACAGTTTATCCGTCGAGTCATGTCACTGACGGTGTGCCCATGGTCCCCTCTTGACACGCAAACATATCATGTGCAGGTGCACTAGGTATGATAAACTTTTTCCTTCTTTTCTTTCTTTCTCGCGTCATCGCTCTAATTACGTAGGGCTTGTTTTCCTGAAAGCCAACCCCACTGCAGCGACGTTTGGCGACATAGACCCTTTGGTCCCACCACCTGTCACCTTATTGCAGCAAGCCGCGTTTCACCGCCTCTTCGATGACTAGGGTACTGTTTCTCCTTTGTTATTCCCTTCTGCCTAAAGGTCCTCCTTGGACCATATATATGCGGGCTTATTGGCTCCGTTGATATGCTGCGGCTTTAGTTTACTATGTTCGATTACTTATACTCAATACACACATATGTCCATTCAAAAAAAAAAAAAAGAGTCATGTCACTGCTGGGTGCCTGGCATCTCGGCAAACCCACCACGATTGGCTGTGGCATTGTTTGGTCTGCTAAGGTGTCAGCAGGAACCAAGCTTAACCAAGCAACACCAGTGCCACGTCTCCCACTATGCCCTTCGCACCATGACTCATGCTCGCTCCATCACCCACTGTGCACAACCCTTGACTCACTTCCTGCTGTGCAGGTGTCTTTGAATTTGACTCACCAAATCAAGGTTCTTTCAATACCTTTCCATCTGCACTTTCACTGATTATCTTCTCATCTGATCAGCAGCATGCAGGTGCCTTCCTGCTACAGCTGGTGATTCTTTGGCCTTATTCTCATCTGGTTTTAGTATGTACTCTTCAATATCCCTTGTTATCACCACTGATAGCTGGCCTGTGTCTGTATCCTAGATTCCTAGTAGCTGGTGGCTGTGTCCGCATCCCGCTGGCTGGAATGGTGTACAGCCACAAAACAACATCAAATACAGCTGGTGGCTATGTCTGCATCCCACTGGCTGGAATGGTGTACAGCCACAAAACAACAACATCAAATACAGCTGGTGGCTATGTCTGCATCCCGCTGGCTGGAATGGTGTACAGCCACAAAACAACAATGTCAAATACAGCTGGTGGCTGTGTCTGCATCCCACTGGCTGGAATGGTATGTTGTAGAGTAAGATGATATCATATCTCAATCATTTCTCAACCGTTTCCCTTCATTCCAGGTGCGTTAGAAAGCCATTTAAGTCTTACCCTTGGGCACATCGACCGTTCGATGCGCGATCTTGTCGTTCTCTGAGAATCTACCTGGTGGTTGTTAGGTTAGGGGTGAGTAAGATGATATCATATCTCAATCATATCTCAACCGTTTCTCTTCATTCCAGGTGCGTTAGAAAGCCATTTAAGTCTTACCCTTGGGCACGTCAACCATTCAATGCGCGATCTTGTCGTTCTCTCGAAATCTGGCTGATGGTTGTTAGGCTGCAAGGTAAATAAGATAATATCATATCTCCTTCATATCTCAACCATTTCTCTTGATTCCAGGTGCGTTTTAAAGCTATTTGATCACTCTATTTGGGAGCATTAACCATTTGACAGGATACATTGTTGTTCTCGGGTAATCAGTGGTTTTCAACCTAGTAGTAGTGGTAAATTTGTGTTGTGATGCACAACCTGTACCTGTAACCACTGACCTGTAGGCCTTTAACCCATGGGTTCATGGGTATGGGTATGGGTAAGCACTGGGGAACCTGTGGGTTACCTGTGCACATCCCTACCCTCAAGGGTCAACCATTGCCTGCTCAGGCTGTGAGGTGCCTCCTGTTACGACTTCTCTTTCTTATGCTTACTTATTACAATAACCTTTCTTCACTTCGTTGCTATGCTTTGATACCTGTTTCATCCGCCTGAACTACCCCTCATTTCACTTCCTTTTATACTTCTTCATTGTTCTCCAGACAGTATATAAACCTCCGCATGTACTGTAGTTCTTTAGTTCCAACTTAATCAAGTATTGTCCTTTACTGAACGACCCTCTCGCTCTCGTCCTCTTAATCGCTTGAGCTACCTTCATCGCTGCCTAGCACAATGTCAAACAACATCCTTGTCCAGTGACTGGGATTAGACCGAGACTCTAGTCGTCGCTGTTGACTCAATAACGAACCAAGGGCATCGATCCTAACACAAGTTGGAACTCACTGAACCACTTAGTGCATCGTCACTAGCTAGACAATATAGATCCGAAACGACCCGAAACCAGACTCTCTAACCAGAGACCACCGAACGATTCCTTTCTCTTTAAAGGAACATATTACCTAGAAAGACAGGAGCTCTTTTTCTCAACACTAAACAAACGTTGGGAATTTTGAGGAGTAGGAAAGAACAAGAACACCCCAGGATCTGACGAATACTTTGAAGGGGATTACATTGAAGGAGACGAACACTCACTACCTGGAAAACTTTGGGTTGAGTGGAGAAACGAACAAAAAGAACCAGAAGAAGAACCAGAACTATATTTCGAGAAACCCAAAGAAACCCTTTGGTGGGAAGAGTACTGTGACGCGGAATTTGATTTCGATGGTACTGATCCATACTACTCCCTCTCTGAAACATCCATAACAGGGTGGAACACCTTTTTGGAACAAAAACAAATTGAATACGAACTAGAAAACCCGAGACCTGAAACAGATGCTGAAACCGACACAAAACAAATGGCAACTAACGTTGAAACCACCGATGCCCCCAGGGGAGACATCAAACCAGTCTCAGCACGAATTTTCACAGGAGATTGGACCGAAGCTAAATCATTCATCAACTGGTTTAGCGATTTCTTTGCAATAAATGCCCACAACTATGAAGGGAAACATGAAAAGAAAATCAGATATGTCCTCCAATGCCTAGGAAAGGAACTAGACGACTGGAAAGAAATAATCTGCGACCAACTGGATGAAAAAGATGGACTTACTTGGGAAAACTATGACACCTTTGTCAAACGATTCCTTGACAACTGGGGAGAAGTCAACACTGCAGTCAGGGCACTGAATGAGCTCACTAAATTACGAGTTGGAGGAGAGATCACTGTCCCAATCTACGTCCGAAAATTTAGAATGCTCATAGGATCCTCTGGACTAACCGGAATTACCGCCCAACTTCAGGCATTCATCCGAGGCCTACCAACCACCATTGCTGCCAAGATCCTCGAAGGACAAGGCGACTTTAAAACTATCACAGATGCCTACAGAAAAGTGGAACAACTCAATGCAGCATGGGAAATGATGAAAGCATTAGGGAAAACTGATACAGGGCATCGATTCAATAAAACAGGGGGACCTAAAACAATCCACACCATACCGACCGGACGTCTTACTGATGGGCAACGAGAAGAATATATGTGTTCTGGGAAATGTTTCAGATGCAGAACCATCAGTCACTTATCCCGAAATTGCCCAAAGAAAGATACCACCAAGAACCTGTCCCCTTCAGGACAATTCACCAGAACAATCACCGAGGATAACAATGCTAAGAAAATTCGCACTATGATTGCAGCTCTCAGCACTGAGGAACAAGAAACCCTCCTCACCGACCTTGAAACTGAGGGTTTTTAAAGCGGAGGAATCAGAAAGCAGTTGGAACCTCCAAGAACGATTATGGACAGTTAGCACTCGACTCTGTAATAGTAAGATCGAATAATAAACAACGACTCTCAATAACTGTCCAATCACCCGAATTACCCACTAAGATATCCGCCCTTGTTGACTGCGGAGCAGAAGGAAACTTCATTGATGAAACTATAACAAAAACCATGAACAAAACACCACTAGTTCAACCAATACAAGTTAAGAACGCCGATGGAACAGTAAACTTAAATGGAATGATCACACATAAAGTCAAGATTCCCTACCACATCGGAAATCTACAAATCGAAACAAACTTCCTAATCACTAAACTGGGAGATCAAAAACTTATACTTGGACTCCCCTGGTTAGAAAAATACAACCCAGCAATAAACTGGAAGGAACGGACCCTTCAGCTCGATTACCAACCCCTGTACAAACTGGCAAAACAGACAGAAAGGAACCTAGATCAGGAAATTGACGAATACTGGATGAGGGTTAAAACTTCGGCATCACAAGCGCTAGAACACACGCTACGCAAAGAAACCATAACAACGCTGCCAGACAAATACCAAGGATGGAAATCCACCTTCGAAAAGGCGCCTTCAGAACGATTCCCAGTCAGACACACATGGGATCATGCAATTGATCTCAAAACTGGATTTACCCCAAAAATCAGCAAAATCTATCCACTATCGATAAAAGAGCAATCATCCCTCGACGAATGGATCACAGAACAGCTAGCTAAAGGATATATTAGACCATCCAAATCCCCGCAAGCCTCGCCATTCTTCTTTGTCGCAAAAAAGGAAAGTGGAGTGCTCCAGCCATGTCAAGACTACCGATACCTGAATGAATGGACAATAAAAAATGCATACCCACTACCATTAATCCCTGATCTAATGACCAAACTATCTGGCGCTCAATATTTCACAAAACTAGATCTCCGATGGGGATACAACAACGTTCGGATAAAAGAAGGAGATGAATGGAAAGCAGCCTTCATAACGAACAAGGGACTATATGAACCAACAGTCATGTTCTTTGGCCTATGCAATTCCCCATCCACTTTCCAGACAATGATGAACAAATACTTCCAAGACATGATCAATGAAGGATGGTTAATCATTTACATGGACGACATTTTAATATGTGGAACAACACCCAAAGACTTAGAAACTCGGACAAAACGTGTCCTAGAACGGCTGAAAGAAAACGACTTATTTCTCAAACTCGAAAAATGCAAGTTCTGCACTCAGGAAATCGAATTCCTCGGAATGATCATTAGACCTGGGGAGATAACAATGGACCCGATCAAACTGGCAGGAATAGCAGATTGGCCAACGCCAACCACAGTCAAGCAAGTACGATCCTTCCTAGGATTTGGGAATTTCTACCGACGATTCATTGGAAACTTCGCAACCCTTGCTCGACCACTTATTGATCTTACAAGAAAAGATGAAGCATTCCTCTGGACACCAGAACAACAAATGGCATTTAACAACCTAAAAAAACGCTTTACAACAGCCCCTGTACTCCAAATGCCAGATGCCACCCGACCATTCATCCTGCAAACCAACGCCTCGAATAAAGCAACAGGAGCAGTACTGAAACAAGCCGATGAAGCAGGACTCCTGCACCCTTGCGGCTTCATCTCACATGCCCTGACCACGACAGAGCAAAACTATCAGATTTACGACAGGGAACTACTGGCAATCGTCAAAGGACTCGCGGCATGGCGACACCTTCTTCATGGATCACCTCATACCACTATTGTGCATTGTGATCACAAGAATTTATCCTTTTATCGAACCCCACAACGCCTTACCCCCAGACAAGCCAGATGGTCCTCCTTCTTAAGCGAATTCAACCTCCGAATAGAGCATGTCCCTGGAACTAAGATGTTTGAAGCAGATGCCCTATCTCGACAACCAGACCACATTGGAATGGATGACACCCCAGAAGAAATCACGGTGTTACCACCTGAACAATTCATCAGGCTTATAGCAGACGACCTAGCAGAGAAGTTGCGCAAAGGCATGATTAAGGATAACTTTGGACAAATATTAGTTGAAGTAATCCAGAATCATCGAGCACCACCAATAAAATCAAAGCTGCAAGACTGGACATACGCCGACCACATCGTGCATTACCAAGGAAAAACCTATGTACCTGATCAAGATGGACTGCGCACTCAACTCATTAAACTGACGCATGAATCACCTACATCTGGGCACCCTGGACGATTTAAAACTCTAGAACTACTCAAACAAAACTACTGGTGGCCCAGAATGAACAAGCATACCAGAGAATGGATCGAAGGATGCACGCTCTGCCAGCAAATGAAAGTAAACACTCACCCCAACACCCCCGCCCTACAACCGATCAAATCTAATGCAACCCGACCCTTTCAACAAGTCACAATCGATTTCATCACAGACTTACCGATCGCCGACGGCTTCGACTCGATCATGGTCACGGTGGACCATGGACTTACAAAGGGGGTAACCTTTTCCCCCTGTCACAAAACAATCGACACACTAGGAACCGCAGATCTATACATAAATGAAAACTTCAAATGATTCGGTTTACCTGATATCCTCATATCTGACAGAGGACCGCAGTTTGCATCTAAAGTATTCCGAGAAATAGGAAAAGCGCTGGGAATAAACCATAGAATGAGCACAGCCTACCACCCCCAGACAGACAGTGAGACAGAACGAGTCAATCAAGAACTAGAAGTCTACCTCCGAATGTTCTGCACAAACGAACCGCACAGATGGAAATCGCTACTGCCAATTGCAGAATTTGCTCACAATAACCGACACCACAATACCATCAAAGCATCACCGTTTCAGCTAATGTATGGAATAGACCCTGTCACTATTCCCACAGCCGCATCCCCTATGACGATCCCAGCAGCTGAAAACTGACTATGAATGCTACAAAAAGCTAGGGAAGAAGCACTCGCTGCGCACGAACTCGCTAGACAGATGGTAGCGCTCAGAACAAAAGACAAAAGTATCAGATTCGAGAAAGGAGACAAAGTCTGGCTCGAAAACCGAAACCTTCGAATACCCTATGAGTCAAGGAAGCTAGCGCCCAAAAGAGAAGGACCCTTCATGATTGAGCAAGTACTAGGACCTGTCACCTACAAACTGAAACTCCCCAAACAATGGCACATCCATCCCGTGTTTCATACTACATTGTTAACTCCATATAAGGAAACAATGGTGCATGGACCAAACTTCATGAAACCACCCCCTGATCTCATCAACGGACAAGAAGAGTTTGAAATAGAAGCAATCATCACACACAGAAAATGAGGAACCAGCTATCAATACCTAGTCAAATGGAAAGGGTACGGACTGAACGAAAACTCATGGGAACCTGAAACAAATCTAAAAAATGCTGCGGACATCCTTAGAGCATATAAAAAATGTCGAGACCTACTATGAAAACCATGGTCCAGTATCGCAACAAACAGATCCTCAGACAAAATACTAGACATACCAAAAACATCGCTTCCCCCTATTCCCGATTCTCTCCCAGACAATCTATTCCAAAACTCAGACACCTAATCATCCAACTCCCTAATCGAACTCATCCTCACCAAGGACGACATGCAATAGGAACAGCCTTCATTGAACTATGCAAAATCCTGCTCTATCGAACAAAAGTACCGTCACTACACCCAGTATATAAGACAAAGATCAGCTCCGACTCCCAGACACCAACTGACGCCATCAGCAGAGATCGCCATGTCAGGCAAGCACGAAGAGCACTGACCTTATGGATCATTGACTGAACAAGAGACCTGGAAGCAGCGGGAGTGACCTGCCTACACCAGACAGAGGCACTATTCCCAGACAAAATCAATTTCCCATCCAGTGGACTGCTGAACTTTAACCTACCCCTGAACTACCTATACATCCCACACGGAGGGATACCACCTCCATACCCGAATCTGCTGCCGCCACCCCACTACTGCAACTTTGAATGGGAACCTGGATACCCAATGATCACAGGCATCATTCATCACACGAACCAGGGAACGATTACACATCGAATTCCACCTAGACCACTACACGAACCATATTTGGCTGAAAGACCTCCCACGTGACCTAATACTCCCAGACCAGAAGCATTGGCTGATCAACTCTTATGAAACATCCTCTCTATTGACGCAGACGATTCATTCTGGGATGTGGAATACTTCGACGAAGTCAACCTATAAAAGAATGAGATTCCCACTTCCTAGCTTTCCAACCAACGCCACAAACACAAAAATGTTCTCGCTCATCACCATCCTCATCACCCTCACCTTCACCCTCTTCCCCTCTGTCCTCATCGGGGGACTCGTCCTCGCCACCCTCCTCACTACCCTCGCCCTCGCCTATTCTTTTCCCGAAAAACTCCCTGAGCTCGACGTCTTCACACCACCCCTCGAAATCTTCATTGAAACCGAAACAACAATCCACGCCGACGATGATCTACACGTTCACCTGCCCAAACTCGTCGAGGAACCACCTATCGCGGAAGAAGTCATCCCTGCACCTATCCCCAGATCGAACCCCCTCGTCGCTGCTGCCTCTCTAGAAGCCTCCTACATTACAGCCAATCTCTGAGACCTCTCCGCCCCACTTGGAGCCCTCGTAGGGCTCACCCTCACCACCGACCCCAATGCCATGACCTACGCTGAACGAGATCTTGTGCTCCGTGAGCTTTGTCAATTGAAAGTCACCCTTGACTCTGTACGATGGCACATAGATACAGCGCAAAAGGACGTCAAAAACATCGTCCACTGGTACGAGTCTAGAGCAGACCATGCCTGGACAACTCAAGGTTGGCCTTAAAGAAGTCAGTGACTTCTCACATAGGGAGGGGGTAATGTTACGACTTCTCTTTCTTATGCTTACTTATTACAATAACCTTTCTTCACTTCGTTGCTATGCTTTGATACCTGTTTCATCCGCCTGAACTACCCCTCGTTTCACTTCCTTTTATACTTCTTCATTGTTCTCCAGACAGTATATAAACCTCCGCATGTACTGTAGTTCTTTAGTTCCAACTTAATCAAGTATTGTCCTTTACTGAACGACCCTCTTGCTCTCGTCCTCTTAATCGCTCGAGCTACCTTCGTCGCTGCCTAGCACAACGTCAAACAACATCCTTGTCCAGTGACTGGGATTAGACCGAGACTCTAGTTGTCGCTGTTGACTTGATAATGAACCAAGGGCATTGATCCTAACACCTCCTCTGTTCCCAAGTCCCCTGGGCTTTCTGATACCTGCATTGACCCCACTCCCTCCCCCCTATTCCCCTAGTGATGATGATGAAGGGGAATCCATTTCCAACAATGACAATGTCATGATGGTACAGGCTCATTGGTGTGTGATGTAGGATCAGGACATGGGCATGTATCTCATTGCATTCCTACTAGTTGAAGAGTCTGAGGAAGAGGCCAATAGATCATTGTAAGAGGCTTCAGAAAATGAATGGCTGTCTTGCACTCTGAGCATTCCATTCCATGACAACAAGACAGGCAGTTCTTGCCAGTGTTGTTGGTTCATCACATGTCTCACTGGGTGAGTTGCCATGTCATTTTCTATCACACACTAGTAATGCAAATGCAGTACTGGGAAGAATACTGTGAAGACAACAATAGTTGATTGAAAAAACAACCACTGAATGAGATGGAATTGGCATTGTGCAGGGAAGAAATTGAAAGAGTGACACAGCCATCTTGGACACAGCCACAGAAGTTTCCTGCTAGTGGGAAACTCTTGCTATGCTGCATGTCTACTCCTGCTCATTGCCACTGACACTCACCACTCTCTGCTGCCCACTCTCCACCAGGGCCCTCTCCTGCTGCCTGTGCTAATTCTAGTACATCAACATATGATGATATTGTGTCCAGGATACCTTCACTGATCCTCACCTGCTATTGCCATCTTAATACCAGCCCTTGCACTTACCCCACCTTCTGCCCATGTACTTCTTGGCTTGAAGGCTGGGTAATTTATACATTATTAATCCCATGAGGCCATGAGTGATGAGAGTAGGAATGATAGAAGGGTACTTTTCATCTCTTAGGCCACTTATCCAAATGACTGGGAAAAATCAGGAACACAGGTTATAATATTCATAAGAGATTCCTCATTTCAGTTTGAAAGCTTATAGACTCATTCTTCTGCAAAAAAATTCCAAAGTGTTCATTTTGGCACTGTTTGGACACTGTTTGTACACTTTGCTGCCAAAATTCATACCTTTAGAATTTTTTGCAGAACAGCTTCTATAAACTTTCAAACTGAAATGAGGAATCTCTTATGAATATTGTAAACTGTGTTCCTGATTTTTTCTGGCTCATTTGGATAAGTAGTCCAGGAGATGAAAAATACCTTCCATACTATTCCTACTCTCATCACCCATGATCTCATGGGATTAATGTATAAACTATCTAGCCTTCAATCTGTGAGTGTCTGGTATTTTTTAGAAAGAAGAATTGTGGAAATTGGTACAGTAATTCATGAGATATATGGTGGTGCAATACTAATTTGACATAGTGTACATGAATTTTCAGTTTCCATTTGTATCTATAGGTTGCACAGATGTTGTATAGTACAAGGTCAGTACATATTGTTGAGATTTGGAAGCTGCCATTGGAGTATATGACCTCCAAGTCTAAGATCAGAGAGCCATTACACCCTATGCATGACTGAGTGCTTCAATGTCATGGTGGTGTCAGAACATTATTGAGTGTTAAATAGTTACAGATAGTATAACTACTATATATGTAACTATGTATTACTATATACTTGTAGTGTCTGGATTTGAGTATTACAACACATATCATTCTGAAATATACTCAAGTTCAATCTCTGATTGTTGGTGACTCAGATTTAGCTCTGTTCCTCCATTGCTTTGGTTGCTTCATATATCATCATCTTGAGTTCTGAATCATCATGCTCTACCAACTTCAAATTCCTGCCATATGAGTCTGGGTCTTCAGAGGGAGCAGTTCTTGCAATATATGCAAATTCTTTGAGTTCAACTTCCCATGACATCCCCTCTGTGAGTGGAGTACTTCAATATTTGCAGGGCTTCCATTAAATCAGGAGAAATTCTACTTCTTCTAGGTGCCCTCTTTCCCAGATGAAAATCCCCTTTCACAAGGCACACTAGCTTGGTTGTGTCACTACTCATTAGTCATCAATCCTCCTTTGCAAAAATTATACCAAATGAATGTGGGAGTGTGATCTGCTTATGTAATTGCTGCTGTTTCAGCTTATCACTGCTACCATCAGCTTATCACTGCTACCATCACTTTCAGTTCTTTTGACCTATTGCTCCCAAAATGTCATCCATGCTTGAATGTCGCAAAATGTCAACTTTCCTGGCATCCCTGCCATGGTTTACCAACACTGTCATTCACAATCCTTCACTTCTTCCTGCAGAAGTTTTGGGCATATCTCAGGATTATCAGGTGATGAATGTCCCTTATTTGATCTTGGAGTAACTGATAGATGCCTCCAGGTTTTCATAACCACATTGATGGCCACTGAGCAGAATTTGTATGATGATGCCTTTGGTGCTGTTGATGAAGAAAAACCTGGCCTAGGAAAATATTTTTGTCAAATAATGGGCCTTAGACTAAAAAGAAAGTCTTATCTTGAACAGAGGCAAAAGATCCATTTTGCCTCTGTAGCAAATGTCCTACTGCAATATAGGCTTTGTGACATATTGGCATGGACCCATCATGCTTCTCAAGTGACTGGACCAGTGCCTAAGCATTCAAGAAGGTGTTTTAGAGCACCTGATAAGACTGTAAGACTACTTGATTCAGGATCATTAATTTTCTGACATTCCCAGTCATTCAAAAACATGAACAGCATCAGGGATCTGGTTCAAAATGTGCACAAGCTGATGACATCTAGGGAAATACAGCATCTGGGTTCTCAGATATCTTTGGAAATGTCTCAGGCCCCAGAATCATCATCAGGATCAACAACAGTGCAGCAGCTTTCTGATGGGCTGTTAAAACTCTGGAGGCGCTTCAGTGTCTTCTCTGATAAGGCAGCCCAGGCCAATATAGGTCTAAATATTATTGTAGCTGCATACCATCTCTGTTGCCTTTTTGAGGTAGGCTGGGTCTTTTGTTTGCAAAGCCTCTGATTATGTTCATCAAGGGGAAAAAGGACATTGTCATTCCTCATGATGTTCAGAAGAAGGATCCTGGTCAGATGCATGTGCCCTTATTTATATCTTTAAGTGTTACTCCCCTGGCTCTTTTGTGCCCAATTGCTTGGCATAAAAGGGACTTTCACAGTGCATCTTTGGTTGGGGTGAGATTTTGCATGGTCTGATGAATACCAGACATTTAATCTTAGAATAGATTTGGCAGTGCCTAGGAAATGAAAGGCCTGAGTCAGTATCACTGCTGGAGAAGCAGATGTGGAGTGGCTTGATTCAGGTGGCACATGGACACATTGATGATCAACAGATGCTGCAATCTTTCACTGATTTTGCAGTGGATCTGATAGGAGAGGGAAAACTGACTGATAAAGATGATTCTTGGTTCAGGGAAGGTAAGATATTTTTGACAACATTGAAAGGCTTACTTACCTTGGTACAAGAGCTTAAACTACAGGACACTACATATGTCCAAGACACAATTGCTTTAGTGGAAGGGGTACCCAATTGGCCCCCAATGCTGGAAGATGAAAGCCAGCAAATGATAGTGGTCCATTCCAAAAAAGGTAAAGAGGTGGAAAGAGAAGTTGAAGAGAGGGAAGCTGAGAAGGAAGTGGGAGATTTGGGGGCTGAGGAAGGTGAGCAAGGAGAAGTTGAGGAAGAGAGGGGAACTGAGAAGGAATGGGGAGTTGGGGAAAAAGAGAATATGGGGGCTGAGGAAAATGAGAGGGAGAAAGGAGGTGTGGCAGGAGTGGAAGAAGACATGACTATGGATTTTGTGACAAGAGAAGAAGACATAATCATGGATCTTTGCAGCAGTGAGGCTGCTGGGAGTATTTTTCATGAACACATGGAGGTGAGTCACAACCCTATTTAAAAACTTGAACACTAACTATGGGGATGGATCAAGAACCATGGGGATGTATGCATGGGGAGTGAAGGTGAAGAGCTTAGGCCTCCCACCCCTGGCCAAAGACCAAGGGCAAGGCCCTCTCTTTCCCCTGACCTACTCCCTGCACCAATGCCAACAAGCATTGTTTATTCTTCCTCCCCCTGGACCTCAACTTCTGATTCAGGTGAAGAGGGAAGTGAGGAAGAGAGTGCCTGGGGAGCACCTCTAGGATATCAAGCTCCAGTCATTAACAAAGATGAAGAGATACTTCAGAAGAAGCCACTGAAAGAGGCCAAGCCTGTGAAGTCCCTGAAGAAAAGGAAAAACATCATTCCTGCTCAGATACAGGAAATAATAGACTTGACAAAGGAATGGGTAATACACTTTCTCATGTTCATCATAGGTTTTTTACCTTGCAATTTGCAGGATGAGCACGAGGAGTCAACCATCCTTGATACCCTGATTGAGAGGAAAACCCTGCCTGCATTGTTTTTGTATGGGGAAAATGAAGACAGTTTTATTGAGTATGAGCCATCACTTGGTGTAAGCTGGTTTAACTCCAGATTGCTTAATCTAAAGATAAACCAGTCAGATGAAGATGGTCAATACCTGCAGAAACTGGCAAAGGCAGCTGTTCCCAAACACTTTGAGGAGCCAGGCTTTGTATTTTTTGCTGCAAATGAGTTTGAAGACAAGTCAGCACAAGAAATTCAATCTCTGTTGAGAACAGCATGTATAGTGGTCAAAGGATTGAAACACAATAAGATTGCCTTTGATCGAAGGGGATTGGAGAGGTTGGGAAACTGGGAACAGCCAAGAACTGTTCAAGGCAAGATATTGTCCCACTAGCTTGACCATGAGCATGTCTAACAATATCCAGATTTATCCATAGATCCTGACAACAGTGGGCTTGCCTGCGGAGTCGGGACAGGCACATTAAAAAGCATTTGTTTCCATGCCCATCATCCACAAGGCAGAATCTTGAATGGGTTGGGGTTTCCCAACCCAAGTGGCTGCAAGGACCCAGACTTGCAATTATCTAGTGACACAGTGGCCTGGGTCCACACAATGGACAAGCCCTTCTGCAAGAAGGATTTACAGAAGCCTCTGAGTGAGATCAGGTGGGGGCTAGCAGCCACAGCAGGAGCAATCAGCAATTGGCATGTTGATAGCAATGGGTTCGGGACATATGTGGATGTCCAGACAGGGAAGAAATGGTGGGTCATTGCCAAGGAAAAAAAGAAGGGCCCAGCATTTTCAGAAAAAGACTTTTACACCAAGTTTGATCCACAGGAAGTTAACTCAGACATGTGGGAAATACATGCTGTGATATTGGAGGCTGGGGATAGACTGTGAGTAATTCTCAAACACTTCTTTCTTTCTCTGATAGTCTTCAAGTTACATGAGACCACACACACCCCATGCTGTGGTGACAACAAGTCATAGCATCTGCTTTGGGGGACACTTCTATTCCTCTGGAACCCTGAAAGAAACCTGCATTGGAATTCTGCAGACATTTGCAGGTTCACAATTAATCACCAATTCAGATAGCAGAAGCTCCTGGCAGCTACTGCACAGAATGGTGATATACTATCACCAGGTTCTGGTAGAGCAGAGGGATGACCCAGGTAAGTCTAGAAGTCCTGGAGTTAGTGCATCAATCTCATAAACATTAGATCAAGACAAGTAGCATGTCCCAGATATTATGCAAGAGCATGATCTCATAGGCTTGGTCCTATTCTGTGTTATTCTGGAGCTCTCCAATGCACTGCACCCTGGCTCATATAACAAAGCACAGCCAATCACAAAAGTAGAAAGAATCAGGATGATTGAGGCCAGAAAATATGCACATTTGATAATTTCTTGGCTTCAAGATTTCTGGCATGTGACCCAGGTGCCTTTATCTGAACCTGTAAATCTCTTTGAAGTGCTGCTTTGGCAGGTTGCTATGACCCTAGCATCATCCATGCAAGACAACAAGGAGTACCTGAAGCCTTTCCTGCCAGACTGCACACCTGATGCTGTGGCATGCAACTTGTATGACAGTTTGCTCAACAGCAAATTCTCCAGCAGCTGGGACATGCGAGGCAGTCTTATTGCAACCAGTTTTGACTGGCAAGGGGGGCCATTGACTATAAAGCCAGTACCTGGTGCTACAATATCATCTGATGTGGCAGAAGATGGATTAACAGAGTGTGATTGCCATGCTCTGGATGGACTCACCCCTCCCTCTTTCATTGAGAATGTCAACATGGATGTTTGGCTTCAAAGGGAAGGGATTGGAAGGAGAACCAGAAGGAGGACTGAAATTGACAGCCAGAATGATGGTGAAGGGACAGGCAAGTGGGCTTTCCCATCATCCATTCAATAAAAATTTAATGTTTAAAACCAGATGCAAGGCCCAGAAAGAGGAGGTTTTGATATCCTTTCTAATTCCACTTTGATTGTAGCATGAGTTTGGATGGTTGTGCAATGAACATGTAGATGTGATTTATACTGTATACATGAGAATAAAACATTTGCTAAGATAAAGACCAGAAAGGAGCTGGAGTCAATCCACATACTTGCCTTTTATAAAACTGGTCTCACAAACAAGCCCCAACAAATGGAAATAAATTAACAGATAATCTTGCTAACATTACCAAACAAGTTTGAAGTCAACTTTTAACATGGTAGTGACAACAAGAGCAAGGAAGCAGGCTGAAAAGTCAAGAAAGATAAAGGCACTTCAAGGGCCCAAAACACCTGTGGGTAATCAAAACAAAGAAAAGCAGCCAAGGCCATGGGTGCCTTGCAGAAGCAAGTTTTACAAATGCCAACTTCTGACAAGCCATGACATTGGTAATGACAAAAAAGAAACTGTCTTACCAGGATCTCAGTATGTCTACTGTTCTACTTACTTCAAACATAGGACTAAAATGAATGTATAGCATTGTTGTGATGCCATGGGAATCAAGCATGGACACAAATGATGTACCTAGCAATCACTGGATGGCAGCAGTGAAAGAAATAAGAAAAACCCAGAATGGCAGAGTTTGGTTTAGAGTCAACTGGTTCTACTCTGCCAACCATCTCTCTCAGCCTGGAATTCTTCAGGAACAATTGTTAGTTCTATCTCTACCATTGATATGGGTTATTGATTCTACTTTTATTTAGTGATTATGTATTATTGAATATGGAAAGAACTGAGCTAGTAATGTCTGATCATGAAGACATTATTGAGAGCACATCAGCTGTAGGTAAGTGCAAGTTATTTCAGACTTTGAGTTTTTGACATCCAGGGTGAGCAGCAATCCAAAGTATAAGGCATCTGGATGACACAAATCCCTATCATCCTAGAATTGCCAGTGATCAGTGGTTTTGGTGCATGACATTAGATGCCAAGCATGGTATAATAAAGGTGCAGGGAGTTCAGTTACTATATGTTATTAATCATTAATCATTGTGCCTAAAGGATGTGAATTTGACTTGCAACTGTAAAACTGTCTATAACCCATGCCAAGGTAGACAGAGATTTTGCACAAGGTGTGGCATGTGGTACCATGAGAAATGCATGCAAGTATTGGAGGAGGGGATGGCTCCACCAGGCAAAAGTGAATTAGAGCAACTTTCTAACTTGCCCATCATGAGGGGATGGAATAATAATCAAGGTCATTCCAGCTGGGAACTCACAGGTTCTGGATACAGAGTTGCAGCTGTTAGGGAGTGGCTAAAGACAGGCACAGTACCATGCAATTGGAGAAAGAAAGTCAATGACAAATGGGTTGATGAAGTCCTTGGCAGGATGTGGGTTATATATACATGTCCTAAATGTGGAAAAAATACTTAAGCAAGGATAAACATATTACTATAAAGAATAGTGAACTAGGTGCATTTAGAGCTTGATAAAGTGATTAAAGCAGTCAAATTATAAATGATCAATCAATTAATTACTTTTTAGAATTTTGGTAGTTAAATGTTACTGTGAAAAAATGCAATGCAGCCAAGATCTCCTTGGATGTTTTTCTATCAAGTTGGTTGATAACAATGCTCCCAAGTTTGCCAGCAGAAGTTAAAAAAAGTTTCACAACTTCAGGACAGTGTGTGACTGCCTAATTTCATGCAAATGAAAAGTAATCATAGATCAACAAAAGAACATACCTCCTTTGCCATTAGTTCAATGTTCTCTGATACCAAGAAATTTTTGTTCTTCAACATTTTAACAAGTTGTCTTATCTGTTCTTTACTCTTCTCATTGTTGTTTTTTGATAAATTCTCCAATACATTTTTATATGGCTGCAACTCCTTAGCAAGCTCTTCAATTTTGAGCACCAATTTGATTTTCTTCCTAGGAGAAAAGACCATTGATATATCAGAAGCAGAGCTGTCTGTAGAATCCAGGAGGGATCTTTTTCTCTCACTATTATTGATAATTCTGACTGGCCCAAATAAGTCATTGTCAGAGTCATGTGATGGACAACTTGAGGGCAATGTTGAGGGCATGAATAATGGACTGTGCAGCAGACTTTCTCTTGGACCATATCCTGATTTGTTGGATGCTGAGGTGGGTGTTGAGTGGCTCAGGGGAGAAGATATTGACAGAGGCTGGGCAGGGACAAGGTTGGATTCTGATGATGAATATGAGATTGCATGATTTCTTTGTGTTTGGGAGCCAATGAATGTTGAAAAGTAGGTACACACAGAGTTTTCTATAACATCTATAAGATGATAGAAGCAAAGACAGTGAGGGAGGAGTCCTTACGCATATTCAACCTGTCTAACTCAAGTGGATGAACATCAAAAGCAACCTTCTTCCACATCAAGTGTGCTAAATAGAGAATGAAGCATTCAATAAATAAATACACAATTTCATACCTTAAGGTTTGGAATAAAGTGGTTAAGTGTGAATTATGGAATTAGGAAATGAACCAAGGTCACATGATTTTATAGCTATTATATAATAATATGTCACAAGCACTGTTTCAACTTGGCCTATGGAACCTAAGTTATTCTTTGCTATGTTCTGCATTCTAACCTGAATTGGGATATCATAGGGTTCATGCATTGATTTGTAATCTTCTTTTGCTACTGATTTCAATGGCTAGTGGAAAAGTAGATAAAGGAATCCAGTACAACTACAGAAGAACATACTCTTGCAAATACACCAAGTAGTATGCAAGGGAACCTTTCCTACTATGCAAAACAGTTAAACCTGGTACTAAAATGAAATGACAACATAATAATGTCATTTTCCCCATCCTAGGACATAAATACCCAAAGCATCAGCTAGACTCACAGCAAAGTTTGCTACCATGTGAGTACAGAAGCCATATAAGTCTGTGTGATGTGACCTTTCCAGTCCACTGACAAAATAGCACAATTTGCCATCTTCATCTTCCAGAACAGCAATATCAAGCCTGCAAAATATGCGCAAAGTTGATTGACTGTTGCTAATCAGTTCCTCTTTCCTAACCAGTTCTTGGAATGTCTTTGAAACAAAGTTTAGAAATCTAATAGTGCTTTCTTTTGTATTCCAGCAGTTGATGCAAGAGTTGGATAAGATTTTTGTGTTACTGCAAGAAATATGAGCACAGAAATTGACATGGCTTTGCAGACATACTGCAATGAAGAAAGTGGGTTTATTGTTGAGACTTCAAAGGGGTCCTGATCAGGTGTTGTGCAAATAACATATGATAGGTGTCCCCCAACAAAGAATGCCCTTAATTGTCCATAGTCCATTGATGGAATAAGAGGCATGGAAAACCACTGGGGTTTAATCCAGTCTTCAAAGTACTTGTATTGCTCCACAGATGCAACCACCTTCTTCCTTATTATGTGCTCAAGATCTGCTGGGTTCCCATTAATCCTGAAATTTTGTGATGAGCTGTAAGTTTGCTTGAGGACTACATTTTTACTCATGAGAACAGCTGGGGATAGTGGATCTGGCACATAACAAATATCTGGATATTTAGTGTGAGTGACACCTTCTGCAATTTCCTTGAGACACTGAAGGTAAGTGAATTTGTTCCCATGTCTGAGGAGGTCTGGAGGAGAGGGCCAAACACTGACATGCTCTGAAAGAGCACACATGTTTTCCCAGTATAGACAAACTTCTTTGGGTGACAGACCATAATTCAAAAGAGGGTCCCTGGAAATTGTAGATGAGTAAACACAAGGAAATTATAATGAACCATCTCACATGAAATCACAGGAAAAATCAAGGCCACCAAAAACAAGGTCTGAAGACAAACACTTTTCCCAAGCAGGACCTTGTTGGGTAAGAATTGCCTCTGAGAACTGCTTCCAGCTCATGTAGCTCACATCCCACTTGAAGACTCCAGTAGGCCCATCCATCAACACAGGAATGGTAAGCTGTCACATGTCACATTTTAGATTAAGAAATAATGAAAGTGCAACTTGAGCTCACCCACTCATATCATCCACCCAAAATCTGTCTTTTGTAAAAGGTCTGGAAAAACTTGGCTTGCTTTTCCACATCCAGGGTCATCCTTAAATTCTGCAAAGAATTGAGGGTTTGGGGCACCCTGTGTATCAACTGCCTTGACTGAAGCAGATGGGTCTTCTATAAATGCTAATACCAATTTTTTGTCAGGGATCTGCATCCCAGATGGATCAGGCATTAACCAGCACTCATCACCTATGTGAGCAATGAGTAATAGGAAGAAAATAAAGAGAGAGCTTTGTCACCTGTGTTGTAAACACAAAGATGATTCAAAGAGGAAAAAGGCTCTCCTTGATGCTCAATTTTTGGGCTACCTTGCTTGTCTGTTGTATTTAAAGGTTGGGGCACCTCATCATTGTCCATGTTGTCATGGATACTGTTATGTGATGCTTTTGTTCCATCTTTACATAAATCAGCACCTATGTATGTAGTTTGCACTACAATGTTAGGCACCTTGTTGATTTTCATCAAATTCCTCAACCCAATGCCCTGGAGGAGTAGTTGAGCTGTGATGTTGTGGTGCCATGTAAGCCTCATATCCAGGTGGACAAACAGACTGAGATGACAGTGTAGGCAACCAGTATTGTAATGCCTGACTGTCAATTCCAACATGGACAAATTTGGGACCATTTCTAACATGGCAGCTATCATTGCAAAGGGGGTGAAATAGTGAGTTATCAACATGATTCATGATGCCTTCAACAGGAGGGTATGAATATATGAAACAAAGCTTCAGGGCATAAGCCCTTCTTGAATGCAGCAGCATGGTACTCTTGGAGTGAGGGCAGGAGTGGTTGCAAATGACAAAACTTTGAGGGCCCATGAGTGTCAAAGAGATGGGGTGCAGATGTGTGACACTTTGTGACTGTGATTAAACCTGCTGTAACCAGTAACCCTTGACCCACTTACCATTCACACAGCTAGGAACCATGTCCATGCAGCCAGCACTCTATAGGAATCAACAAGAGGAATTAGAACATCTGTTAGCAGAGATTGATGAAGGTGATCAGCATAGATATTGGAATGCAAAGGTTGATGTAACCAAAAAATATTCTAGGAAGCAGTGTCATGGGCCAGAGCTCCCACTGGCAGCCAGGACAATATGCAAGTCAGCAAGAGGAACTAGAGCTGTTGTTAGCCAAGATTAATGAAGATGAAGGTACCTCAACTAACATATTGCAAAGGACTACACTGATTCCTGTATATTATTTTTCAGAGGAGAATCTTGGTGAGATTGTAACAATGTGCATGACCTGTCTTGGCATCTGAGGAAGACAAAGATGACATGGCAGATCAATTACCAGATATTGTAGAAATTGGATCCAGGAATGACATGGAGGAGAAAGGGAATGAATCTACTGAGGCTTCAAGTAGCTCATACAAAAAATCAGAGACATCTCATGCTCCTTCTAGGGCAGATAGTCCAGATGATTGTATTGTGGATGGTGATGTGTGTTGAAAGTTTTATGGATGGTCACTGATATGTAACAGATAGCTATCTAATGCAGCCCATTGTATGGGTTGACATACTTGAACATATTGAAACACTATATCCAGGAGAAACTGTTTCTGCCACAATAGTGAATGCATGGCTGCTCCATTGCTGGAGCAAACTGAACAAGCCAAGTCCACGGTACATCCCCGTGGAGTACATGGCAAATAGGCAGAAGGTTACTACTCAAGACATACTTGAGTTTAGGAAATACTTCAATATAGATGGATCACATCACAAAGAAGACTTGATTGGACTAATACATCTTCCTGGCAACTATTTTTACTGTTTCCTATACATTGCATCATTAAACAATATTCAACTTCTTGGAAAAGACTTGGGAAAATATGGTGTGGAAGTAGGAGATTGGGAGGAATGGCATGGAAAACTCATCTGGGGAAACCTATGCCTACTCCATGGTTGGCAATACACACTTAGTGTCACTATTGACAAGCGGAATTGGGTTCAACATGGGTATGACAGTGGGCCAATTGCATGTCAAGTTATGGAACATATCTGGACAGATGGAATATCCTGGGATGTCACTGGGCTGTGGAAGAAGCCACATTTTTCATGTGCACATGTAATGAGGATCAGGATGGGGAATGATGTCTATAAAATGGTCAAAGTATGCTTGGAAGCCTTTCTTCAAGTCTCTGGAGCTGAATTGGATATATACCTCAAAAAGCATAACTTGGATGAAACTATTATGAAAGAGGTTGCAATTGTAGAAAGGTTACTAAAGCAAGACTCTCCAGTAACCACAGCTCTGAAATCTAATGGTGAAAAAAACACAGATGCAATGGAAACTTGCCAGGACTGTGCAGCAACACTTCCTACACTTCCAAAGTACAGATCCATGAGAGTTCTTTTAGACAGGTTCCCTATGCTTAAAGGAGCCAGAAGATATGTTCCAGATGCTACTCATAACCAAGGAGCAGAAGTCCAATCAGATGAAGAATCAACTGGATGCAACTCTCAGAGTAGTGCTGGAGTCATACTGCAAAGAAGGCCCAAAGCACCAATACAATCAGCCATCCATCGTTTTCCAAGGCCTGTAATTGCTCCTAGCCTTCCTGTGCTGAGAAATAGGCATGGAGTCTTCAATCCATTTACTTGGCACTATGATGACTACCACAATGGTCCCACCATGATTGAATTAGAACCTATATCTGATACAGTAATCCAATTGGCATCCAGATCACTTTCATACATAGCAGGAAAGCTTCTTGACATGCCATGGAGACTGTTCAGAGACTATGGTTACTGTCTTCCTCCTCACTTCTTCCAAATGTTCCATATCCACAGTCCAGTGATGGTCAAGGAACATCTTATGGCAGTTGGCCTTCAGTCACCACAGGAAAATCTACCATTCATGAACCAAATTCAGACTAGAAAGGGCCAAGCTGGGATAATTGATATTGCTGTTATGGGTGCCAGCCAAATGATAGACTTGGGAAAATCATTTTCTGCCAACATTTTTGTGACAGGCAAGACATCAGAAGGAGAGTTCATACATGTTGACCTTCAAGGGGATTCTATTATCCCAAAGAAATTTACCTATGCTGTTGACATTGACAGTATCATTTGGGTGACAAGACAGCCAAGGTTTCTCCTGGCACTGGAATTGTATATGGCCCCAGTGTACAGGAGGAAAGCCCCCATATCCAAAAATAACCATGTTAAGGTGGAGTTGCTATATCCACCAGTAGAGCAAGGAAATAGAAATGAGTGGTGGAGCCACTCATTCTCTCTCAGCAGGATTCCCCATCTCCTCTTTGGAAAAATAGGGAAGGCCAATCTTTGCATGTTTCTACCCAGGATGGCACACAAAGACCCTTACACTGGTAGATGGGTTAATGTTGTGCCACCAGATGTGCAGAGTTTGCTTTGGGAGAAAATAGTGATGAGAGCACTGAAGAGTGTTGTTGGAAATATCTCATTAGCATACATTGGAGAAAACCAGGAACACATATCCTTCAAGTCATCAAACCAGATAATGCCTAAAACATATCCTGTCAGGAAGCATCAATTTATTACACTGGTTGAGGAGATGCAACAAATTGTGAGTGCTTAACTCCTTAAACTCTCAACACATGAGGATTAATGTATATCAGATCCAGGATGATGTTGAAGGTAACTTGGCTCAATTTGGATCTATGTTTTTTGTGCTGGAGATCAAAGGTTGCAAAATGATGTCACAAATAGAGGTAGATGAAACCAGTACCCTTGGTCATTTCCTTGAAACTTCCTTGGATTGTTTAAAAGTTGAAAACCCTGGACTGGACTGGGAATATATGGAGGACAGAACAATGGGAGAGCTGCTGTATGATGTTGGTATCACAATCCAGCCACAGGACACTTATCCAATTGTTGGACTTTGGAGATTGGACTCCCTGGAAGCCTCATACGGTGCAGCAGGCTATTTGAGAGGCAATATCCACCACATTAACACTCTATCTCTCTATGGAGGTTTGCAGGCTGAAATGGCAAGGCTCAGATCAGAAAGAACTCATGTTTTATACCACCAGTCCTACAATTTGGCATATGAAGCCCTTAGAAAGGTGGATAATACAAGAGAACTCTTCAAATTACAAGATGTCTATCAGTTGAATAGAAAGTTCAGACAAGAGTACCAAAATGTGATGGCAGTATATGATGTATATGCCAAGAAACAGTCATTTGGGGTTAGAGATGAATATAGGATTGGATGTGCAGCAATAGCAGACTTCAAGAGAGATATTGATCACATGGTTGGAAAATATATCCAAAACTAAGAAAATCTGAAAACTAAAATAATCTAGGTTAAAGACATGATGAAAAGCAAGCCTATCCTGTGGTTACCATCTGATATATGGTTTGGATTCTTGGCAAATAGGCTCAAGGCATTGAAAGAGCAGCAGGAAGTGCTATACAAGATGAAACCCAACAACTATGGGATACTTACAGGATTGCATCAATTTCTGATGCAGTCTATCATCTTCACACCAGAGATCACAGAGACATTTGTGCACAGTGCCCTCAATACATTGAGGTACCATGCCAATGTTGCACAGCAAGGGATGTTCTTCTTACATGAACTAGACCTTAATATGGAGGGATGTCATCCAGAGCTACCACAAATGGATAGTCTTTATGTAAAGGAAAGGATAGGAGTTCCACTACAAGAGAAGAGGAAAACATTCATAGCTATCCAACAAGCCCATAGAGACCAAGAAAGATATCCACTTGGTAACCAGCCAAGCTGGAAACAGGTGATACAGACCATACAGCAGACACCCTGGCTACTGATGGAAAAATGGGAATGGCCACAAGAGTTGGACAAAATCAAAGAAACCTTTGCAGCCTATATATTTGTAGAACTTACAAAGTGCATGTGGATGGCACTTGGTGATGCATGGAGAGCAGAGGATATGAATGAAGCTGAAAGCCTGCTAGCATTAAAAGATGCCATGGATCAATGGTCATTGGAGAAGATCTATCAAAAGATAACTAAATGCCAATTCATGGCATGCAATGCCAACATAAGGGGGGCAGCAGCTGGCAGGAGGCACATAGCATTCAAAGACAGGAGAGCCATCTATTTTCCAAAGGAATATGAACATCCACATCTTCCTGGATTATGGGCTATAATGAAGGAAGAGCCAGGATACCTCTTTCATTACTGGAGCTGGTGTAGGATACACAGTTCAGCAGAGATTTCAGAAGCAGATGAAGCATTAGAGAAGATATTGTCTTACTGTCAATGCCTTCCTACTAGTAGGAGGGTGGAAAATGGTGGACAACCATGGGAGGTATCACAAGGTGCAATCAAGATCATCACTAATCCCAGGACCTACAAACTTGATGCAATTGGAACAGGCAAGAGCCAAGTTAGAAAGACAAAAAGTGCCCCTGCAGTGAGGACCAGAGGTTCAATGTTGCAAAAGCTTTTTCATCAGCATGGAGTTGGGAGGCAGCAGCTGAAACAAGCTCAATACATCCAAAGGTTGGCAAAGAAAAAGTTGTCTCATAAGTCAGCTAGAGCAAGAAATAAAAGAGCTCCACCCAAGGCTAGAGGGAGACAGGTGGATGGAAGTAGTGAGAATGAGGGAACAGTCAATGGGGACAGGGACAGGGACAGGGACAGCAATGGAGATGGAGATGGGGATGGGGATGGGGATGGGGATGGGGATGGGGATGGGGATGGGGATGGGGATGGAGATGGGGATGGAGATGGAGATGGAGATGGAGATGGGGATGGGGATGGAGATGGAGATGGAGATGGGGATGGGGATGGAGATGGGGATGGAGATGGGGATGGAGATGGAGATGGAGATGGAGATGGGGATGGGGATGATGAATTTTGTGCTGACAGTGATAGTGATTGTCATCCTGACAGTGGGGGGGATGAAAGCCATGATGCAGGAAGTGATTAACTGCTTGGCTTCATATTGGGCAGAGGGCATTCAAATTTAAAATGAGATCTTACTTCTAAGGTCATAACTGGTTGTGATCCAATGTGTCAGCAACTCCCATGCATGTGACTTCCACATCCACATAATGTAACTGGAGAGATTGTCTGAATACATGCCAATCCATGGCTATATTGAGAGAGATGAAACAAGGGTGGTACAAGGAGCAGAGCCTCCATCAAACTAGGAACAATGAAAGTTGTCCAATAGGAAAGGGTGATAAGTGCTCCAGTGAAGGCACACAATATAATCATAGTAATAGGTCAACAGGAGAAATAACTGATTCATTTAATAACAAAGGAGATTACAACTGGATATCAGTTTGCAGACAAATGAACATAGTTTGATCTGTCCAGTACATGTGATGCCAGAAATACACAGGATATGTGAAAGAGACATTGCTTCACTCAATCGATCACAAGTTGGACTTGCAATATCAATATATACAATATACAAGGGTCACAAGCAGCCTGCAGGGCATCCAAAATACATGGAGAAGAGGACCACCTTAGTGTGAACCATCCAGGCCTTACACTGCTGGTGCAATTGAAGCATGCAGCAGACACTGTATCCATCCAGGATTGCATACTAATATGGCATTCACCAAATTAGCATAATTGTGTCCACTCTACTTATCTGGCCTAGTCAGATTCACCATCTTTTCCTGCTAATATGATGACATACTTACTACACAACAATGCTCATAGATGTTAGGACATGCCTAAACTGTTACAAGGTCACACTTGCAGACAAAACCCCACAGCCTTGCAGAGGGGAGTGTTACTCCAGAGATGAAACATAGGCTGCATTGCAAGCCTAACTACTACAAGAGTGGTTCACTAACAAGAGCTAACTTGTAGTGTGAGTAAAACCATCTTGAGTCTTAGGGACTCAAGACTTCAACCATCTGACTTATATACCAGCAGGGAATCCCTCCTGGTACCTCCCTCAGAGCAACAACACTCCTACCATGCTTCAGCACCCATCCCTATTGTCTTCATGTATGGCTACATGAGCACTGCCTTCCCACAACAACTCTACCCTTATATGGCTGCCTCTAGCCAAGCCTGGATCTTTGTGGACTTCCCTAGACTGTCCAGACCTTGATGCCTATCAGTGCACATATGTCTGTATGTGTGATCATATGCTGCTTGGCCTATTCTGTACTCATGCCTTCCCATGGCTATTGAGTCTTTGTCTGCATCTGTGTCCAATACTCCTAAGCTGGCTGCATCTTCCCAGCATATGCTGTGAGCACCAAATGTGAGCACTGCCTCATGTTTGTCATGTGGCCTTTCTGCCATTGGTCTAATGACCCTCTACTGTTGTTCCAGGTTCGTCTGGGCTGTGCCTTCATCTGGACTTCATCTAGACCTCTCCTAGACCTGTCACCTTGAGTTGCTGTTGCTGTGCACTCTTTATATGGTTAAGCAATCCATGATCTTGGTCCCATGATGCCTTTGTCTATAAGCCATCTCATGGCTGTGCCTCCTCACTAATCCTCCATTGAGTCCTGATATGGCAAGTGCTGAGCTAATCCTGCATAGGGGCTTTGGTAGCTGTGTCTCTAAAGACTTTGGCCTCCTATGCCTGCACACTCTTGGCCCTGTCTGGCCCTGTGGCTATGCCACACCATATCCTTGTTGTGACTCATGATGCTGATGTAATGCACCTGTAATGATAGGGGTGTCTCCCTCCTTCCTGGTATACTGATGGCTCCTTGTCTGCCATCATCTTGTAGTCTGGTGAACACTCCCATGCCTTGATGCATGTGAAGTGTTCTCCTGGTTTCCTATGACAGTCCCCAACTGTCTCTCATCCTCCCATGGTGGTCCCTGACCACTAGAAATGAAAAAATAAAAGTGACTGCTAGGATCCATTCCTAACATAAACAACCCCTAAATGACCTTAGAGTGTTGGACTGTTAATCCAGAAGATGAAATGATTTTACTCAAGAGTAGCTATAGCATACAAGATTGTTGTAGCATATAAACCACCTAGAGCCTTAAGGGCTCTAAGCTTGAAACTGCTTCCTACTTATACCAGAGCTCATGGTCTGTGCACAGCTATAATCCCTCATCCCAAAGGGATGTGCAGCAACAGACTCCCCCTGCATCTAACCATCTATGTGTGCTGCCCATATCCTATGCATGCTGATCCTCAGCTCCACAGTCTTCCTATTGTCTGGCAATCACTCACATGCCAACATACCTTCAGCCATCCCATGACCATGGCATCCTACTATAATTATCAGGGACCCAACATCCTGGCTCAGCTCTTGCTGACTAATCCATTCCTGCACATGTAGAGGCTGCCATCATCAGGCTGTAGTTTCCACATAGAGTAATTCCCAACTCTTCCTCATAACTCTGGAACAAGGCCTTGTCCTGCCTTGAGATAAATCTTGAAAATCATAGAATAATTGTCTGAGTCCTATTCCAACCCAACCAAGGCCTTTCCAAGGCCTGTGCATAGTTGTCATTGCCATTGTTACTGATATATGTCTTTTCTAATGTTGCTGAGGGTATCTTTAAGCCTTCCCAGAGTTATCCTGTCAACCAAAATTGTTGACTCCTGTATGGTCCCTATCATGTGACTTAGGGGCTCCTCTCCAGCTCATAACAATAGAAGTCAAGAGACATTGAAAACAGAACCCCTTCCTAGATGCCCTGCACCATTGTGTCCACTCCATCTGTCCATTCTACTTGTCTGGCCTAGCCAGTGCACAGCCTTTGCCTGCTAATCTTGCATCATTGTTTTGCTAGGTCTGGAAAGCATTTCTGCCCAGGCTGCATATTGTCTCATTAGCAGACACAATGATGCAAGGTGCTAGCACAAGATGCAATGAGGTAGTTGTTGCTTTGCTTTTGAGCTTGCCTGATGATGCTTTCCAGCAAGTGGAATGGTGTGATGGCATTGGTACCAAAGGTATCTGTTTTGCATGCATGGGCACTGTACCACTTGATTGAGAATAATAATTTATGTTGCCATATTTCAAGAGCTGTTCCTGTTCTTTTCATATGCTGTCAATCTTGTCTTGTTGCTAATATGCTTCTTGCATTCTTCCTTGCAATAGTTTGGCATGTGGACAGTCATCACATCACATATCTTAGTCTGGGCTCGACAGGGTTACATAATTGACCCATATTAAGGCATTCTCAGTAAGCATACCCTGTGCCCTGCTGTGCATTACTCAGCACTAATACAATTGCTCAGTAAGCAGTAGTAATATTGATTATGTGAGTGATTAGATAGCAGATAGGATAAAAGGATAAATGCCATGGTATGTATGTTTTCATTTGTTGAGCCTTACTCCAGCACAGACTCAGAGCTCACCATCTGTGTAAGCCTCCATTCACTTCTGTGTCATTGTCATGCTTTTACTAAACACATTGGGAGAAGATGGAGTGCACATTCAACTACATTCTCCCATATGCCAGGGCAGACCTTGAAAAAATTCAACAACTCTTTCTTGATGAGTACTCCCCAACTCCTGATGAGATAGAGGAGAAAGATGTTGCATGGTTTGGGGGAACCTCAGCACATCTTCAATGGCTTGAAGCTATGGAAGAGGTTGAAAGGCAAGAAACAGTTGAAAGGGAAAAAAGGATTGAAAGGGAAAAAAGGATTGAAAGCTGGAGACAAGATGTTCATTATTGAAATGGCAATTGGCTATAGTTACAGGGGGAACTTCTGCCTATTTTGTTAGTTCCTGTGATAATTCTCTTTTCCCTGTTACATAATATTTGCTACATGTTTCACCTTTTGATCTATCACTGGCTGTGCATTGGTTGCAAGGACACTATTCTCATTTTCCTAATTATCCTTCATATTTACTTTTCTAGTGTAACTACCATTTCACTTCCTTTTTCATCTCTACATGTATATAAAGGGTTCATCATGTACAGTGTACTCCTCAGTTCCAACTTAGATGAGTATTGCCTTCAGCTACTGTGACCTAAATCACCTCATCTTCCTCATCATCTTCAACATTCTGCAATAAACCTTCATCACTGTCAGACTTAGTGTTGAAGCACCTCTTCATCCAGTGACTGGATTAGACCATTGATGAGCATGGCCCATAGGCTGAGTGTATCTAGGGATCCCAAAATTCAGTTCAGTTCAGTTCAGTTCAGGGCCTTTGTGGGTGTTTATCATTTATTTTTCCTTTATTTATCAGAGGAGCTATGGGACAATTATCTTGGACATCAGTTGGACAACAATACAATGACTCACCCAAGGATTAGGTCAGTGCCCAGTATGGTAGTCTCAAAGCACCAAGACTCTGGGGCTGAGGCTGTGAGGGCTAGAACATCAGAACAGTTCCTGAAGGATAGGGATCTATGGTTGGAGGCCTATAGAAGATTCCAGAAGGAACCAGGGGAGTGGTAGGATGGGTGCTGGGGTCTTAGATTGCTGTGTAGTCTGTGCACCTTCTGGCACCAGTACTCAGGCATATAAGGAGGTTGTCTTAGGTAGGAGCCCCCAAGACTCTAGATGGTTTGCTTGTACCAGCATACTTGTCTATTGTGTCTTGAATACATCCTCTCTTCTCTTTTCTTCTCACAAGGCTTGTGGTTAGTGTTGAGCAAGCCCTAACACTTTTTTGGCCAAACCAGAACCAGAACTGAATAGAACTTGCCAGAACTGAAGAACTGATCAAAACTTCTTTTTTAGGAATTTTGAGCAAAATAAAAGGTCAATAATGGCCTGAAAGCTCCATGAATGACAGAAAACAAGGCAGGGCAGTGCTAAGCAGGCATATATCAGTGAAATCTTGGGTTGAATATGTGTAAAAATGCTATGACACATGTTATTTAACAAAGTAAACTGGTTGTATGATCACTGCTAAGTAATTATCAATGCCATAATTCTCACTTCCTGAACTGTGGAAAAAAATTACAAATCAGGTGAGACACATTTAAAACACCCTAATATTGTGGTAACATGTATGAGAAAGTTATGTGACATGTATAAGAGAAGTTAATGCAAGTAAATCAGTTGCTTGGTTATTGACAGTTATCAATGACATGGTTACCACTTTCTGAAATGTGGGAAAAAATTACAAATCAGGTGAGACACATTCAAAACATCCTATTATTGTGGTAACATGTATAAGAAAGTTATGTGACATGTATAAGAGAAGGTAATGCAAGTAAATGCAAGTAAATCATTTGCTTGGTTATCAATGACATGATTACCAGTTTCTGAACTGTGGAAAAAAATAAAAATCATGTGAGACATATGGGAAATGCTTAGTGACAATGAGAACATGTTTGTAAAGCCACCTGAAACAGTGGAATGGAATAGCAGGACATATGCAGCCATGGCAAGACATATGAAGCTACATATCCATTGTCATTGAAGTCACATCATCACATGTGACTGGGTAAATTCAAGATGGCTGAACAAGAACCAGAACTGAACCCTAGGCCTAACCATTGGTTCAGTTCCCATGGTTTGGATTCAAACTGAGGTTCTGAACCAAAATTTGGGAACCCTAAGTGTAGCTGACATGCTCCAGCACTCTGACACAAGTCCAACACTCACCAATGCTCTCTGACACTTGGATGAAAGTCTGCCACTTCCTGCACAAGTCCAATGCATCCTGCACAAGTCCACAGCCTTCTGTGCAAGTCAAATGTGCTCTGACACACTCTGGTGCATTCACCAAAGGTCTGACACAAATGCAAATGCATTTACCAAGAATGTCACTGCATTCCCATACCTGTGGACTTGTTCTCCAAGCCATCTGGCCTACAGTGCTTCATATACTGACCTTCAGACCTCCATCAGAGTTGACAGGAATCTTCCAGGACCTGCCCATTTGGTGCCTATTTCTCCCATGGACCTGGAGTAAGCTCATCACTGTGTCACTAGTTATCACTGTTGACTTAGAACTGAACTGAAGGCATTGTCCATAACAGTTTCTGGTTAGCAGCAGTAACATTCTTTGCCAATTGCTAAGAAATTGATGTGGGCCAGTCCTGGAGATATGGAGAGTTTCATCTTTTGTCCCTATTATGAAGCCATTTCTATTTCATACATAACATGTCTCAGGTGTACAATAGGGGTAGAAAATGGAACCCTGCATATCTCCAGAACTGGACCACCAATTTTAGCTATTGTAGGGATGATTATCTATATACCTATAGTTTATGTAAGGGCAGTGCACAGACATTCAAATAATGTATTGTATTTATATGTGACACTAGTTAAAAACAACAGGTATTGATGAGCATCATACATCAGCAGTGAGCATTGATAATTGAGCATCAAGAATGGGCATATTTATTATGCAATGGGCAATGGGTGCTGGCCAGCATGAAATTCTTGGCTCTGATGCCATGTCTGTGCATTGAAAAGATCAACAGGAAAAAATTCATTTAGTGTCAACAGTAAACATCACATCCTCCCTACTCTGTGTTTAATATTATTAGTAAAAGGTCTATATTCTGTACAACACTACCACAGTCCATGGCAGTAACACAGTCAAAAATTAAAATCATTAAAATCATAAATTATTATTACTATACATAGTCTAAATGCTAGAAAACTGGAGAAGGGTGAGGGCAAGGGAAAGGGTGGGGACAAGGGTGATAGGGCAAGGGAGAGGGCAGGTGAGGGTGGGGATGGTGAGGGTGAGGGTGCCATGGGGATGAGAGTGAGAGGGTGAGAGCAAGGGTAAGAGCTGGCAAGGGCAAGGGTGGGCAAGGCAAGGTGGGCAAGGGCAGGCAGTGGATGGTTGGTGGGTGACACATCAGCAAAACCAGGGTGGTTATGGAGTGCTACACAGTTGTCCATAGTATTGTGTAGTAACCTGTAGCATCCCTGGGTTTGCTGATGCAGGCAGCAGGTGGTGGGTGGTGGCACTGGGTGACAGGCAAGGCAGTGGGGTGGGCAGGTGACAGGTGGTAGGCAGGTGGGCAGCAGGTGACAGGCAGTGGGCAGGTTGGCAGTGGGTGACTGGTGGTGGGCAGCAGGGCAGTGGGTGATGGGCAGCAGGCAGCAGGCAGCAGGTGGCAGGTGGCAGGCAGTGCATGGCAGGCAGTGGGAAGGTGGGCCATGGGTGGCAGGCAGTGATTGGCAGGTGGTAGGTGGTAGGCAGTGAGTGGTGGGTGGTGGGTGGCAGGTAGCAGGCAATAGGCAAGGCAGTGGGTGAAGGGTGGTGGGCAACAGGCAATGAGCATGTGGGCAGTGGGTGACAGGCAGGTGGTGGGTGGCAGACAGTGGGTGATAGGTGATGGGCAGGTGGGCAGTGGGTGATGGGCAGTGGGCAGTAAGTGGTGGATGGCAGGTGACAGGTAGTGGGAAGGTGGGCAGAGGATCACAGGTGGTGGGCAGAGGGTGGCAGGCAGTGAGCAGTGAGCAGTGGGTGGTGGGTGATGGGCAGTGAGCAGCAGGTAGCAGATGGTGGGTTGCATGCAGCAGTCAACAGGTGATGACCAGGTGAGCAGTGGGTAACAGGTGGTGGGCAGTGAGCAACAGGCAGTGAGTGACAGACAGTTGGTAGTAGGCAGTGGATAGTGGGTGACAGGTGGTGAGCATGTCAAGGGTACAGCTCAATCAGTGCTTCACACTGTTATGAGCTCACACCTGCAAACAAACCCCAAAGCCTCGCAGAGGTGGAGTGTTACTCCAGAGATGAAACCAGGCTATGTTGCAAGCCTACACTACTACAAGAATGGTTCTACTAGAGAGAGCTAACTCCTAGTGTGAGAGAAACCATCTTGAGTCTTAAGGACTCAAGACTACAACCATCTGACTTATATACCACCAGGGAATCCCCCCTGGTACCTCCATTAGACCAACAACACTCCTACCATGTTCCAGCACCCATCTCTATTGTCCTGCACATTGTTAGGAACAGAGTCCTAGCAGGCATTCATTTTCATTTTCTAATGGTCTGGGACCATTGTGGATAACAAGAGAGACTTAGCCAGGACTGCAAGAGGGAAGGATGAGCTTATGTGCCAATGATCAGGGCACTATTATGGGATACTACTATTAGCAACACTTGAGAATGGTCATAGGGACCTAGGAGAACACTTTGTGTGGATCAGTGCACAGGAGCACTTAGCAGACAATGAGATGATGGCATTACAAGAAGCCATATACATACCAAGAAGGAGGAACTGACCACTATTGTTATGGGCACATTACATCAGCATCATCAGTCACTACACAGGCATACAGTTGGTATAGCCACAAGACCAATCAGGGCCGAGAGTGCACAGGCATAAGAGGCCAAAGTCATTAGGAGGCACAGCCACAGAAACCTCTGTCAGGCATTACATCAGCACATACCAATCTGGGACTCGAGGGACTTAGTCAGGGCTGAACACAGCCACAAGATGGCATATGCATTAGGACACTGCCAAACCCTGAGCTATGAATCACTCAGTCATCAGGGCAATGTGCAGCAATGGTGTCTTGGCACATAGGATCTAGGAACAGTCTAGAAACAGTCCAGACAGTAGGCACGGCCTTGGCAAACCCCAGACAATGGTAGTGGATAGATCAGGACACAGTGAAAGTACCTCATGATGAATTAGGCAGCACTCATATATGAGCGCTCACAGCCATGTTGGGAATACAGGCACAGGTTGGAGATTATGCAGCATGGCACTTGGAACTTGTGCATCACAATCATCCACAGCCCTCAGCATCTCTAGGGAATATTATAGCAGGCTTAGGGATTGGTCACAGGACTTAGACAATACACAGATGCTCTATGACAAGGACATAGGACCTGGCAGCCATGATGGGTAGTAAGTCCAGAAGAGGAACAGCAATGTGTGGGTGCACATATGTGACACATGTGCACTGGTAGTAATCACAGTCCAGAGCAGTCTAGAATGGTCCAGGAAGATCTTGGCTTGACTAGAGAAGCCATACACAGCAATTGGTCATGGCAGGAAGATTGTGCTCATAAGTGCTCACATGGGAAACACTGAATACAGAAGAGATGAGTGCTGGAGCTTGGTAATAGTGTCATAGGTCTTAGAGAGGTACCAGGGGGGTTCTCTAAAGGGTATATAAGTCAGACAGTTGTAGTGCTTGAGTCTCTAAGACTCAAGATGGTTTATCTCATACTACAAGTTAGCTCTTGTTAGTGAACCACTCTTGTAGTAGTTAGGCTTGCAACATAGCCTGTGTTTCATCTCTGGAGTAACACTCCCCTCTGCAAGGCTTTGGGGTTTTGCTTGTGAGTGTGGGCTTGTAACACACATGTTCCCATGTGAGCACATATGAGCATGATCCTCCTGCGATGACTCTACCATTATACAGCTGCCTCTAGCCAAGCCTGGATCTTCATGGACTTCCCTAGACTGTCCAAACCTTGATGCCTATCTGCATGCATATGTCTATATGTGTGATCATATGCCACTTGGCCTATTCTGTACTCATGCCTTCCCATGGCTATTGAGTCTTCTGTTGGTGTTCATGTCCAATACTCCTAAGCTGGCTAGCTGGCTGTATCTTCCCAGCATATGCCATGAGCACTAAGTGTGAGCACTGCCTTGTGTCATCATGTGGCCTTTCTGCCACTGGTCTAATGACCCTCTACTGCTGTCCTGGGTTTGTCTGGGCTGTGCCTTCATCTGGACTTCATCTAGACCCCTCCTAGACCTGTTGCCAAGAGCTGCCATTGCTGCACACTCTCTGTATAGTTAAATGATCCTAGGTCTTGGTCCTGTGATGCATCTATCCATATCTGTCCTAGTGGCTGTTCCTCTCCCTTGAGTCCTGATATGGCAGGTGCTGAGCTAATCCCTCATAGGGGCTCCTGTGGATGTGTCATTAAAGACTTTGGCCTCCTATGCCTGTGCACTCTTGGCCCTGTCCAGCCCTGTGGCTGCACCCATGCCATATCCTCATAGTGACTTGTGATGCTGATGTAATGTGCCTGTAACAATAGGGGTGTCTCCCTCCTTTCTGGTATACTGATGGCTCCCTGTCCTGCCATTGTCTCATAGTCTGATGAACACTCCCATGCCTTGATGCATGCAAAGTGTTCCCCTGGTCTTCTATGACAATCCCCGACTGTCTCCTGCCTTCCCACAGTGGTCCCTGACCACTAGAATGAAAAATAAAAAGTGACTGCTAGGATATGCTCCTAACACACACCAGCAGAATGCTCTGATTTGTTTTTAGAGCCAGATGCCAGCCTGCCAGCAGCATGCCCAAGCTTATTCTTAGTACCAACAGGCCTTCCTTGAGGCATATCTGCCTTTATGATGATCTGGTGAACAGGGAAAGATGAGGGGACAAGCAATAGATGTAGTGAAATGATGCTGCAACACTTTGTTTCAGAATGTGGGAATATGTTCCTAAGTTGGGCAACATCCAAAACAAGCACTAAACAGTGCTAAAAGCAGAAGTTGGACAAAAGAAGCACTAATTAGTGCCACTTTTGGCACTAAAATATCCCAGACATGGTCTCAGAACCAAATTCTTGAACTAGACAAACATGGTGGAGTGGCTCTCTGTCTATTCCTGAACTATCTTACTATATACAACATGCACTACAAGCAAAGTGGTACAATAGGTCAAAAGAGCAACACAATGTGAATGTAAGTGGGAGGACATGAGTAAAGATTATGAAAAAGGCCCCTAGCACAAATGTGGCAATTCACAAGCAAGGAATGAAGAAGTGCTCAAATGATGAGGAGGAGAAATACATAGGAACCAAGGGCTCACAGTGTGTGGGCCCTTTTTGTTAGGAGCTTACTCCATAACCAGGGGGGGAGAGAAGTAAGGCAAGAAAGGAATATATATCCATCAATGATAGTCCTTACATGGGTGTAAGATAAACTATCTTGAGTCTTAGAGACTCAAGCCTACTACTGCTACTATACATATATATAATACTAAAGAAAAACCTCTGCCACTTCCCAAGCCCTACAATACCCACTTCCTGCTGCCCCCCCCCCTCTGCCCCCTTACTGCCATTGCTGCACAGTCACCACCCTGTGATTGCTGCACCCTTGCCACCCTCTCTGTACCATCACTGCACCCTCTCCACCCTCAACACCACATGGGTATACCCATTCCAATGCCTAGATGCATCTGTTTCTTGGCAGTGTTTTATATATGTATCCTATCTGCTATCTAACCACCAGTATTACTATTGCTAACTGAGTAATTCTATTTCTGCCAAGTAATGTGAAGCAGGATACAGAGTTTTCTGACTAGGCATACACAGTCATATAAATATTCCTAGTATTTCCATCAGGATTAAAATATATTTCATCTAAGTCCATTGTTAACTTGAGTGAGAGTAGAAATTCTTTGTTTGCTAGCAGGAAGGGTGCACAGCCACTATAGCCGTTTTTGTATGTGGCTGTGGCCTCTTCCAGCTGGCAGGAAGGGTGCACAGCCACTATGGCCATTTTTGTATGTGGCTGTGACCTCTTCCAGCTGGCAGGAAGGTTGCATAGCCACAGAAAATGCAAGTAACTTTTGGTGGCAGTGCACATCACCAAATAAGGAAGGTCTCTAGACTATGGCTTAAACATTATTCTGCTCATATCTCATGAACTAGACCACCAATTTCTTAGCTGTTTCAGGGCTGACATATATGATATATAAGCTATCAAATGGTATACTTACATTGAAAGAAAAATGGTTCTCTGTTATACCTATATATCTATAAACTCTGTATTAATATGTCCTTGTTAGTATGGATTAAGACTGTTCTGAGAGTAAGCCATTTGCCAGGTTGGCATTTTGTGCAAGAACAGAAGATGAGCTGTGACATGAGAGGCACAACTGTGGCCACATCTGACTGTCAGCACTGCATTCCAAACATTGATCGGTGTCTGCTGCTCCAAGGCCTTAGCTCAATGCAGTCAATGCACAGTGCTTCTAAAGCCTCCTGTAGCACCCCAACAAAATAGAATGACCATTAAAGATATCTACATCACACCCATGAAAGTCTTAGTGCAGGAAATGGTCGATGACTTTTCATCACAATTGAAGCCCTTTGGAGTCAAGGTCAGCAAGCTCACTGGAGACTTGCAAATGACCAAGCAACAGATTTTGGAGACAATCAGAAAGATGGAGCAGACAAACGAGTATGTTTGGTTGGTTTGCCTGCGACACTGCCAAACTATGAGGATGTAGCAATGTCCTCACGTGTTGACAAGAACAAGGGCCTTTTCTATTTCAACACCTCATATCAGCCTTGTGGGTTGCAGCAGCAATTCATCAGTATTACAGAGAAGAAGGCTATTAAATGATGCTGTCATGAACAAAGTTTACATGAATTGAGGACAGGACAGATGTCTCACTGCTGAACTTGGGAATGATCACTACCTACTATAACATTTCATATGCCACCATTGAGGTGCATACACTCCCACTGAAAGCAAACAAAATTCAAGGATTTTCCCAAAGTGGTATCATCATCTGGCAGATGATTCATAGATCACTTGAGCAAATGTCATGAAAGTGGCAGCATGAACTAGAGATGATGCCAAGAAGAACACTGGACACCATCTGGTGGCCATTTGTGAAGCACGGACTTGTTAAAGATGAAAAGGATGTCATGGTCATTGATAGCGCATACTTGGACTTCTTCAGTACCTTTCAAAATGGCAAGGAAACAGTGTCTTCCTTATTGATATTTGATTCTTCTGCCTCATGGTGGACCCAAACCTTTGGTCATGGCCATCTGGCCCTGGGCCTTGCAGCTGCCAAGGCGAGCAGTCGCTATGGTCATGTCATGTTCCCAAAAGCCACTCATCTCCCAGCGTTAAATTTGGTAGAATGCCCTGTGTGCCAAAGCCCTGGTAAAGGCTGGGCATCATGAGTATTCTACTCCAATAATGGTTCAATGGGGATGGAGGTTGCTTTAAAGATGGCATTACATGCTTACACCTTAAGACATGGTAAATCAATCTCCAGATTGGAGCAAAAGTCCCTTGGCATTTTGGGTCTAAAAGGCAGCTATCACAGAGATACAATTGGTGCTCAGATTGACTCAATAAGTTGGTCTTTCACAAAATGGAAGAAATACATGCACTAGGTGGCTTAACTTGCCAAAGTTAATTATCTTATGGAACTCAAACAGTTGGAGACTGAGAAATCCAAGAATTTGTTTCTCTATATTGATTTGCCCAGATCTGATTTTCCAGTCTTCTTCAGTGAGCTGGTATGTCTTGGAATGCCTATGAATGACCACGCTGTTCAATCATTTCTCTAGGAGACCCTATTGCCTGTGACTACCTCATCAAGCCTTCCACCCCCATCCTTGAATACCACCACAACTAGTCCTGCACCCTTCTCTTTAGATTCAACGATCTGGGGTGTTGTCAACCCAGATATAGTATGTGAAAATCCCATAGAGGATAAACACTGGCATTTTGTTCAAAGTCACTGAAGTAGTCCTCACAATAGGGAATTGAAGCTGAATGCAAAGGTACAAGATGAACTAGCTGTCTGTTTAAATACACATCCCTTGCTCATTCTTCTCATTATAGTGCTTAGGTCATCTTGAATTACTCTCCAAGTCAACAACTAACATCAGAAGAGAACGACCTCATTTGGAAGTTCCGATTCTACCTGACAAGGCAAACAAGGTCTTGCAAAGTTTCTCAAGTCTGTTATATGGCGCAACTCATCTGAGGTTAAACAAGCCATGGAGGAACTGCTGCCACAATGGGCCATTGATGATGTGCTCGAGCTGTTGGGACCAGGAACTGTTGATTCGTGTGTCAGGGCTTTTGCTGTTCGACAACTCAATCAGGCCAATGATGATGTAGGTCAATGTCACAAGTATTGAAAAACTGGCATCTCATCTTGTGAAGGAGTTTTTGCTTTATTTACTGCAGCTAGTGCAAGTGCTTAAATTCGAAAGTGTGGTGAGCAACCAGTGGTCTTCATGATCTGCTATGAGCATGATCTCATATGACAACTTAGCCCGCTTGTGCAGCTTCGCGCAGTTAAGCCACCAGCAAGTGACTGAGCTGGGACATGTTTGGCCTTTACATTTATCGACTCGTCCAAAGCTTGTTTGCCTGGTAGCCTTTTGCCCACATCACCTGCCCATCTGGGAGGCGAAAGTAGTAATAGTCTGCATCATTGCACACATCTGACAAACTATCAGGACCTACTGGTGTTTGATCCCAATGATGGCATGCTGTCTCTCCAGCAAATCATGACAGACATACAGGCAAAGGACCAAGGACTATCCATTGCTGCCTTGGTGTCAATGTCTGCTTTGGGTGCAACAAATGCTTCTCTTCCTGGACTTGGCGGGGTGGGCAAGCTCAGCTCCTCCCTGGCATCTATCACTTATTCCATCTCAGCTGTGTCAAATGTGTCTAGCAAGCAGTCCAATGCAGATGTGAACACGAGTCATGATATGGCTGGTAAGGAAGCTATCATGGCCAGATGGAATCTGCAACACAGGCATGGCTGGGAGGAAATTCGGCAGCCAATTCTATCAGGGACAGCTCATGCATCTCGCTTGACTGCAGGAGGAAGTCATCCAAAGTAGGTCGACAGTTCCTGCTGGGTATTGAGCTTCATTGATCTCATTTGCAGTTATCTCACATATGCCGAATTGTTGACCTTTTCCTGCTCTCCTCGAATTCTGCCTCGACCCATCTATCTCTCACACCAATTTACATTTTACACCCTGGGCAAAGATTATCATGCCTTGATTAGACACTCAGCTAGATATTGCCAGGCAAAAGGTTGAAGTACACAAAGAAGTTGAAGTTAGCACATTCCCCTCCAGCCACACGTTGGAATTGTTCATAGAGAGGTTCACCCACAATCATGACTCACACAGGTTTTCTGCTTCGTTTGATGAACCCCTTGCAAATGCCCTTGCTGGCAGCCTCAAATACACAGTGGCACCACCCATGCTGCTGATGGACCCCAATGGTGCACCAGGGTCTCATCCACGGATGCTCAGAAACTCCATTCCGATATGCACCATTGGTGATGGGATGAGTGAAGGACAACAGCTAACAGCTGGCTATTGTGTCATTACTTATCTACTAGGAGTGGGTGACTGCCACCTGGATAATCTGCTTGTTGCACCTGACAGTAAGCATTTTCTGTCCAGTAATTCACTTTCTGACAGTGCTTCTCCAGGACATTTCTTTCATGGTAAGTCCAAGTTTCAAGTTCATTACACATCTTACAGATGAATCTAGTCAATTTCGGATACATCCTCAGATGTGATCCCAAACCTTTCCCACAACCTGTCAAAGTGTGCAAAGAAATGGTAGATGGAATAGGCTGCCAAGGTCCATTTTTGATTCTGGTAATCTCACTAGACCAAGCAGTCAAGTCACTCTGTGAAATTTGGCAATCACAAGACATCCTGAGTCTATCTAATTGCCCTTGTCAGCCTTGTTGGATGGCTCTGGAGCTCACCCAAGGCAAGCAGTACTGCTCATCTGCAGACATGTGGAGCTTTGGTATTACAGCTATTGAACCAACCAAGGATCATCCACCCACTCCAGGGATCCTGCCATCAGAATGTGAGATAGTCACACACTCGCCCTCCTTTTTGTTGACATGCATCCCAAGTGTCCAAGAAGACCCTCCTATGATAGACAGAGAATGTTGCATTTAAATACTCCTGTGCCTTCAAAGAAGTTGTTGATCAATGTCTGGTAAAAGGTTTCTCCAAATGGTAAGCCTCCACCTTCAAGTCTATTTGTCTCATGTTCACTGAATCTTTGACCCAGTCTGACAGCCAAACAACTCCTTCAAATGCCTTTCTTCAAGGGCACAAAGAAGATGTTCTATCTAGTCAGAGCCATCTTGAGTTAGTTTCCTTATTCTTTGCTCATTTCCATCTGATACAATCTCGCAATTTACATCAGAAGACTTGCCACCCCTGGCTCAGTGGCTGGAGTGCTGTGTTATTGTTATGAGCATAACTCATCCTACACAAATTTCACAGTAACAACATCAATGACACATATGAAGATATGGACTAGAGGAGACAGGATATATTTTCTTTTTCTTTTTATCTTTTCATTTGCACTCAAACATTTAGATATGGGACTCGGACAATACCACAGTTGCAGGGGCTGGCTATGTTAGGACTGCAACCCTTATATGGAAGGAGGTTAGGTCAGCATTGGCTATAGGGATAGACCAAGTGCTGACAGGAATACGGCCCAATGATGGGCCTAGGCTATGATGGATACATACACTGAACGGCACCTGAGGGGTGACATGGGAATCGGCCAAGACGCAAGACAATAGCGTGGCTGTATATAGAAGGACAGTGTGTTGGTGTGGGAGGATGATCCCAGGTATGGTCATATGAGTGCAGACTCAGCTGCTGTGCATTGATCCTGGCTTGAGGGACTTTAGCTGCATGCTGTCTGTGCACAGACCAGGGAAGGAGTATATAAGGGTTGTTGTCTTAGGTAGCAAGTCCCTAAGACTCTAGATAGTTTGTGTCCTAGACACTTCTTCTTGAGCAAGCACTTTTCGTCTTTGACTTAGCAAGTCATCCCTCTAAGGTTTTGGGTTGTGTTTAGGGTTGTCCTAACATAATCTAGAGTCTTTACACTTCTACCCTGTTGGTCTTACAGCACAGAGTATGCCTTACTTGTCATTGCTCACAGCACCAACAGCCTAGTTTGATATCTGAGAGGTAGTAACCGCGCAGCCCACAACCTCTCCAGGCAACATCGATTACAACACCCACACTGTCAACAGGTCACAAACAAGTGATCCTCAATACACCCAGATTAGGGCCTGTCTACCCAACAGTTACAGAAGAGAATATGAGATTGCTCAGGTGTTAGTGTAGGCAGGAGCCCATAGACATGCCCAGGGTAACATATACCATAATTGCAGAAGAGCTCAGGGAACGAGAAAAACAAACCAGCTGTTAGTGTGTATCAAGGCTGAACCAAAGTCCCTTCATACCCTCTGTACAAGCAGTGCCTATTTTGTTTTGGCACTGATAACTTGGCACAAGGACATTAGGGTGAATTGCCAGGCACATGCAGTTGGAAGCATCAGGTTCCCACAACAATCAGACAACAACCCTCTTGTTTCCCAAGAGGCATCATCGAGTGGCGCAGATTAATTGCCAGAGGAACAGATCAAGTGTCAGTGGAGGCCTGAACTTGATTGAAGGTTTATTACAGCAGAACGAACAACGAGACACAATGCAGTGCTCGTTTACCTATATCCTACCATATGCCCAGGTGACACTTTCGGAGATCGGGTGCATCTTCGAGGCAGACTGGGTCACCAGTGACAACACGGTCCAGACTGGACCTAGAGAATTTATCAGGGATACCGTCATCCACTGATACAACAACCATGTGCGACTGTGGTGGAAACACTGAAAAGAGGAGCGCAAAATTGAATGTGCTCAGGCACAGTTGATCCTGCAGCAATGCGAAGCCACACAGGAGTTAGAGCAGAAGGAAGCCTGGGAGGCTTTGTTAATGGAACAAGCGGCCACTCATGCAGTCCTGAGAGCTGAGTGTGCTATGCAGAAAGCAGAGAGGGAATATCAAACCCTCATGGAGCTGTTGGAGGTCCAATATAAAGGAGACACATCCAACCCAATCTGGCTAGCCCTGGTATTGTCGAAATACAACCAGTGGCTAATGTTAATCAACAATGGCAATAAGGCCATTCGGCAATACCAAGTGGCAGTAGAACGACTTCAGTGTGTGCACCATGTACAAGAATTGTACGAGCACGAGGGCATGACAATGAGTCATGAGGATTGGAATGTGTGGATGCACACAATAAATGGAAATATATGGGCGACCCACTATGCTAAATGGAAGTGTGAGCAGGAAGAGGAGGAATGCTGCAAGGGAATCAGATTTGATCCCCTTCTTGTCACAAAACCACCTGGGGCTATCATTGCCAGGACACCAGAACGGCTTCTTACAGAGCCACGAAACTATCTGCGCTCCATTGGACTAGACCACTTTCTGAGAGAAGTGGGGGAGAACTCATGGAATGACCACAAAGCCAGACTTCTGGGGTGGCGCACTAGCATCAAAGCACACCTACCTGGACCAGGAGCTAGAAGTCCAATCACACCCAACCAATGGAGAGAGAATGGGCATTGCTATATGTACCTGTTCAAAGAGGAGTACTATGACAAGTACAATTGGCCAGCCTGGCCTACTCTCTACAACGTCCTCAGCTGGGAACCAGAACTCCGAGACAATACAGTGGTCTTCGCTATCCAGGACAGCATTTGGCCTGGACAATGTCATATTATCAAGGAGTCAGCTATACATTGAGACGACATTGAGTATACCTGGGATGAACTGGTAGACCTACACAAGGTCTCCCACTATACATGGACAGTGCATTTAGGAGGACAGTCCAAATCCAAGTGCAGGGCTCAACAATGAAAGCTAGCCCAAACACTGATAAAAAGAGTCAACCTTAGAACTACAGTCACGGTTGAACAAGCTTATACAGAGGCAGCTGGACAAACATACCCAGCAGTAGTTGAACCTAAACCAGTTGTGCAACCAGTGTGGACATATGCAATGGCAGCACAAGCTGGTAAGGAAAACACAGCACGAATTGTCACTCAAGGAGGGGATGCAGCACATTGGAATGGTGGTGTAGTGACAGCTGTGGATTGGCTCTCAAATGAAGAGTATCCACAAGGAGCAAATAATGCTCACAAGAGGAGAGAGATTGATCAATGGAGAAGAATCATGGAAAGGGAAGCATGGTTGCCTTACCCTTATCCAAAAATGTCATGGGCCAACAGTGGCTTCAATCCAGACATACCAGGTTACTGTTACCTGGTTTTGATTAAAAAACAGTACTGGGACGAGTTCTTATGGCCAGCTTATCCGCAGATTCAAGAAATCTGCACTTGGGACAGAAACTTATGAGAAAATGACATAACAACTATCATCAGGAAGTCATATGAGAAGGACACCACTCTGCACATCAAAAAATACAACAGCAACTGCAGAGGATGGTTTCACGTCGAATGTCTCAACAGGGAAGGCATGAGCCACTACAAGCTAGGCGCCACCCCCTTTAGGCTCACAGTGGATATGATCACCCATGCCTACCGAGCTGTATTAGGATGGAGGGAATATTGGCAAGATACCCAAACACTCGATCCATTACCTGCCACACAACCAGCTGCAGCAGGTGCAGCACGAGAAGATGAGATTCATCGACAGGCAGAGGAAAGACAGCAGGCTATTACTAGTGCAGGACAGGCTCTCGCTGCAATGATAAACAAGTACCAGCAGTCCAACCATCGAGAACTGGGACCTCTCACAAAGGCAGAAATGCCTGATTTCTACCAAGGAGATCCCTGGATGGTAGATGGATGGTTATGTCAGATGGAAACATATTTCATGCTGGCCAATGAAATGAAGGACCTACGAAAGGTCTCAATCTGCCTATACAGGATTAAAGGCAGAAAGGGCAATAGAGCGGCAGACTGGAGTGGAGTGAAACTCAAAGCTTTTCAGGAGGTGCAGCAGGAGTTTCAGGACAAAATAGCCAACAATGGATGGAGTGCGGAATTGGATTGGGCACAACTCAATGCCAGAGAAAGTACTGCTGATGATTGGGCATGGATTAGACAACCATTGCAGAACCAGTTCCCTTTCCAGGACTGGGCAGATTTCAAAATTCAGATGCATGACTTCTTCATGTCCACGGAAATGAAGGAAAAAGCTATTGAGGCATTGTTGAGATTACAACAGGGAATGATGATAGTAGAAGACTACATCATCAAGTTCAACTCCCTCACCTCATTGACTGACTGGAATGATCAGGCCCTGATCTTGCAATTCCAGAACCACCTTAATCCAGCACTGGGCAGGGAATTAATCCGATATGGGGGATTACCAGATAATGCCACCTTACACCAGATCCAGACAAGGGTCACAGTGCTCGCAAGAGCTTATCACAAGGCTAACAAAGCTGTGACCCCCAACCCCTAATGGTCACCCCCAGTGGCAATACAGAGCACCACCACCAGTCACATCTGGAAGCAGATCCGATCCCAATGCCATGGACATAGATAAAGGGAAAAAAACCCACATTCAAGTGCTACAATTGTGGAAAACAAGGGCATCTAGGAAGGAACTGTCCAGAGCCACAAAAACCAAGAGAACCCCCAACATGTTATAACTGCGGTGAAAAAGGACATATGGCCTGGACATGTAAAAAGCAGAAAAGGATTACTGCAGGAGATAAGGGAAAGCAGGTTGTAAGAAGTATCGAGCATGGGGAAATGACCCCAACAGGATACATAGAGGAAGTTTCAGATTTTGCAGAAAGCCAGTAGGCACATGCTCAGTGCTGCTGGCTGCTACTCAGGTTTCAAATAGTGATATACCAGTGTACATAGACTCCCAAATCAAATTTCATGACTTACTTTATGAATGCAGTGGGAAAGTACATCACTTAGGAAACCTCAGAGTGAGCGCAAAACAAGGAGGGGGATTAAAAACATGGACCCCACAATGGGTGTTAAGAAGGATTTGGGAGCAGCCCAAACAAATAGCAGTGGAGTGTTTACAGCAATGGGTAAACACGAAACGAGTAAATGAAGCAGATGGACAACTGGTAGACCAGTTAAACGCCATGACAGAGGCAGACACAATATGGAACCTAATACACTTATGAGAAAAGAAAGTGCAAGGAACCAGAAAAAATGAGTTGGACCTGACAGGAGTTGTAACCACTCTGGATACATTAAAAACCATCCCTGTAAAAATGTTATTGGACTCTGGGTGTACAGGATCTTGCATTAGCAAGGAGTTCGTAGAAAAACACCAGATAGCCAAACAACATTTAATTCGACCAGTACTGGTGTACAATGCAGATGGAACCAAAAACTTGATGGGTTTGCTAGAATACATGGCAGAAGTTAAACTCTGAATTGGAGAACACGAGGAAATCATAGAGTGTGCGGTCACAAACATTGGCAAAATGGACCTGTTTCTAGGATTTAATTGGTTGCAACTTCATAACCCAACAATTAATTGGAAAAAACAATCCCTAGAGTTTAACCGATGTCCAGGAACATGTTGGAAGTCTTCATCAGTTCAAGAGCCAGAAGATGAAATGGATGTGGCACGATGCCTTGGAGAAGGAGAAAGATTGCTAGCAGTTCACATTGGTGAACCAGAGTTGTGCATAAGGGCATATGCATCAACTGCTACCAAAATAGCAGCAGGAGAGGTGGATAAAACCAAAAAACAAACTCTGGAGGAGGCAGTCCCCAGACACTATCTAAAGCATCGAAAAGTTTTTGAGAAGGAGACTTTCGATGAATTACCACCATGGAGGCAATGGGATCATGCTATTGAGTTGATCCCTGGGTCTAACCCAGTCAACTGCAAGATATATCCATTGAATCGGGATGAGCAGTCACAGCTGGATGAATTCTTAAAAGAAAATCTGGATAGCAGAAGGATCCAGTCGAGTAAATCACCTATGGCATCTCCTTTCTTCTTTGTTAAAAAAAAGGATGGGAAACTAAGGCTGGTACAGGATTACCAATGACTTAACGAGATGATGGTCAAGAATCGATATCCACTACCATTAATAGGAGAGCTAGTGGATAAACTATCACAGGCCAAGGTCTTCTCCAAAATGGACATACGTTGGGGATACAACAACGTACGCATTAAGGAAGGAGATGAATGGAAGGCAGTGTTCCGAACCAACAGAGGACTCTTCAAGCTGTTGGTAATGTTCTTTGGACTCACGAACTCACCAGCCACCTTTCAAACAATGATGAACAACATCTTCAGAGTTGAGATAGCAGAAGGATGGGTCATCATATACATGGATGACATCCTTGTATTTTCAAAGAATCAGGCGGAACATATGGTACATGTTAACTGTATCTTAGCAAAACTGGAGGAGCATAAGTTGTCACTGAAACCAGAGAAATGTTTCTTTGATAAAATGGAGATGGACTTCCTGGGGGTAGTCATCAGTGAAAATTCTGTGCAGATGGAGTCCGCCAAAGTAAAAGCAAGAAGTCCAACAGTTCTTGGCCTTTGTAAACTTCTATCAATGCTTTGTGAAGGACTTTGCCAAGGCGGCAAAACCATTGACTTGTCTAACAGGAAAAGACAAGGGAGGTGGACAGAACTGCAGGACATAGCTTTTGATAAGCTAAAGAAAACTATTGCAGAGGAGGTGGTGTTGTGAATCCCGAATGAAGATGGACAATTCTGAGTAGAGGTGGACGCCTCTGACTTTGCTATTGGAGGGATCTTGTTGCAACAAGTGGAGAATGATGTTTGGAAGCCAGTGGCTTTCATTTCAAAATCCCTTAACAATGCCAAACAAAACTATGAGATCTATGATAAGGAGATGCTTGCAGTAATGCATGCCTTTTACAAATGGTCCCACTATCTCAAGGGGGCTAAAAAGACTATTGAAGTTCTGACAGATCACCAGAACTTAACATATTTCAGAAAGGCGCAAAACCTAAATCGATGGCAGGCATGATGGGTGCCCAAGTGGCAATGGGAGACACAGGTTGTCAAGGGCCTTGAAAAGGCCAGAGGGGAGTATAAACTGGAGAAAGGACTTGTTACCTGGAAGGGACGAGTCTACATACCAGCAGTCATGGCATTGCAAGAGGACATCATCGCAATTCACCATTCATGGGGGCATTCAGGGGTTGCCAAAACATTGGAGTCTTTGACCAGAAACTTTTGGTGGCCAAATATGTGCGAGGACATAGAAAAATACATTCCAGGATGTGAAACATGTCAAAAAGCAAAGCCAGATCGACAAGTACATGTGGCACCACTCCAACTGAATGAGGTCCCAATGGAACCATGGGAAGTCATTTCAGTAGACTTCATGGGACTGTTGCCCAAGTCCAAGGGAAATGATACAATCATGGTGGTTGTGGATAGGTTCACTAAGAAATCATACTTCTTGCCTACCACAAAAGAAATTACCTCGCAGGGAACAGCAGTGCTGTTCAGGGACAACGTATTCCAGGAGCACAGCCTCATGAGGATAGTTATAATTGACAGAGGACCACAGTTCGCTTCAAAATTCATGGATGACTTATATGGGATGTTGGGGATTAAAGCCAACCGATCAATGGCTTATCACCCCCAGACAGATGGACAGACAGAGTGAGTAAATCAGGAAGTAAAAGAATTCCTGACAATGTTCATAAACAATTGCCAAGATAACTGGAGTGATTGGTTATCAGTGGCACAGGTCTGTCACAATGACCAAATACACTCTGCTACAGGCTTCATGCCCTTCTTCATGAACTACAGATGACATCTGAACAAGGGTTTGGATCCCACCTATGCGCCAAAGGTGGTAGCAGTAGAGCAACTGGCAAAGGAAATAGAGGACATGCATGCTAAAGCAAAAAGGGCATTGGAAAAGGCCGCTCAGATCATGAAAGAGCAGTATGATAGTCATCGCCAAGCAGCATGAGAATATAAACCTGGCGATAAGGTTTATCTCAGCACAGAAAACCTCCCAGTTATTCAAGCAACCAAGAAGCTTGATGGAAAATTTGTCAGTCCACTAGAAGTCCTTGCCAAGGTTGGCAAGTCCTCTTACAAATTGAAAATCCCAGCATCATGGTGGGTCTATAATGTCTTTAATGAAGTCTTGTTGAAGCCATACAGGGAGCCAGAGTTTCCCAAACAAAGAGCAAAGGCAGTGGCATGCAAGGACACGCAAATGGTGGAAGAGTCCCGAGAGGACAAATATGAAGTGGAAGAGATCATGGACAGTTGCATCAGTGGACATGGAGGAGGGAGGTTGGAATACCTCGTTAAATGGAAAAACTACCCAGTGGAAGAGTCCACCTGGGAACCAGCAGAAAATGTCGCCAACACACAGGTGAAAGTCAAAAAGTTTCACAGAGAAAATCTGGATGCACCCAAATGAATCAGGAATCTCAGAGATGGGAAGGTGTATATCCAAACCATGATAAGGACTCCTCGACAACCCCCCAGTGCATCAAGGCACAAACAAAGTCAAGGAACCCATTGGAAAGACCAACAGAGACTATTTGGCTGGGAAGACGGTTGTTTTGGACCAAAGTACCTCAAAAACATGGAATGCAGATGGTGCAACTGGAAAGGGGCCCAGAAGGCGATAATGGAGTTACCAGATGATACTGATGGGACGTCCTCCAGAGATCTGGAGCATGGCAGGCGGTCACCCATGCTTGATTTCCCACAGAGGGGAGAAAAGGAAGAGTTGGAAGAGGAGCATCGAGCACACGAAAAAGACACTGAGTGTCTTCAAAAGAAAATCTTGAAAAAGACAAAGAAAACTACTGCTGCTAAAGAAAGCAGTGAGTCGGAGGAGGACCATCAGAAAAGTATCAGGGGTGTAAGACACCCTACAAAAAAATCAGTTCAATGGAAAACAACCATTGAGGAGGTGGATGACAAGGATTCAGAACAGACAGGCTTGATGCCTGAAGAACAAAATGAGTGGTTGGACCACTTTTATGAACAAATGAAAAAGGATCCATGCTATGTGGATGCAGGGATGTCAGCCTCTCAGGATGCGAGGCCTTAAGGGGGGGGTGATGTTATGAGCATAACTCATCCTACACAAATTTCACAGTAACAACATCAATGACACATATGAAGATACGGACTAGAGGAGACAGGATATATTTTCTTTTTCATTTTATCTTTTCATTTGCACTCAAACATTTAGATACGGGACTTGGACAATACCACAGTTGCAGGGGCTGGTGATGTTAGGACTGCAACCCTTATATGGAAGGAGGTTAGGTCAGCATTGGCTATAGGGATAGACCGAGTGCCAACAGGAATACAGCCCGATGATGGGCCTAGGCTATGACAGATACATACACCAAACGGCGCCTGAGGGGCAACATGGGAATTGGCCAAGATGCGAGACAATAGTGTGGCTGTATATAGAAGGACAGTGTGTTGGTGTGGGAGGATGATCCCAGGTATGGTCATATGAGCACAGACTCAGCTGCTGTGCATTGATCCCGGCTTGAGGGACTTTAGCTGCATGCTGTCTGCGCACAGACCAGGGAAGGAGTATATAAAGGTTGTTGTCTTAGGTAGCAAGTCCCTAAGACTCTAGATAGTTTGTGTCCTAGACACTTCTTCTTGAGCAAGCACTTTTCGTCTTTGACTTAGCAAGTCATCCCTCTAAGGTTTTGGGTTGTGTTTAGGGTCGTCCTAACAGTCATGATCACAGCACAATCTGTTGTACAATTGGTTCGTGAGGTTTTGCATTTGCCATCTGATCATGGGGAGCAGCATCTGGGGTTTAGAGCTGGGGGAAGGCAGTGCCAACAGCATGTCCAGCCCACACCCAGGTGATGAGCCCAAAGACTTCAATGCCACAAGGGACAACGTCCCTTCGGTAAATAAAATTTGTGCTCCTGTTGCACCCAGCAAACGTACTGGTGCTATCCCCATCCCAATGTCTTGCACCTTGGGTTCAAACAACATTCTTGGTACCCCATCTTCATTTCCCACAAAGGATTCTACACCATCTGCATCCCACTTGACTTCAAAGTCCCAAGTGCTTTCATCATCAGAAGCAGTTCACCTGGAAGAACCTATCACAGGACCGGTCCTTCCGCCCTCCATGTTTTCGCAACCCTCAGAAGGTATAGCCATGTTTTATCCATCCTTATTGGACCAAGGCCACAAAGAAAATACCCCAGAAAACCTAGAAAGGCTCTGACATCGCCCCCACTTCCTCAATCTTCTCACAGGCGTCCTGCAACTTCTTCATGCATAGTAGGACTGGTGACAGGATTCTCTGATTGACAGCAAGCTCAGTTATCTTCTAGTCCTACTAGCCAGGGAATTTGACACAAGATCTGTACCAATGTGTGCCGACCTCCCTTCTGCGCTAGTGCCACAGAGACTCTATCCATGAATGTCTTTGTCAGATGGCCTCAATTTATTGTGAAATCACCAAAAAGAAAGTATCTTTCCAACAGGGCACAATCCCCAGTTGCATTCTCCTTTATCCCCTTCACCACTGTGCACATCTATGACACACTCAACATTTACATGTATTAGCAATGCCAATGACAACCCCCATCACAGAACCTTTGGCCAATAAATGGTTTTGTGCACAAAGTTCTCTGTGTGCAACTATGTGACAGAATCTCTCCCATGCACTGCCCCACACACTGACCTGCAGTGAATAATTATTCAACCTTATTCCTATCCATGTCTCTGGACCACACTCAAGACAACCATATTCAGGCCAATGATGAAGCTAGCCACCATGGACCCTCACCGGCCTCACACAATGCATCATTTCAACAAAGCTCACTTCATGGCAGGATAGTATCTGACCATATCCGATATTCGTCGTCTTCAAGGTCCCAGAGCTCAAGTCGCCACGCAAAGCCATATGATCGTCCCCCCTCCACCTCCAGGATGCAGCAATTTCCCCCATTAGGCCAGTCACACCATAGTTTGTCGCAATACCACCACTCAACTAGCAGTTCACCACAGGAACTACATGACCCACCCCTGACAACATTGATCAGGCCACAATTTCCCAGTCGAGCTCAGCCATGGCATGGCGCTCAGTCACCAACAACACCTATTTCAGATGAATTACAATTCGAAAATATTGAAGAACTGTGCCACACAAGCATCAATGAGCTACTCTGGATACCAAGTGTGCAGCAATTATATCATGAATGTGACACTTTGTCGAAGGACTACATAAGCCTCTCTCATGAGGTAATGGGAGTGTGGAAGGATTCAAACATGTTGGTTTGTGATCTTATGCAACAGATGAAAATGTATGTTTCAAATGAATCTTCTTGTAGACAAGATATACTAATTGAATTTAGACCAGCAGCCCTACATCAAGAACAATATCAAATTACCCAAAATATATTCCATCCCAGTACCCTTTCATGCATGCCTCAGGTTCCTCCCGACTCATTGACCCAATTTGGGAATTCATCCATGTGTCCAGCTGAATACCCACTGAGTATTCTGTGGACATTCAACAAATGCAAGAAGGACCCCAAAGTTGGTATGACAACGAGCAATCCCAGTTGCCCAAATATGAAGATGGCAATCCAAAGGGAGGACAGTTCGGTTATTGATGACAGTATTTATGGGATCATTCACTCCTTGGCACATTCAATTGCCAATGCCATCCTCTTGCCAGTCAGCATACCCAAATGCTCCCATGATGGGAAACAATCACAAGGAATGACCCAATATTACCAGCAAAATCATCCACAGGAATGGACAAGTGCTATTCTCCAGCTTGAGAAGCAGCATCCCCTCATAGTGCTCTGTGCTGAGCATTGGAAAGTGAAATATATACTTCAGGGTGTTCTGCGAAATATGAGGGGAGATTATGGCAACAACCTGTCACACCACCCAGACAATGACGCAAATAGTTGGGATGGTGAGGGTGGTGAGGAGGACAAGCCTGTACAGTCAGCCAAACAGTCGCGCACACAGTTAACAGTGTGATTGCCTGGAAAACAGGCCAAAAAGGTTAATGATTGCCCACCATGTATGTTTGTTTTATCTGCGTTGATGCCTACATACTCATATCTTTCCAGCAAGCTCAGGCCAGTTGCCTGGAGTGAGGACCTTTGTGCCAGTTTTGCAGACAAGTCGAACCCACCTACACAGAATCATCCATGCAGGGGTGGTGCATGGCCAATTCCTGCGCCAGTAGCCCTGAATGTCGGGCCAGGCATTGAAACAACATGCCAAACAGCAGAGCCAAATCATGCTCCAGTGGACCACATTGGGTGATCCTTGCCAGTTCAGGATGTGGGCAATGATAAAGTAATGTTGGATGTGCCAGAACAAGAGTGAAATGAAACAGGAGCATTTGATACAGCATACATCAATGTCAAACCAACAACCCAGAATTTACTTTGTAAGTATGGCTAGACCGCGAAGGCTTTACTGACTGGAAGGATTAGGTATCTTTAATAAAAAATTCCCCATGCTCAAAAACGGCATCAATCTCCTCAATTCCATGCAAATTGATCCATCGTTTGGTGGCGGCTCACCATCAGAAGCTGTGATAAACCTCATCAAAATGATTGATGAGGCTGATCCCAATGCTGGTGAGTATGATGAAGATGAACTTGGCGAAACATGGGGACACGCTCAATTCAAGGGTTGGTGCAATGCACTTACATCATGGATGGATATAGGATCGCCCAAAACTGCCTGTCAGCTCATTGCAGTCTCAGTCAAAACAGCCAAGGTGGCATGCTCGCTTTGTTGTGACAAGGAAGCAGAATTGATATGGGGGGAAAGCCTCCTCTACAGTACATGAGTGACTCATATCTAGATCTTTTAACAGAACACCTGTGGTCATTGTGGACTGCAGCAAAAGGTGTAAGTGGTTTACTTTGTCTGCTCTTTCCCCACAATAGTAATGTATATGTATATATAGCCAATCGTGAAAGGCAAAGGGCAACAATCTACCATCACATCCCCCACCACAATCATGGATGTAGAAGTCTTGCACAAACCCTCAGCACCTGCCAGCAATGTCACCAGTGCAGCAAATGATCATTCTACTAACAGCCTGACACACAGCACAGATGGATTGGATGAAGCAGCCATGGGGGTAAGTTTTTCCACCCTCCAGGTTCATTGCATTGCTTATGGACAGTTATAGTATGTCAGTAAGGATGATCTCTACAAGTTAATAACCAATCACAAGCTTGGTGTGGTTTCGAGCCAGGCGAAGAAAGCTGGCAAGTTCAACTTTAATAGTGAATCAATAATGAATTGAACAACACCTAGATCTTGTCAAACTTGTCTTATCCTGCACCACAACCTCACCACCAAACGGTATGTTTACTGAGGAGATCAAGAATATGGTACAACTTGTATGGTTTTATTTTGTTCAATGTGACAATTAATTTGCATTTTCATAGGCCAAGAATAGCAAGAAGGTGCAAAAAGCTGCATAAGTAGTTTTTCACAATTTGTTTTTTATATTTTGAATATTCGTAACTGCATTGTGACTAGCTCCTGACTATGTGTGACTAGCTCCTGACTATGTGTGACTACATTCTGACTGTGGCATAACTAAAGATGACTAAATATGACTATGGCATATGGACTATATTGTGACCAATAACAACTAAATCTTGACTATGAGTGACTACATCTGACTATTCTTTGACTGTAGATGACTGTTACATATGTTTAGACATGACTGCATTATGACTGTTCAGTCATAACATAGTCACAGTGATTGTACAAGTTTCCCTACTTAGACTATACATGACTACAGCATGACTATCACTGACTGAAGTAGACTATCCTGTGACTATTGAATGACTGGAGTTCCATGTTTGCACTTGACTATATCTTTGACTACATCATGACTATGTCATGACTATATTAGTCACAGTGATTGTACAAATTTCCCTGCTTAGACTATACATGACTGCAGTATTACTATTGCTGACTGCACTAGACTAACATGTGACTATTGAATGACTGGAGTTCCATGTTTGCACTTGACTATGTCTTTGACTACATCATGACTATGTCATGACTATATTAGTCACAGTGATTGTACAAATTTCCCCACTTAGACTATACATGACTGCAACATGACTGTACTGACTATCTATGACTGTCTTATGACTATTGATTTTTACAGAGAGTGACCAGTGACCAGTGATGTACAGCCATGCTCAGGACACCCAGTTGGCTGTGTGGTGACCTAGTGATGTGACCAACCAGTGCCTTCAGTCCACCACCTCCCAATGCCTGAGTGCTGCAGGAATGCATGTGCTTGGCAGAACCAAGGACTGTGTGGTACCCTGGCCAAGTATTTTACAAAGTAGGCAGCTGTAGATAGCATAGATAGTCATGTTAGTCATGTAAGCATGAACCCAGGAGGGGTCATGCACAAATTTTATTTTATTTTATGTTACAGACATTGACTGTGATGGCATCTAAGCAATCAACTGATTTTGAGCATGAAACACCTCAGCACCTCAGCATTTTTATGTCTACACTATGGTGCTCTGGATGCACAACAAAGCCCATTATGTATAACCAGAGCTCATCATACCCAGATACTGATCCAATGAATGACTTTGAACTTGCTGTCACACATCTCAACTGAGATTCCTTCCCCTGCAATGACTTTGCCCATGTTGACAATATTCTTGTCCATGCATTCTTTGGCACAAAGTGAAGGCATCACAGCTACCTCACTCAGAACCCTTCAATGGCCTTTGCAGGTGAAAATGTCCACACCACAGATGATGAGCTTCTGTCAATGTCTTGCATCTTTACTGATGCCACTGCACAGCCATTGATGAGCATCGTTCCAAGGTAGGAGTGTAGAGGAGTCATCCGCAGGTATTCCATGCTAGTCACAAGAAACTCTGTGATTATCCATGGTAAGGAAAACGTCACCCATGAGCAACAAACAAGTTGCTTCCCATGTATGCCATTCAAACCCCACACTCAGTTGGCCATTCACACCCCATGTCAGCACCCCATCAGCCAAGTCACATAAAATCATCAGCCAGCATAGCTTAGTTCACCAGAGAAGGGACCATCACCATCAAGACATACCTGCATTTGGAAGATCTACATTCCAAGATCCAATTGCCATGTCATCCATAGTGATGCACCAACACAGTGGATCAGGACCCTAGCGGACAAGTAAAGCCATTGGCCAACAACCAGCTATGGTATAGACCAGTCAGGTCCACATAATATTGAGAACAGGGCTGTGTCAAGTCAGATGAACCCCAAAGTTGCCACGCATGGCAATCAGCAGCATCTATTGCCAGTCGACAAGTCTATTAGCATCCCACACAGGATTGTGGTATTGGTTCTCACCATGGCACTCATATTCCACCATCACATCCCTCAGCTAGCCCCATTGTGTGAAGACCTGCAAGATGGATTTGGATATACAGTTGCAAGGAGAAAATTTTACAAGTGTTACTTCAATAGTTAGAGAGAAAAATGTATATAAAGCCCATGTACAATTAGATTACCAGCTTAGCTGAGCCTTAACATATCAGATTCACAGTTGAGAACAGCCTCCCTTCAAGCCTCAGTTTTTAGTCATGCCTCATTGCCTCAGTTGCATCCTTGAGTCTTGTTCCACTCTGCATCCTGCATTCACTGTTGTTACGTACTCATGTGCTTAAGTGTGATTATCTGTGAACTCTGCAGTTCTGCGCATTGTAGCATTGACATCAAGCACACCAGAGTTGATGGGAATTCATTCACAACCTCACACCTCTCCTTTCCTCCCTATTTCCAATAGCAGAGCAAACTTATCACTGTCCCAAGCCTGTGATGAGTCTGCAATGGCCACTCTGATGGAGAGCATTGTCTCAGCTCACCCCAACCTGTTTTCACCATCTCAGATACCAATTGTGCAGCAGTGAGTGGTTTAATCCACCCATAAATCATGGCTGTAGCCCTCATCCCTGAAAATCACAGTCTTGTTTCTTGGTATTATCTCTTCCTTGGCCCAGAAAGCCCTGTCAAGATCCAAAAAGTATCATTTTGTAAAGAGATTGGAATTGGTATAATGGCCCACTGACCTATCCCTGCCACCACATTTATTCTGTCCACTTGTGGTTCTGCCTCATCCGATTATTCAGGCCCTCATCAGGGCATTTCAATCATATCATCCTCATCATCTGACTTGTCAGCCAATCACCTTGTTCTTGGGCCCTTTTGCTTTGCCAATCATGATTGCAATCCCGATAGTCACATGAATAAATTCTAATCCTAAAATTGATACTAATAGTCACCCCATCTAGATGTATCATATCCCACACAGTAACATGTATACAATTGTTACCTTACAGGATATCAATGAAGGAGAGCTGGTCACCATAAGCTATGATGGTGGTGACTGCTCATACTTTGCAGGGTCACCTTGTTTGTGCGCAACATGCAGACCAAATGATCCCCCTGTGCCCAAGAGAAGGGAAATTGACAAAGCATCTTTTACTGCAGAAGTAGGTAGAAAAAAGACTAGAAGAGCAGGACAAAAGCACAGAAAATGATGGGGTGCGGTGGATACAGGGAAGGTAGAATAGAATGGTCTATATCGCTATTATTCATTTCTTGCATTTGGAACAGTCAAGTCAGCTATTACATGAAATAATGTTTTGGGAATTGAAACAGCTGTAACAATTGCCTTATACACAACTGAAGATCAGAATGGTGAAGGCAAGTTTGACATTGTCATGTATGGCTGATATTTGTCCAGCCTAGCCAGACACACAGTGCTTGCCTGCTAATCCAGCAACTTCACAAGCAAAATATGACATTATTGTGTTCTTCTCCCTTGTGATGTTTTTCTCATATCTTGCTATTCCTACAGAGGCACACTGGGCACTTGCAGGCCCTGGATTTCTTGGGTTTGTCAGACAGGGGGTGGCAGTTGATCCATTTGATGCAGTGTGCAACCACAGACTTAGCAGATTTGGTTCATAACCTTTTTAAACTACTACATTGTGGAAGTAGATGACTGTGAGTGGGTGGATACAGGCACAAAGGAAAGGTGAAAAAAGAGGTTAGTGAGATTGGGCACTTTACAGTGGCAACAGAGGATGCCAGCAGGTGCCAGCAATGTCAGGCCAGTTTGGGCATCCAGACTTTTCACTGGGGATATGAATGCTGACATCATGTATACAAGTCACTGTCCAGCTTAGCCAGACAATGCCCCAGCAGTTTGTAATTCCACATCTTGACTGCTGTACAGTAGCATGACTAAATATCCGTGATATTGACACAAGGTCATTATCTGTGGCATGAATATTCCTCCAGCTGGTTTACTATTCTTAATATTATCAAAATACATGGTAGCTATTGTCATGTCATTGATGAACCTGGCATCTGCTCCAAAAACATTCCTCAAAGTTCAGGGGGGGATGGGAATGGGTGGTACATAAGCAGTGGTGTGTGGGTCAGATGCAGTGGCTTGAAGGATTCTTGGTTTTGCAACTTGATTCTTGATTGCCAGTCACAGGCCAAGCATCTCACCTTCACAACTCCCTTCTGCATGTCCATGTTGCCAATGATGTGCCCTGGCTGACCATCACTTGGACACAACTGAGTTCCACAGACACAAAAAGAGAAGCCCAGTGGCCGCTCTGCACTGTGCATCCCAATCTCCCTTGCAACCATCTTGTTGTTGTCCTTGTATGTGATGACCACTGAATTGGAGATTAGTACTGCCAGTCCTTCAATCAACATGTCTTGAAGGGTGTTCCAAACATCTGCTATCCCCATCATTGCAATCCTTTGCACAACAGAGTTGACAAAGGAGAGGACATGAAGGGGCATTGTTTCTAGTCCCCCAAAACTGATCATGACATCAAAATAACTCCTGATTTTGGTCAACCGAAGTTCAATCAATTTTGCAGTAATACTCACTGATTCACTAACTCCAAAATCATGTTCCAACTAATCAATTGTCAAATTGCTGACCCACAGGTCACCAACAGCATGATGCACCATCCTCCACATGTCCTGAGTGTCATATCTGCCCAAGGTTCTACTCCTGGGCTAATCTGGAGGATCCCACCATGGTTCCTGGCATCTGTGGATGCCACTTTCATGGTGTTGACAACTTTGACACTGACATAATCTTTTGTGACCTGGACAATGTTGAGGTATTGGTGCCTCCCAGATGCTTTCAGTAAGCCATGAAATTTGTTGGAATGTGTATCAATGACCACAATTAGATTTGGTGGGATACCTTTCTCCTGACACTTGTCGATAAATTCAACCTGTTTTTGAAACTTTTTTGTGGCATGTTTTTTGCCCCCTTGCTTCATCACATGCTGTGTGACATGTAGCTAAGTCAGGAAAAAATCTGCCCCAGCTTACTCAGCTTCATCCCATGCCCACCATCCAACAAGACTGTGCATCTGGCTAGGCTGGACAGAGAGTGGAGAGAAGAATATTAGTCACATGTCAACATCAGCAGGAAAGGACAGTGCATCCAGCTGGGGCACAGACTTTGAAAATGAAATATGAAGCTGACCTACCCACTCAACTTGTCTGGCCTAGCTGGATGCATCTGTCTTTGTATACTAATCTGGTGCCAAATGTGGATTTGCAGGCAAAGACAGTGCCTCTGGCTTGGCCAGACAAGTTGAATAGACACACAGACTTTGAAAATGAAATATGCAGCTGACCTACTACTCAACTTGTCCAGCCTAGCCAGATGCACCTGTCTTTGCACACTAATATACTAATCTGGTACCAAATGGATCTGACTAGGCCAGACAAGTTGAATGGAAACAGACTTTGAAACTAGCTTCACTTACTTAACTTGTCTGGCCTAGGCATTTGGCACCAGATTAGTATATTGATGCACAAAGACAGTGCATCCAACTAGGCTGGACAAGTTGAGTAGGTATGTCAGCTACATATTTCATTTCAAAGTCTGTGTGTCTATTCAACAACTTTCCTGGTATGGTTACTGTGTTGTTGTAAATCACACCTATGTGTGATGTGGGTGCCCAATAGAATGGCATTGATGGGTATTTTGTATGTAATGGAGCTTCCAAAAGGAAGTTGATCTTCAGTGCTGTTATTTTGTGAAAACCTTTTTTCTTCCCAGGCTATTATGGCTTTCTTGTTGTCTGGGCTTGTTAATGTTCCCATGTTTGCCATTAGTTCATATTTGCTGTTGCTTGCATGGGCCACCCATGGGGTTGTCACTCAATTGTATAGGAAGTTGTTTGGACTTGTCCAAACAATCATGCACATATCCCATGCTTGGTTTGATTTTGTCTGGAATAAGAATCTTACTAGGCAGGTTTTGAAGTAGTGTTCTTTGTATTTGGTATTGGGGGTGATGGTTGTGGTGCCCTTAACATGTCCTTGGCCTGTTGAAGCCATGTTTAGTTGCTTGTTGTGGGGTATTTGGTGGTAGTTGTGGTGGTTTGTGTTCTGTTTAATAGCCTTTGGAATTGTTGATCTGTATGATTTGCCATTTATAAACCTTGTGCAGTTTGTTGGTAATGTTGTGTTTCTGTTGTAGTTTGTTGAGCATGTGTTTGTATCTGTTGTTGATGAGTATCTCTTGTGTCCCAATTTGGTGTTTAGTTTGGTGTCTTTGTGTATGGTGAAATGTTCAGTTATTTGGGTTGATCTTTGGCATTTGTTACCTTTGGAGGATGAGCCTGGATCCATATTGGCTCATCTTTTAGGTGTCTTTTATATGTGAATACTTTGAGTCATTCTTACTCTTAGTCACACATTGTAATTCCGAGTAAAAAAATTATATATTGAGCTCTTGGAAGAGCTCTAGTAGGCATTCTGTGCATGACTCCACTATACTAGGGTCTGATGTAAATATGCACTGGTACCAGTATCTAGATCTATCTCTAGCTACTAATTGTTTTTGGTCATCATTGAGGTAGAAAAATTCTACCTCCCTGGTTAGTGGGTTGCCCATCTGCCTGGTGTTTAATGAGGCATTGGCGATGTGCCAGTGGACACCTTGCTGGTCTATGTTCCAGCATTCCTTGATTTTCCACCTTTGGAATAGGGCCCATTGTATCTGGGCAATGTGCAGAGCTTGGTGCAGGGCTGTAAGTCAAACCAGACTTCCTTATTAGTCTCAAATTATTAATAAGGAAATGTGGTATGATTTACAAAGAATACCCACATGTCTGGTTGGCATAGGCAGCCTTCCAGGGGTGTGGTTCCAAATCGTCAGCCTTGCCATCCTGTTTTGGGCATGTGGAGGTTGTGGTTGTGGCAGGTGGTGTGTTCACACCAGATTTGTTTGAGGGGGCAGTGGCTGAAGTGGAAGGTGCAGATTTGCATCTCCACTTCAAAAGTAGTGTGGCCTGTATGCATTGCTGGCAAAGTAGCTCTGCTGCTGTTATAATGGAGGGTGGGGGAGTTGTGTATGGTGAGGTTGGACATGATGAATGGGGTGTGGGAAGGTTGGAGGATGATTCAGAAGAAGAAGAGGTGTTGCCCAGCCACTGGCAAGGCATTGTGCTTTAGTGAGTCATTCTACCTTATTTATATGTTGTGAGCTTTTGTTGATTTGTTTGTATTTGGTTGTTTTATGGTGGCAGTATACTATTCTTTCATTTAATGTCTCACATGATTGATGCAGGTATGCAACATACCATGTGCATTCTTATCTTGTTTATTTATATTTGTTATAAGCAGTGCATATATATATATATATATAAGATATTAGATTAGATACTAAATGTCTATCTTGTTTATTTATATTTATTATAAGCTGTGCTTTCATGGGTCACTTCCTATGTCCACCTGAGGCCCTTGGGCTGAGCATAACATGAGCACCTAGAGTCCTGGGATGTCAATGTTGAAACATGGAGGTTTCTCTCATGAAACAAAGGGTCCCAACCCAGAGCAAGGGGGGGCCCCCCAGAGTGTAGTGTAGGGAGGGAGGATCCTTGCAGAGTGGGTGGGGTTTTATGTTAATGTAGTCTATTATATGTCTACTAATCCCCTCTTGTTGATGTGGGTTGGTGTTGCTAAGGTAAATGAAGCCTTTCCAGCTTCTTTGTATTGTTTTGGTGGCTCTATACTTTCCACTGATTTTGAACTCTTTTTGCATGGCGGAACTCCTACCTAAAAGGTTGATGTTGTCCCTGATCTTGTTGGGGTTCCATTCAGTTGCCAGGTACCTGTGATTGGCAGTTAGTGATCTGGACCACAGGGTTTTGCTGTATTGGGATGGTGAGATTATGATTAGGGACTTGGGGTGCTCCTGTCAGTTGGAGTTGATTACATCCCTTTTGTAGTTGGACATGGCTTGTGGAATGCTTATGAAGGAATCAGTGGGGTATGGTGATGAGTACTTGTGTTCCTCCTTCTGGAAGCAGTACTGGGCACAAGCCTTGATGTTTAGGAATGACTTGATGTATGTCTTGGCATCACCCTGTGCCAATGTTTTGTGGAATTCTTCCACAGTTTGGGATTGGGTTAGTGCAGTTGTGTAGATGTCTGCAAAATCCATTGGAGTCTATGTTTGTGTTAGCTTTGTTCTGTTTTAAGCTTAATTGCATACCTGTTCCTGTAATGTGATGTTGCCATCAAAGAAGCCATCCTTTTCTAAGTATTGGACAGTGTTCTCAAATTGGATTCATCCTCCTTTTGGTAGGACATTCGGGTAATGGCCACTGAAGTCAAAAATCTATTTATGTGTTAGTTATTGTTTGGTTACATTTTTATAAGGTTTGCTTACCTATCCCTGCTCTTTGCATGGCTTGCCTAGGTCAACTACTAGGTGCATGTGCCATGACAAGGCCAGGGGATCTCTGCTGTTGATGTCCTGATCATGGTGCTGTTCTACCACCCATCTGTATATGAAGGTGGTGTTGCCAAGTGGTCTTATGTGCTTGATGATGGTGAAGGCAAAGGCATGGGCAGTGAAGAAGTTGCTGATGTGGGAGTATGTAAGCAAGGCATGTTGGCCTTGGAAGCAGAAGCCAGTGTTGTTGGAGCAGATGGCAGTCATTATGTCAGCTGGGTGGAAAAAGTGTGGGAATAAGTGTTGGGTGGATTTTTTCACCTGGGGGGTGCTATTGTGATATCTGAGTGAGCATCATTTCCAATAATGGAATAATTCAGGTTCAGGGGAAATGATCTGCCTCATGGCTGATATTATGGAGATAAGCAATGATGACTTGCAGTACAATGTAATGTATACAAGCCACAAGGGAAGAGAAACCCACTCCAAGACCACCACTTGTCACAATTGGGACAGAGTGAATAGCTTAGTATAGCATTTGATAGCCAAAAACCAGCTACAGTAACTTAGCTTAGCCATAGCTTAGCTAAGCCTAGCCTTGGCAACACTAGGTATTTGGGGTCCCAGGCACATAGGTGGCCAAATAATGATTTAATGTCATGAAAAGTGACTGGGTTTTCTAATTCTCATTGCCATAAAGGAGGGCCCAGACCTCTGACTTCAATTTTCACAGTCAGGTCTATGCACAGCATTGGCTTGCATTTATGAAAGCCTGCTGTCACTGTGCATGCTTTGCCCTGTGAAACAACCCTGCACTAATGACTTTATTTTATTTTCAGAAGTCACTCATGTATATTCATCACATTCCAAGTTCAAACCTTGGTTGACTTGGTTAATTACCAGCTGGCATCTTGGATGAATCTATTCTCCCATTTGAGATCCCTGGATTTTTCAAGTCCCTGGACAGGTCTTATTTCTGAACCTGCACATTCCTTACTCTGGAGAAATTGTTAATCTATTGACCTGCTATTGACAGTGGTCCCCAATTAAAGCACTAGTTCAATTCTTGTAGTAGTTACACTTTTATTCATAAACATAATTTGTTCACCAGGAACATTATATTCATAATTACTATTTTTACATGTCTATCTACTGTTATTTATATCTTGATTTGATGTGATCAACACATCTTTATTTGTTTGATCATCAAGTACTGTAACAGTATTAGTTAAGTAATTATGATGAAAATTTATTTCATACCCTATGTTACTATTATCCATATTAGTATCTTGATCTATATATTCAAGACCAGTATCATTGTCATAATATTCTTCATTACAACTTTCTGCACTATCACTTGTCAGAGGTGTCAAAGGTGAAGGTGGTGTCTGAAATATAGGTTTTTCCCTTTCAGGAGATTCATAATCTACTATTTCTTCATCAGAAGATTGTGATAGGGTGATACTAATATCTACTATTCTATCCAATAATTTATAAGTAGATGTTGTTTCAGGAATTTCTTCCTCTATATGACCAATCATTTGAATATTGTCATTGTAATAATCTTTATAATAAGATTGATTTTCATCATGATCAATAATCATTGGATTTGCAAAGTGAATAGTAGTAGAAGAATCTTTTTCTTTATTCTTCTTTAATGTTTCTACTTCTGCTATTAAAGCTTTATTTTTAAGCTTCTTATTAGCACAATTTTGTTCATTTTATTTTTTCTTCTTTACTCAATGAAGATGATGTATTTGCTTTATTAGCAAATTTATTATAACTTTGGCAAGGTGTAAAGCATTTTCTATTATTGAATCTTCCTGTAAAAAATCCTCTAAACCTATTATTATTGGAATATTGATCCTTCCAATTTGGGTTTGTATTAGGATTCTTTTGAATATTAGATCCAATATTAGCAATTTGGACTGTTGGTCTATTTTTTCCTTTGCTTGCATAAGATTCCATTTCATTCTGAATTCTAGGAATGATTTTGCAATTGTTACCATATGTTTGACTAAGATTATGCAAAATAAAGAAACAAACTACAAAATCTGGAATTTTGTATGTTGCTTCTGTTCCTAAATCAGAAACTAATTTCAATAACCTTGAAATTGAAACAATAGGATCTTGTCCTGGTTTCATAGCCCATCAACATATAGCTTTATATACCACAAAATATTTAGCTATACCAGTTAAACCAAAAGTAGCATCAAGTTGTGCTATAGTAATTTTTGGATCAGCACCAACATAAGACCATAAATTAGGTATTAAAGTCATTTTAATAATTCCATTTGTTTTAGTAGAATTTTCATCCCAATCTGCTCTTTCAGCAAATACTTTTTTATAAATTGAGTTTTTTGTGCTAAAGTGACTTTGTTTCATCAATATTAGTAGGATACTGAATATCCTTTCATTTCTAAATATGCCATAAGAGTATTTTTCCATTTTTTATAATCAATGACTCCATTAAAAACTGTTACCATTTTTTCAAGTGAGTCTTTATTATCAGATCCACCACAAAGTTGATTAGCTATTTTGTTACCAGATGAAACAAGATCATCTAAAGTCCACCAGCCAATTCTTGTTTGTGAATTTTCATCAAAGTGAATGTTATTCAATCCAATCCTACTATAGTTAAAATTGATGTTTCAATGCCATTCTTTAGACCAATATACTATAGTTGAAAGTTTGGGGTACATAGGCCAAACTTGGTCTTTATAGTATTTTGATTTAAACAAAACCATATGGTTGCAAGGTACAATTTTACAGAGTTACTTTGTTATTGGTAGAGTAGAAAATGTATATAAGCTCCTGTACAACACATAAATAGAACAACATAGTACACCCCAGTTCCCTTCAAGTCTCAGTCTCTAGTCACACCCTCCTTGTCTGTATCCTGTGTGTTCCACAGTTATGCACTTGAGTACTGCAGAAGTTATTATCCACAAACTCTGCTAGTTCCATGCATTGTAACATTGTCATTGAGTGCACTGGAGTTGACAGGACCTCTTTCACAACCTCACCCCTTCCTCTCCTCCCTATTTCCAATAGCAGAGTGAGCATATCAGCACAACAAAACAATGGTTGTGAATGTGGTCACCACAATGGGTGTTGTGACACACATGGGAACAAAAAGAAGAGATGGTGGTGGAGTGTCTACAACAATGGGTACACATGAAACGAGTGCAAGAGGTAGATGCTAAATTAGTGCATCAGTTGAATGCAATGACAGAGGCAGAAGCATTATGGAACCTTGTACACCTATGAGAAAAAGCGGTACAAGGAACAGGCAAACAACAGTTGGACCTGAAGGGGATGATCACAACTATGGACACATTGAAAACAATCAACATGGATATGCTGTTGGACTTGGGATGTAGGGTCATGTGTCAATGATGAATTCATTGAGAAACATCAGTTGGCAAAAAGGAGATTGGTGCAGCCAGTGCCAGTGTACAATGCAGATGGGACCTGGAATACAATGGGCAATCTAGAGTACATGGTACAAGTCAAGTTGTGGATTGGGCAGCATGAGGAGGTGACTGAGTGTGGAGTGGCATGTCTTGGGAAGACAGATCTGTTCCTAGGATTTGACTGGTTGCAATATTATAACCCAACAATCAATTGGAAAAAAAAAGACAATGGAGTTCAACTGGTGTCCAGGAATTTGCTGGAAATCTTTGTTGGTCCAAGAACCAGAAGATGAGATGGATGTGGAGTGATCCCTTGAGGAGGGGGAACAATTGTTGGCAGTTCACATTGGTGAACCAGAGTTGCACATCTGAGTGTATGTGTCAACAGCTACAAAGATAGCAGTGGAGGAGGCTGAGAAGGCCAAAAAGCAGACTCTTGAGAAGGCAGTACCCAGACACTACCTGGGACAGGAAGGTTTTCAAAAAATAAACCTTCAACAAATTACCACCAAGGTGGTGATGGGATCACACTATTGAGTTGATCCCAAGGTCTAACCTGGTTGACTGCAAAATCTATCCACTGAACAGGGATGAGCAGCAGCAACTGGATAAATTCTTAAAAGAAAATCTGGAGTCAGGGAGGATCCAGTTGAGTAAATTGCCTATTGCATCACCTGTCTTCTTTGTGAAGAAGAAAGATGGGAAGTTGCAACCACTACAGGATTACTGGAGGTTAAATGAGATGATGGTGAAGAATCATTACCCACTCCCACTCATAGGGGAGTTGGTAGATAAATTGTCACAAGCAAAAGTCTTCTCCAAGATGGACATTCATTGGGGCTATAACAATGTCCAGATCAAGGAGGGAGACAAGTGGAAGGTGGCATTCCAAACTAACTGAGGGCTCTTTGAGCCACTGGTCATGTTCTTTGGATTGACAAACTCACTGGCAACATTCCAGACAATGATGAATGATATCTTCAGAGTGGAGATAATAGAGGGGTTGGTCATCATATACATGGACAACATATTGATGTTTTCAAAAACACAGGAGGAACATACAGTTCAGGTTAACTGTATATTGGCAAAATTAGAGGAGCACAAGTTGTCATTGAAACCAGAAAAGTGTTTCTTCAACAAAACCAAAATGGATTTCCTGGGCATCATTATTAGCAAGGACTCAGTCAAGATGGAGTCTGCCAAAGTAAAGGCAGTAATGGAGTGGCCAATGCCCACTTGTAAATGAGAAGTCCAGCAATTGCTCAGATTTGTGAACTTCTACCAGCATTTTGTGAAGGACTTTACTGTTATGAGCATACTTTGTTCCCTTTAATTTTCACAGTAACGACACTAATAACAATTATGAAGATACAGTCTCAAGGAGTCGGACTTTATTTTTCTTTTTATTTTATCTTTTTATCTTCACTCAAACGTTTAGATACAGGGCATGGATGAGGATACGGTTGCAGGGATTGGCTATGTTAGGACTGCGACCCTTATATGGAAGGAGGTTAGGTCAGCATCGGCAATGGGACATACCGAGTGCCAACAGGAATGACGGCCCAATGATGGGCCTACACCATGATAGGATACATGAGTGGCACGGCGCCTGAGGGGTGATATGGGAATGCTGAGATGTACCGATGACTAGGTACCAGCATATAAAAGAGTCAGCTGAGACACAAGACAATAAGCATGGCCATATATGGAAGGACAGAGTGTTGGTGTGGGAGGATGTCTCCAACGAAGGTCAGATGAGCGCAGATTGGCTGCTGTGCATTGATCCTGGCTTGAGGGACTTTAGCTGCGCACTGACTGCACACAGACCAGGGGAGTAATATATAAGGGTTGTCGTCTTAGGTAGCAAGTCCCTAAGACTCTAGATAGTTTTGTGTTTGCTAGACACAGCTATAGAGCACCAGTTGTCTTTGGCCTAACAAGCCCCCCTTCTCATAAGTCTTTGGTTGTGTTTAGGAGCAGTCCTAACATAATCTAGAGTCTTTATTACTCTACCCATTGGTCTTACAGCACCGAGCACGCCTTGCTCATCATTGCTCACAGTGCCAATGGCCTAGTTTTATTTCTGAGAGGTAGTAACCACACAGCCCGTGACCTCTCCAGGCGACTACACCACACATACTGTCAATGGGCGTCGAACGAGACGTCCTCAATTCACCCATAGAATCTGTCTACAAAACAATAACAAATGAGAATACTAGTGTGTCGGGAGAGCATAGGCAGGAGACCACAGACATGCCCCAAGCATAGTATATTGTTATTGCCGAAAAGCTCAGGAATGAGTGAAAACACTCAGTATACATTGTGTATCAAGGCTGAACCAAAGTCCCTTCATACCCTCTGTACAAGCAACCCCTACTTTGTTATTGGGGTTGATAACTTGGCACAAGGACATTAGGGCAAATTGCCAGGCACACATATATTGATAGCTTTCAGACCCACGACACAGCAGACAACAACTCTCTTGTTTCCCAGGAGATATCATCAACTGGCGCAGATTAATTGCCAGAAGAACAGATCAAGTGTCAGTGGAGGCCCGAACTTGATTGAAAATTTATTACAGCAGAATCATCAACGAGACACAATGCAGTGCTCATTCACATACATTCTACCATACGCCCAGGCAACACTCTCGGAGATCAGGTGCATCTTCGAGGCGGACTGGGTGACACTCAGTGATATGGTCCAGATGGGACCCAGAGAATTTATCGGTGACACAGTAATACACCGATATGATAACCATGTCCGACTATGGTGGAAACACCAGAAAGAGTCACGACAACTCAAACGCGCTCAGGTGCAAGTCCTCCTAAGGGAGCGAGAAGCTCAACAAGAGCTAGAACAGAAGGAAGCCTGGGAGGCCCTTCTTATGGAGAGAGCCGCCACTTGCGCAGTCTTGCGAGCAGAATGAGCCATGAAAAAGGCTGAGAGAGAATATCAGATTCTCATAGAACTACTGGATGTCCAATATAAAGGTGACACCTCCAACCCTATCTGGCTAGCCCTGGTCTCATCAAAATATAACCAGTGGCTGATGTTAATCAATAATGGCGACAAGGCTATCCGGCGTTACCAGGTGGCAGTAGAATGACTCCAGTGCATGCACCATGTACAGGAGTTATACAAACACGAGGGCATGACTATGAGTCATGAGGACTGGAATGCATGGATGCACATGATAAACGGAAATATACGGGTGACCCACTACGCTAAATGGAAGCGTGAGCAGGAGGAGGAGGAATGCCGAAGGGGAATCTGATTTGACCCCCTACTTGTCACAAAGCCACCTGGGGCTATCATTGCCAGGACTCCGGAATGGCTCCTCACAGAGCCTCAACACCACCTTCATTCCATTGGACTAGAACATTTCCTCAAAGACATCGGGGAGGACTCATGGAACAATCATAAAGCCAGATTACTGGGATGGTGTGCTGGCATTAAAGCACAACTACCCGGACCAAGGGCTCGGAGTCCCATCGCACCCAACCAGTGGAGAGAAAACGGGTACTGCTACATGTGCCTATTCAAGGAGGAGTACTATGACAAGTACAACTGGTCAGCTTGGCCTACTCTCTACGATATTGTCAACTGGGAGCCAGAACTTAGAGATGACATGGTGGTCTTCGCCATCCAGGACAGCATTCAACCTGGGCAGTGTCACATTATTGAAGAATCAGCTATACGTTGAGATGACATTGAGTATACCTGGGACGAATTAGTAGACTTACACAAGGTCTCCCACTACACCTGGACAGTACAGTTTGGTGGACAGTCAAAGTCCAAACAAAGGGCAGCACAGCAAAAGCTTGCCCAAGCACCCATTAAACGAGTCAACCTCAGGACAACGGTCACAGTTGAGCAAGCCTATGCAGAGGCGGCTGGACGAACACACCCAGCAGTAGTAGAACCCAAACTGGTTGTGCAACCAGCGCAGTCATATGCAGCGGCAGCATGAGCTGGCAAGGAAAGCAAAGCACGAGTCATCACACAAGGAGGTGATGCAGCACATTGGCATGGTGGTGTACCCACAACAGCAGATTGGCTCTCAATGGAGGAGTACCTGCAAGGAGCAAACAATGCTCAGAAACGAAGGGAAATCGATCAATGGAGAAGGATCATAGAAAGGGAGGCATGGTTGCCCTACCCTTACCCAAAGATGTCCTGGGCCAACAGTGGATTTAACCCGGACATACCAGGCTACTGTTACCTGATTTTAATCAAAAAACAGTACTGGGACGAGTTCATGTGGCCAGCCTATCCTCAGATCCAGGAAATCTGCACTTGGGACCATAACCTGTGAGAAACCGATGTGACCACCATTATCCAGAAATCATACACTCAAGATACCACTTTGCACATTGAAAAATACAACAGCAATTACAGAGGATGGTTCCATGTCAAATGTCTCAACAGAGAAGGGATGAGCCACTACAAATTGGGCACCACTCCTTTTAGACTCACAGTGGAAATGATCACTCATGCCTACCAGGCTGTATTGGGATAGAGGGAGTACTGGCAAGACACCCAGACAATAGAGCCACTACCTCCCACACAGCCAGCAGCAGCAGTAGCAGCATGAGAGGACAATATCCATCAACAAGCGGAGGAGAGGCAGCGAGCTATCACCAGTGTGGGGCAAGCTCTTGCTGCAATGATCAACGAGTACCAACGATCCAATCGGTGAGAACCAGGACCCCTTACAAAGGCAGAAATGCCTGCCTTTTATGAAGGAGATCCTTGAACGGTGGATGGGTGGTTGTGTCAGATGGAAACTTACTTCATGCTGGCAAACGAAAAAGATCCCAAGTGAAAAGTGTTGATTTGCCTATACAGGATAAAAGGAGGGAAAGGGGAAAGAGCCACAGACTGGAGCAGTGTGAAACTTAAAGCCTTTCAGGAGGCACAACAGGAGTTTCAGGACAAAATTGACAACAATGGCTGGAGCACAGAGTTAGACTGGGCTCAGCTTAATGCAGGAGAGAGCACCACTGATGACCGAGTGTGGGTCAGATGACCACTGGGAAACCAGTTTCCCTTCATAGACTGGGCAGACTTTAAAACTCATATAAAGGCTACTGGTCAGTAAACCCCTTTGTCCATCTCCTGCAACAGTATTCCTCCTATTGCGAAGTCTGAGGCATCCACTTCCACTCTGAATTGTCCATCCTTATTAGGAATCTGTAGTGTGACCTTCCAGGCAATAGTGTTTTTAAGTTCCTGGAAGGATCAATCCTGGAACTCTGTCCACTTCCACTCTTCTTTTCTGGTAAGCATAGTGAGAGGCTTTGCCAGTTTGGCAAAGTTCTCAATGAAGCATTGGTGGAAATTTATGAATCCCAGAAACTGTTGAACATCCCATTTGCACATTGGTTTGGGCCACTCCATTACTGCCTGAACCTTGCCTTCTTCCATCTGAATAGAGTCTTTGCTAATGACAACACCAAGGAAGTCAATCTCATCCTGATCAAAGAAACATTTTTCTGGTTTGAGCAACAACTTATGTTCCTCCAGTTTCACTAAAATCCAGCCGGCTTGTTCAACATGATCCTCCTTGTTCTTTGAGAACACCAAGATGTTGTCCATGTATATGACAACCCATCCTTCTGCAATTTCGACCCAGAATTTGTTGTTCATCATGGTTTGAAAAGTGGCCAGTGAGTTGGTAAGTCCAAAGAACATAACCAGCAGTTCAAACAACCTGCAATTTGTTCTGAATGCTGCTTTCCACTCATCACCTTCTTTGATCCAAACGTTATTATATCCCCATTGAACATCCATTTTCGAGAACACCATGGCCTGAGAGAGTTTATCCACTAACTCTCTGATGAGTAGGAGCAGGTATCAATTTTTAACCATCATCTCATTTAGCTTTTGGTAGTCCTGAACAGGTCTGAGTTTCCCATCCTTCTTTTTGACAAAGAAAAAGGGCAATACCATAGGTGATTTACTAGGTCGTATCCACTTGGTGTCCAGGTTCTCTTTCAGAAACTCATCTAGTTCTTCTTGTTCATTCCAATTAAGAGGATAGATTTTGCAGTCCACAGGATTGCTGCCAGGAATCAATTCAATAGCATGGTCCCACTTTCACCTCAGTGGCAACTCATCAAATGTCTCTTTTTCAAACACCTTCCAGTGTTTCCAATAGTGTCTGGGGACCCACTCCTCGATAGATTGCTCTTTAGCACCAGCAGCCTCCTTAGCCACTATCTCGGTTGCCTTAGATGCAAAAGCTCTGACTCACATTTCTGGTTCTCCAATGTGTACTGCCAATAATTTCTCTCCAGGTTCCAACATCTGAGACACATCCATCTTGTCTTCTGGTTCCTGTACAGCTGACAATTTCCAACATGAACCAGGACAGCGGTTAAAATTAACCATGCTTGATTTCCAGTTTATAGTTGGGTTATGCCATTCCAGCCATTCATGTCCTAGACACAAATCCATTTTTCCCAGATGTGCCACACTGCATTTGAGTATTTCCATGTGTTTCCCAATGGTTAACTGGAATTGTGTCATATATTCCAAGTTCCCCATAGTGTTTGCGGTTCCATCAGCATTATAGACTGGTACGGCTCTAAGCAGTCGTCTTTTGACAAGACCATGTTTTTCCATGAATTGGTCATTGACACAAGACATAGTGCATCCAGAGTCCAGCAACATTTTAACTTTAATTTGCTGACCTGTGTCAATTGATGTGATAACTCCATTCAGATCAAGTTCCATTTTTCCTGATCCTTTGACTGCCTTGTCCCATAAGTGCACCAGGTTCCATAATGCCTCTTTTTCACTCATGTTGTTTAATTGTTTGAAAAGAGTTTCATCCACCTCATGAGTTTGTTTCTTGTGAACCCATCTCTTCAAGCAATCTATTGCTTCTTCCTTTGGCTGTTGCCAAATCCATCTCAAGACCCACAGGGCCATCCAGGTTTTTAATCGATTGTTTTTTGCACTTATTTGCATGTTCCTCAGACAGTGTATATCATTCCAACATTCATAGAGCAAGTCAGGAATTTGGATTCCAGAATCCTTATATGTAGATACACTGTCCTGAGTACTAGTTACAGTAGCCAATAGTTTGCGCCCAACTATTGGCTTTCACCAAAACCCTTCTCAATCCCATAGTCTTTCCATTGTTCCTCAGTCAAAACCAGTCACTCCAAGATGAAAGACACAAGTCTCCTGAAGAGGTGAGCAATCACAACCTAAGTGGGAGCTGGCACTCGACCAGCAAAGGTATGGTGAAGACAACACAAACACCAACCTTGTTTGCACCTTAAGCAAGTTTCAGTAAGGATTCCAGCACCCCCAGGTTTGATGCTGGATAGGCACTTAACCCCTCCTACTAGTCACTGACATAGACATCTGTCCTCTTGGGTTGGTAGCACTTCTAACCTCTCCTCCATGGAGGGCTTACCAGTCACCACCTGGTTTCTTCCAGATGATCCAGCAGAAGTTAAAACATCCGATTTGCACAGAGCATCATACCACCACAGCTCAGGCCTCTTTCAAGTACCCTTCCTGTTGCAAAGCCTCGTCATGGAGAAATTGCCCTATGCCTTGCCTTTTATGGGGTGAGGAGTCCCAACCTCTCCTGAGGACTAAGACTAACCAAACCACTTTCGTGATCCAGGGGTGTCCTGTCTACTGGTTTCTGGGATCATGTTAACCCAGTACTACAGTAGTTGGATGGTTTTTACTCGGGCTGGTTCCAGTCATTTCCCCTGTTCCTGTCTGAACTAATCACTCAGCACAGGCTCTGTGCCTGCATGTATTCCGAGGTCCTCGACACTCAAACTTTGGATGGCTTGTTTGCCTTTGTTGACTGTCTTTTTTGGTCCCCTGCATTCCTTGGCATAGTGACCCTCCTTTCTGCAATTGAAGCACATTGGTTTCTTCTTTGGTGCTCTACAGTCCTTGGTCCAATGACCAGTCTTTCCACAATTAAAGCATTTCAATGCTGGAGTTTTAGCCTTGTCTATGTCCATGGTGTTAGGGTTGGGGTGACTAGTGGTAGCAGAGGGTGCTGGAGGCAGCACCCTGAACTGAAACTGTGGGTGGCACTCCCTGTCATATGATTTTTCCTGATAGTTGCTAGTAGTTCCTTGTTTAGTAAACCCATATGCCTTGTTGGACTTCCTATAGGCTTGTGCCAATGCAATGACTCTGTCTTGGATCTGCTGTAACATTGCAGTCTCCACAAGACCTCCATGCCATATAAGCTCTTGTCCCAGGTTTGGATTAAGGTTTCCTTTGAAGTGGGCAATCAAGGCAGCATTGTTCCATTCTACCAAGGGGATGAGTGCATTGAACTTTATGACATAGTCCTCTGCAAGAGTGTTTCCTTGGTATAGGCTAAGTAGTCTTTCGACAGCCTTTTCTTTTGTTTCCGTGGACATGAAGAACTCATGCATCTGTTGCTTGAAGTCTCCCCAATTGTTAAAAGAGAACTTCCTGATAAGCGGTGCTTGTCACCATGACAGACCATCTTCTGAATCAAGTCCTTCATTGTATTCGTTCCAATGGAGTCCCACTTCCCATCCTTGTGTGGCAATTTTAAGTTCCATCTCCTGGTGCACTTCCTGGAACGCTCTGAGCTGAACTCCAGACCAATCAGCTGCTTGGTTATCCTTTCCACCCTTTATTCAGTACAAGCATATGGAAACCTTGCACAGATTGCTTTGTTCTCATGCTAACATGAAGTAGGTTTCCATCTGTCGCAGCCATCCATCTACAGTCCTTGGATCACCCTGATAGTAGTCAGGCATTTCCATTTTAGTGAGAGGACTGGGCTCTACTTGGGTAGCAGTATGATATTCCTTAATCATTTCCACAATTGTATTTCCAATTGCCATGGCTGTTTGCTGTTGTCCCTGTACCTGGGCATTGATCTGATTTTCTCATTCTGCAATGGCCACCAGGTTGGCATTCTCTGGTAGCAGTTGTATTGTTTGTCTGTCTCTCCAGTAGTTGTTCCATCCATTACCTGAGTTATACAAAAGGTTAACCATGTTGGCTGTAAACCTGAAGGTGCCTAGTTGATGCAAGCCATGACCACTCCACATCATTTCTTTCATCCAGGGCCAACCGCCAGGTTCTCCAGTACACCAATATAAATGCCACATGTGTCGATGACCCTTGGTGTGTTGGACATGAATCAGTCTCAACTCATCCATAAGTTCCAGGTCCCATCCATAGACTGTGCAGATGCGTGGGTATGGTGGCCACTTATATGTGTTCCAGTACTTCTTTTTTACCAACCAAAGGTAACAGTATCCAGCCAAGTGTGGTCCAAGGTGGTTCTGGTCATATGTGGATAACTCTGGCAAGTTTTGCTGAGAGCAAGGACTGATTTCAATGAGTGCTGCCACTATGTCTGATCGCACTGGTTGCACCATCATTTCCCATTCCACTTCTTCTTCTGATGTGGGTTCCATTCCCCACACAAGTTCCTTGTGTTCTTCTTTCACATCCCCACCAATGCATATCGCTCTGTGTCCTTTTAGGATCATGAGCTCAACCATATCCCATCCATTAGCATTGTTGCCATGGCTCAGTTCGACATGAACTATGTCATTTTGGTTTGTCATAGTCCATTGAATTTGGACTCCTTCATCTCAGAACTTCTTTTCCAGGTTAAAGATAGTAACCAGCTGTGGGTACGCAGGCCATTCATAGCAATTCCAGTACCTCTGCTTTATGAGGTGCATGTAACAAAATCCTGGTACTGCCAGTGATAGTTGTCCTGGGATTGGTTCCAATGTGATTGTCCACCAGAACCTGACTGAAGATCTTGAAGCCCCAAGCTTCTTGTGTCCCATTCCTAGGCTGAGTAGAACTTCCATATGGAACCAGCCATGCATATTGCTATTGTAGCACTCAATGTGCAGGGTATCGTCAGATCCATAGCTTTTACAGATTATGGTAGTTACATTGATGTTTTGTAACTCCTTGTCCCATGTGCATACTTGTTGTAACTGAGGGTAAGCTGGCCATTGGAATTTGTTCCAGTACTGCTCCTGTATTAAGACCAGATAACAGTAACCAGGGATGTCAGGGTGAAGACAGCTGTCTTCCCAAGCCATTTTTGGGTATGGGTATGGTAATGCCTGTTCCCTTTCCATATTTCACCTCCAAGCAATAATGTCTCTCTTCTTATGCGCATCATTTGCACCCTGAGGGTACTCCTCAGTTCCAAGCCAGTCTGCTCATGTTGGAACTCCTTGGTTCCACCATGCATTATCTCCTCCCTCTATGGTCACTTTAGCTTTGTTCTCTGGTAGGTTGGCCTGAGCTGCCACTGCATATGAGCATGCTGGTTGCTCAGTCCTTCGTGGTTCAACTACTGGTGGATAAACTCGACCCTGAGTTTCTCCCATAGCCTGCTCAACCAGAATCATGGATCTGAGGTTGACTCATCGAATAGGAACTACTGGTGCTCATTTTCTGTGCCTGGACTTGTTCTGTCCTCCAAGGCACATAGTCCAAACATAAGGTGTTATCTGAGCAAGTTCTTCTAACTGAGTCCAATTGTATTCCTCATCATCATCCTTGATTCCTTGTTCCTCAATGACATGGTATCAGCCTTTGTTGACTGTGTGTCGTATAGCAAACACAACAAATGGATCTCTCAATTCCTGTTCCCACTGAAGGACCTCATATAGAGTTGGCCATGCTGGTGATGAGTTCACTCCACTATTGGAAATAGGGAGGAAAAGGGAAGGTGTGAGGTCGTTGAAGAGGTCCCATCAACTCTGGTGTGCTCAATGGCAATGCTACTAGACACGGAACTAGCAGAGTTCACAGATAATAATGTGCTATGCAGTGCACAAGTGTGTAGCAGCGAGGATGTGGAATATGGAGTAAAACAAGGCTGGGAGGCATGGACTAGACAAGGAGAGTGTGACAAAACTAAGACTCAAAGGAACTGGGTGTACTATCTTATTTTTCTATCTGTTGTACAGGAGCTTATATACATTTTTCTACCTTACTAATAACAAAGTAACTCTGTAAATTTTCACCCTGCAACTGTATATCCAAATCTGTCTTGAAAGTCTTCATGCAATGGGGCTATCTGAGGGATGTGATGGTAGTATAGGAGCACTGTGGTGGGAACCAATGTTGCAGCCCAATGTGGAACACTAATAGAGTTGTAGACTGGCAATAGACATTGCTGATCGCTGTTGGTGGCAACTCTGGGATTCATCTGGCTTGATGCGTCCCTGTTTCTCTATTTTCTGCAGACCTGACTGGCCTATGCCATAGTTGGTTGTCAGCTGATGGGTTTACCCATCCACTAGGGTCCTGATCTGCTATGTTGGTGCATTGCTAGGGGTGCCTTGGCAGCCGCATAGGGGTGACCCTTGGATCATAGATCCTTCCTAATGCAGGTATAGTATTGATGGCAATGGTCCCTTCTCCAGTGACCTAAGCTGTGCCAGCTGATAATTTTATGTGAATCGGTCAACGGTGTGCTTTATCAGAGGTGCATGACCAACTAGCACAGGGTTTGGATGATGTACACAGGATATGACTTGGCCATTGGGCATGGATGACACTTGCCTTATAGCAGATAATTGCAGAGTTGGTGGAGTTGCTCATAGCTAGCATGGAAGACTTGTGGAAGACCTCGGATGAGTACAGATGCTAAGCGACAGGGTCAGGGCACATATAATCCTAGTGAGGGTAAGGCTTCTAATGTCTAGTGCTGAGACTAGTCTGTTTGATACCTATACACCATCACATCAGAATGATGCTCATCACTGGCCAGTGGAACTTGTCATAGTACTTGGGTTTGAAGAGGTACATGTAACAGTAACTGTCTTCATTCCACAAGTTCATTCCACCAGTGGTTTTCTTAGCTGGTCTGGGAATATGTGTTGTGACCTGAGATCTCCAAGTGTGTAGTTGGGCTTTATGTTCTGCCCAAGATTTTTTGCCTACTTCCATAAGGAAATTCCCAAGTCTGAGTTCCGAGAAGTGCATCAGAGGTTCTGTGAGTCACCATATGGGTGAGGGTGCCATAAGTCCTCCAGGAGGTGTAGTGATCATATGCGGGTCATATCTTATTCCCACCTGTCATTTGTCTCATTCCTGCTGTCATTGCAGGTGGGCCATGCTTGTGGCTTTGATATTGCTGTTTAGTGCATGCATAAGTGCATTCCAGTCCTCATGTTCCATTACGAGGCCCTCGTGAGCATACAGCTCTTCTGTGTGTCAAGCATGGTTGATTGTTTCTTTGGCAATTTTGTATTTTCGGATTGCCCTATCTGCGTCCTTTATCCACAACAGCCACTGATTGTATTGTGACCCTAAGACCACAAGCCAGATGGGATTCAATGTGTCCCCTCCATAGTTTTTCTCCAATATTTCAACCAGAGTTTCATACTCCTGGTTCATCCAGCGCATGACTCGTTCCACCCAGTTTATTGCTTGTCTGGCCCATCTTTCCATGAGTAAGGCTTCCCAAGCCTCCTCCTGTTCTCGTAATTGTGCAGCCTCCATAGCTTGGAGCTGCTGCCACTCATCACATAATTGCACTTGTCGTATAGTTTTTAAGTGCCTCCTCCACAGTCATATGTGGTTGTTGAATTGGTGGACCACTGTGTCCCCAATAAACTCTGCTGGTTGTAATTGAACCAATGTGTCATCTGATGTGTCCATGACCCAGTCCACATCAAAGATCTGACTGATCTCCTGTAGTGTTGCCTGGGCATGAGGAAGAATATAGGTGAATGAGCACTCCATTGCTCTGTCATATGTCATGGGATGTGATATCAAAAATAGTCTCGTGATGAGGGCACTGTACCCTGTAACAAAATCTTCAACCAAGGTAAAGTTCCTCCCTCTGTCCATTGCCTAGACACTCTCAAGTAGAAAGTGCTGTTGCCTCTTCTTCAGTAGCTTCTGTCTCCCCAGATAGCCACAGGACAATGCAGTCACAATCCTACCCACACTTGTCTCTTCGATTTGGTCAAAGGTCCACAAGCTCACCAATAGTGTATCCCCTGCAGTTCACTCAGGTGTCCTTGTGCCTAGTTATCAGTCACCACGATGATGTAGTGTGGGACTGCTAGTACAGATGGGTATCCCAAGACTTAATATCAGCACTGATAGATAACACTACTGGCTTGTTTTCACTTGTTCCATGAGCTCTTCCGCAATACCAGTACTAGTTACCCAGGGCACGTCTATGGTCTCCTGCCTATGCTACACCCCAGCAAACACTAGTTCTCTTCTGGTACTGTTGGTTGCCATCCAAGTTAAGGGCTTGCCAGATCTCTTAAACAGAGATTGTTGACAGTTAGTTTGTCAAAAAGTCACCTAGCTGTCAAAGTCACCTGGAGAGATTGCAGGCTACACGATTACTACCTCTCAGAAGTTGGAGTCAATATAGGCCCAATCCACAGATGATGGCAACTACCTCAGTACAATGTGTACTAGGGATCCCAAAGTTCGGTTCCAAACCTCGGTTCAAACCTGAACTGGCCGAACCAAACCAATGGTTTGGTTCAGCCTCCTCCTGTAGGCTCTGGTTTGGGTTCAGGTAGTCACCAAGACTGCCTGAACCGCCTGAACTGACAGGAGGGTAGGGACAGCAGGTGGAGTGGTTGGGTGGTAGCAGCTACCACAGAGACAGGATTCCCACACACCCAGAAATTCCCACCAGCCCACCACCTCCAGTTGTCAACTTGTCATGTCCATGCTCAATGCAGATGGCTCATTGAAAGATGCATCAGAGATAGAATTCTATAATTCTGAAACTGATGAGCAGCCAATTGGCTCAATGAGTGCTCCCAGCAAGGCATCTGGTAAGTGGTATAGTATAATCACATATATCTAGTATTTCTAACATATCTAACAGAACTTCAACAAACAACTCTACTCCAGACAGCAGCTGGAGGTTCCTTACGCATTGGGAACTGGTGCAATCACAAGACAACAATGAAAATCATGAGCGAAGACAATGACAAACTCAATCAAGCCCAGTCAGCAGTCAAACACAAGCGTGCTGAAACAATCACACCTGCCGGACTCACCGCAACTTCGCGCAGGCCCCTGAAGCGTCAGGCAAGCACTAGTCACATGGGCACATCATCAAACGAGCCCAACAGTGGCACAGAAGGTGAGTAATGTCACCTACCATCAATATTGTGACTGATCAGCAGGCATCTCAGACCACACACCTGTTTCAGAGTCAGTAGATGCACAGGATGAATATGAAGAGATACAAGAGGAGAAGAGACATGAGGGCATGGTGCATCTGCCATTTCTTTCATTATTCTTATCAATACTGAGCTTTACATGTCTATCTATACCCCACGTGCCACTCGTTTTCACCCTCCGGCACTCACTTTCACCTGGAACACCTCGTTTCCACCCTGGCACACCCTACGCACCCTCGTTTTGCACCTTATCGACATTCGTTTCCATCCCCCTGGTGCTTGTTTTCACCCTGGCCACTCGTTTCCACCCCAGCTACCTCCCGCCACTCGTTTTCACCCTCCAGCACTCACTTTCACCTGGCGCACCTCATTTTTACCCTGGCGCACCCTATGTACCATCGTTTTGCACCTTATCAACATTCATTTCCATCCCCCTGGTGCTCATTTCCACCCCGGCCACTCATTTCCACCCCAGCCACCTCCCACCACTCGTTTTTACACTCTGGCACTCACTTTCACCTGGCACACCTTGTTTCCACCCCAGCGCACCCTATGCACCCTCATTTCGCACCCTATTGACATTTGTTTCCATCCCCCTGGCACTTGTTTTCACCCCAGCCCTCCCTCAACACTCGTTTCCACCCTGCTGCACCTCATTTCTACCCCAGCGCACCCTATGCACCCTCGTTTCGCACCCTATTGACATTCGTTTTCATCCCCCTGGCACTTGTTTTCACCCTGGCCCTCCCTCAACACTCGTTTCCACCCACCACACTCGTTTCCACCCTGGTGCACCTCATTTCTACCCTGGCACACCTTATGCACCCTCGTTTTGCACCCTATTGACATTCGTTTCCACCCCCCTGGCACTCGTTTTCACCCTGGCCCTCCCTCAACACTTGTTTCCACCCACCATACTCATTTCCACCCCAGCACACCTCATTTCCACCCTGGCCCTCCCTATACTTGTTATCACCGGTTTGAAAACATGCCCATCAGGGCCACGACCCCTGCACTGAGGATGTATGGGGGATATTTACAAAACAAACTTCACGTTTGATGCCCAGTGGGATAACTGCTGGTGGCCATTGGTGTGAAGTGTGTTGGTGAGTCTGTTACTTTAATACATGCTTGATCTTCAATGTATTCAATTATTACTCAGGCATCTTGAGCTCACTGAGGACAAATGTTGGTTTACAGGGGGGATGTCCTCCCTCAGGAAGCACATTGCTCAAAACTGGAATAGCCATGGAAAGTAGTACCTTGCAAAATGCAAGGAGGCTGATGTTTCTCCCCACCACTTTGCCATTCCACCTGGGATTGATTCTGAATCTGGTGAAGTGTCAGGCTCCAAACAGAAAAAGTTGGATAACTTTCTTGTTAATCCTACAGTGTCCAAGTGGTCCAAGGAAGGGCTTCTTGCCCATATTGTGGAGTTTGTTGTTTCTGAGGACCAGGTTAGCCATGTCATTCCTTGTCACTGCAAATCTTCTCTGAGTCATACTAGCCATTTTCAATCATAGACAAGAAGTCTTTCAGAAATTTACTGAGGTATCAACATCCCCAAATTGCTGAATCTGATATCCACCACTCCACCAAGCTCAGAGATGAGATCTTATCCCTTGCCAAAGAGACCCAGCTCAAGCTCAGAGATGCCCTGCAGAATGTTCCAGGGCAGATTTCACTTACCTTTGATGCATGGACATCAAAGTCTTATGATCCTTATCTGGCTGTCACTGCTCATTACATTACTGCACCCAAAGACAAATCAAGTGAGTGGGAGCTGAGGGCCAGAACCTTGGCTTTCACTGCTATTGAGGGTGATCATGGAGGAGCAAATGTAGCAAGCATTCTATTGAAGATAATTGAGGACTATGGGCTCTCTGGCAAGGTGGGGTGGGTGACATCAGATAATGCACGCAGTAATGACAATGCCATGAGAATCCTCCAAAAAACCCTCAATACTAAACAACACCCCTGGTTTGCCCAACAGAGGAGAATTAGGTATACAGGTTCTTGATTTGATTTGTGTTGTGTCAGATACTGAATATAGTTATTTAAGGTGTATGGAACATACACTTCATTCAGGTGCAAAGGCATTCCTGTCAGACATCTGCCCAACTCCATTTAAAATATCCAGAAGAGGTAGGGATATTGAAGAAGATGAAGATATGGCAGAGTCAGTGGATGGGGAAGATGACTGGAATTTCACAGCTGAGAATGAGGAGGTGGATGATGTTGAGGACTTTGAGCCAGGAGACCTTCTTGGAAAAGTGCTTGCCCTCATCACCCAGGTAATTTGCCATTTTACTCCCACTTACCTTCCCCCCTTTTCACTTTGATATTAGATAAGACTTTCTCCCCAGGCAAAGGCATACTTTTCCACTGTGTGCAAGGAGGAGGGTCTGAAACCACTTGAACTGATCAAGTGGATTTGCACACGCTGGGGTTCCATGTATGATTTAATTGAGTGCTTGGTACAGAGTAAAATGGTGAGTAGTAGCTTTATATTTCTGCCTGTTACTTCAGCTTACTCAAAACTGAATAGGCAGTGAATAGGTTTTGCCTTTTGGCTGACATCAGCTCCAAAGTACCCAAGCTAAAAGGAGGAAAGAAATATTCAGATTATGCTGTCAGGGAAGAGGAGTGGGCAATGTTGGAACTGATTAAAGAAGTCCTCAAGGTAACATCTTTTAGATAGTATTGAATAACTCTTGTTTATTTGTAGGAGCCAAGAGATGCACAGTCATCATTTTCCTCAGAAAGGCAACCAACAGTTTGGAAGGCCCTACCCACTCTTGAGGCCCTTCAAGATAGATGGGAGACCTTTGCATCCATGGACAAGTTCTCAAGACTCAAGGGATCCATTGAGAATGGAATTGAGAAGATGAAGAAGTACTACAGGCTACTTGACCAAAACAATGTAGCTTTCATTTGCCTTGGTCAGTTTTTCTACATTGACTCTGATTACACTAACATGTGTAATAATATCTCCAGCTTTGGATCCCAATTTCAAACTTGAATATCTGAAAGAAACATGGGATGAGCAATACTTTTCTGAAGGCAAGGCTGCTTTGGAGAGAGTGGTGAGTTTTCCAAGCCATGAGTTCCCTGGATTAAGTAGTATCAGTATGATTACTATGCTGCTCAATTGTCTGCCAAAGCTCCTGTTCCTGAGGCTAGTACTCCTGAACCTTGTAAGTGTAATTTTCTCAGGTTAACCAATCCTGATTTATTCCATACAGCATTCCCTACACCAAGTGGAGGTTATGGGACTTCCATGATGTACAAAAAAATCAGGAGTCATCTGGAAAGGGAACAGAGTGGAAGGGAAGCACACCAGGAGCTGACTAAATATCCGGAAAGTAATCCTGAGCAAACCAATGACCAGATTAAGTGGTGGGGGGTAAGCTCATATTCAAAGCAATGTGATATCAACTAATTCTGATCTATCACTCTGATGAATATCCTGTATTGTCTGCCATGGCTTGTGACTACCTTGCCATTCAAGGGTCTTCAACAGTTTCAGAGCACTCATTTTCTCAAGGAGGCTTGACAGTGACTCACCTAAGAAACAAGCTGTCTGCTGAAAGTGTTCAGGCATTGCAGATGTTGAGGAATGGATATTCAACAGGTGATCTTGCTACTAATGTAGAGGCCAAAAAATGGGAACCAAAGGCCTGGGCACTCAGCAAGGTGGCTTAGTAGTTCCTACCATTATGTGCTTGTGTAGTTGTATATGAAAATCTTATTCAAGTTTTCAACAGGTGATCTTGCTGCTATTAATGTAGTGGCCTATTACCTCTGCTACCTTGACAACCACTGGACCAACCACCTGCTCACCTCACCACTTCTGCCCACCACTGCCTCACCATCACCACACCACACCACACCACACCACACCACACCACACCACACCACACCACACACCCACACCACACCACACCACACCACACCACACCACACCACACCACACCACACCACACCACACCACACCACACCACACCACACCACACCACATCACACCACTGCCACCTTTCCCAACCACTTGCTGTTATGAGCATAACTCACTCTACACAATTTTCACAGTAACAACATTGATGACATGTACGAAGATATGGACTAGGAGAGACGGGATATATTTTTCTTTTCTTTTTATCTTTTCATTTACACTCAAACGTTAGAATACAGGACTCAGATGATACCTTGGTTGCAGGGGCTGGCTATGTTAGGACTGCAACCCTTATATGGAAGGAGGATAGGTCAGCAACGGCTATAAGGATAGACCAAGTGCCAATAGGAATATGGCCCGATGATGGGCCTAGGCTATGATGGATACATATGCTGAATGGCACCTGAGGGGCGACATGGGAGTCAGCCAAGAATGCAAGACAATAGTGTGGCCGTATAGGGAAGGACAGTGTGTTGGTGTGGGAGGATAACTCCAGGTATGGTCAGATGGGCACAGATCAGCTGCTGCACATTGATCCCAGCTTGAGGGACTTTAGCTGTGTGCTGTCTGCACACAGACCAGGGAGTAGGTATATAAGGGTTGTTGTCTTAGGTAGCAAGTCCCTAAGACTCTAGATAGTTTGTGTCCTAGACACTTCTTCTTGAGCAAGCACTTTTCGTCTTTGGCTGAACAAGCCATCTCCTCTAAGTCTTTGGGTTGTGTTGGGGGTCGTCCTAACATAATCTAGAGTCTTTATCATCTACCCTGTTGGTCTTACAGCACAGAGCACACCTTGCTCGTCATTGCTCACAGTGCCAATGGCCTAGTTTCATATCTGAGAGGTAGTAACTGCACAGCCCGCAACCTCTCCAGGCGACATTGACTACGATACACATACTGTCAATGGGCATTGAACGAGATGTCCTCCATTCACCCATTGGGTCTGTCTACAAAACAGTAGCAAATGAGAATACTAGTGTGTCAGGAGAGTGTAGGCAGGAGACCACAGATGTGCCCCAAGCATAGTATATTGTTACTGCGGAAAAACTCAGGAACAAGAGAATACTAGTGTGTCAGGAGAGTGTAGGCAGGAGACCACAGATGTGCCCCAAGCATAGTATATTGTTACTGCGGAAAAACTCAGGAACAAGAGAACCAACCTGGTTGCTGTACATATCAAGGCTGATATAAAGTCCACACATACCCTCTGTACTAGCAGATGCAAAATTTGCTGCGCATCTGATAACTAGGCACAAGGACAGTGAGGCAAATTGCCAGGTGTACACTTCTGAGTAGCCTGCAGACCCATGATAATCAGACAACAACCCTCTTGTTTCCCAAGAGGCATCATTGACTGGCGCAGATTTATTGCCAGAGGAACGGATCAAGTGTCAGTGGAGGCCCGAACTTGGTTGAAGATTTTTTACAGCGAAACAGACAACAAGCCATGATGCAGTGCTCGTTCACATACATCCTACCCTACGCCCAGGCAACACTCTTGGAGATTGGGTGCATCTTCGAGGCGGACTGGGTAACCAGCAGCGACACAGTCCAGATGGGACCTAGAGAATTTATTGGGGATACCATCATCTGCCAATACGACAACCACATCTGGTTATATTGGAAATACCAGAAGGAGTCATGATGACTTGAACGTGCTCAGGTGCAAATACTCCTTAGGGAACGAGAAGCCGAACAGGAGTTAGAGCAGAAGGAAGCCTGGGAGGCTTTACTTATGGAACAAGCGGCCACCTGAGCAGTCCTATGGGCAGAGCACGCTATGCGAAAAGCAGAGAGGGAATATCAAACCCTCATAGAGTTGTTGGAGGTCCAATACAAGGGCGACACCTCCAACCAAATCTGGCTAGCTCTGGTCTCATTGAAATATAACCAGTGGCCCATGTTGATCAATAATGGCAACAAGGCTATCTGGCAATACCGGGTAGCAGTAGAATGATTACACTGCACACACCACGTACAGGAACTGTACCAGCACGAGGGCATGACAATGAGTCATGAGGACTGGAACGCATGGATGCACACAATGAATGGAAACATATGGGTGACCTGCTATGCTAAATGGAAGCGTGAGCAGGAAGAGGAGGAATGCCGCAGGGGAATCTGATTTGATCCCCTTCTTATCACAAAGCCACCTGGGGCTATCATTGCCAGGACACCAGAGTGACTTCTCACAGAACCACGACCCCATCTCCACTCCATTGGGATGAATCACTTTCTTAAAGAAGTCAGGGAAAACTCGTGGACTGACCACAAGGCCAGATTGCTGGGATGGCATGCAAGCATCAAAGCACACCTACCAGGACCAAGGGCTAGAAGTCCCATCGCACCAAACCAGTGGAGGAAGAACAGGTATTGTTACATGTACCTGTTCAAAGAGGAGTACTATGACAAGTACAACTGGCTGGCCTGGCCTACTCTTTACGATGTCCTCAGCTGGGAACCAGAACTTAGGGACGACACAGTGGTTTTTGCCATCCAGGACAGCATTCAACCTGGCCAGTGCCATATTATTGAAGAGTCAGCTATATGTCAAGATGATATCAAGTATACCTGGGACGAGTTGGTAGACCTTCATCAGGTCTCCCACTATACATGGACAGTGTGCTTTGGAGGACAGTCAAAGTCCAAGCACAGGGCTAAGCAACGACACCTTGCCCAAACACTGATAAAAAGAGTCAACCTCAGAACAACAGTTACGGTTGAACAAGCATATGCAGAGGCAGCTGGACAAACATACCCAGCAGTAGTGGAACCCAAACCGGTTGTGCAACCAGTGTGGTCATATGCAGCAGCAGCACAAGCCGGCAAGGAAAACAAGGCATGAATCGTCACTCAAGGAGGCGATGCAGCACACTGGAATGGCGGCATAGCCACAACAGCGGACTGGCTCTCGAATGAAGAGTACCCACAAGGAGCAAATAATGCTCATAAGAAAAGGGAAATAGAGCAGTGGAGGAGAATTGTTGAAAGGGAGGCATGGTTGCCTTACCCTTACCCAAAAATGTCCTGGGCCAACAGTGGTTTCAACCCAGACATACCAGGTTACTGTTGCCTGGTTTTGATTAAAAAACAGTACTGGAATGAATTTTTGTGGCCAGCTTACCCTCAGATTCAGGAAATCTGTACCTGGGACCATAACCTGCGAGAACACGATGTGACTACCATTATCCAAAAGTCATATATGCAGGACACTACTCTGCACATCAAAAAATATAACAGCAACTGCAGAGGATGGTTTCACATCGAGTGTCTCAACAGGGAAGGCATGAGTCACTATAAATTGGGCGCCACTCCCTTCAGGCTTATGGTGGATATTATCACCCATGCCTACCAGGCTGTACTAGGATGGAGAGAGCACTGGCAAGATACCCAGATGCTTGAGCCTTTACCTGCTACCCAACCAGCTGCAGCAGTTGCAGCAAGGGAAGATGAGATTCATCAACAGGCAGAGGAAAGACAAAGAGCTATCACCAGTGCTGGACAAGCTCTCACTGCAATGATAAATGAGTACCAGCAGTCCAACCGCCAGGAACCAGGACCTCTTACAAAGGCAGAAATGCCTGACTTTTACCAGGGGGACCCCTGAATGGTGGATGGGTGGTTACACCAAATGGAGACCCATTTCATGTTGGCAAATGAAACCAAAGATTTGCGAAAAATCTCGATTTGCCTATACAGAATTAAAGGTGGGAAAGGCGACAGAGTGGCAGATTGGAGTTGGGTGAAGCTCAAAGCCTTCCAGGAGGCACAGCAGGAGTTTCAGGATAAAATAAGCAACAACGGATGGAGCGCAGAACTGGATTGGGCCCAGCTCAATGCTGGACAGTCAACCAACAATGATCGGGCATGGATCAGATGGCCTTTGGAGAACCAATTTCCCTTCATGGATTGGGCAGATTTCAAAACCCAAATGCATGAATTCTTCATGTCAATGGAGACAAAGGAAAAGCCATTGAGGCCTTACTGAAACTACAATAGGGAACAATGATAGTAGAGGATTACATCATCAAGTTCAACTCCCTGACATCCTTGACAGACTGGAATGATCAAGCCCTAATCCCACAATTCCAGAACCACCTAAATCCAGCCCTAGGCAGAGAATTAATCCGATATGGGGGATTACCTGACAACACCACACTACACCAAATCCAGACAAGGGTAATGGTGCTTGCAAGAGCTTATCAAAAGGCCAATGAGGCCTATGGATTCCCGAAAGCACAACAAAAATACAAAGAACGAGCCCCAGGCCCCAACAGTTAACCCCAGTGGCAATACAGAGCACCACCCCCAGTTGTGTTAGGAAGCCAATCCAACCCCAATGCAATGGACATCGATAAACAGAAAATGGTAGTAGTTTTCAATAAACAAAAAACAGTAGTTTGTTCCTACTGTAAAAAGCGAGGTCACTCAGAAGAAGAGTGCAGACAGAAGAACAGCATATGCTACAGGTGTGGCGAAAAAGGACATACAGCATGGGCATGCAGAAAGCCTAGGAGAATTACTGCAGGAGAGAAAGGAAAGCAGGTTGTCAGAAGTATTGAGCAAGGGGAAACGACCCCAACAGGATACATAGAGGAGGTCTCGGATTTTGCAGAAAGCCAGTAGGCAAGTGCTCAGCACTGCTGGCTGCTACTCAGGTGTCAAATAGTGATGTACCAGTATATATAGATTCCCAAATTAAAATGCATGATTTACTCTATGAATGCAGAGGGAACGTACATCACTTGAGGAACCTAAGAGTGAGCACAAAACAGGGACAAAGACTAAAAACATGGACCCACAGTGGGTGTTAAGAAGAATTTGGGAACAACCCAAACAGATAGCAGTGGAGTGTTTGCAACAATGGGTAAACACAAAATGAGTGAATGAAGCAGACAGACAACTGGTGGACCAGTTAAACACTATGACAGAGGCAGATGCTATGTGGAACCTGGTGCACTTATGAGAAAAGAAAGTGCAGGGAACAGGAAAAAACAAGTTGGACTTGAAAGGAGTCATAACTACCATGGACATGTTAAAAACCATCCATGTGAACATGTTATTAGACTCCAGATGCACAGGGTCTTGCATCAGCAAGGAATTCGTAGAAAAACATCAGATAGCAAAGCGATGCCTGGTCCGACCAGTGCCAGTATACAATGCAGACAGAACTACAAATTCAATGGGTTCATTGGAATACATGGCAGAGGTCAAACTGCGGATAGGAGAACATGAGGAAGTCATCAAGTGTGCAGTAACACACATTGGCAAAACAGACCTGTTTCTAGGTTTTGATTGGTTGAGACGTCATAATCCAACCATGAATTGGAAAAAACAATCCCTAGGATTCAACCGATGTCCAGGAACCTGCTGGAAGTCTTCATCAGTCCAGGAGCCAGAAGATGAGATGGATGTGGCACAATGCCTCAAGGAGGGGGAACGAGGAATACACGCTGGCACAGAGCCTGGGCTGAGGCTACCAGTTAGCTCAGACAGGAACAGGGGAAAACTGTGACCAGTCCTCATAAAAACCACCCAACTACTGCAGGGACCAAGTTAACATGTCCTCGGAGACCAGTAGACAGGACACCCCTGGACCACCTAAGCAAGAGGCGGTTTGGTTAGTCTGATCCTCACATGGAAGAGGTTGGGAACTACTCCACCCCATAAAAGGCTAGATGTAGAGCAACTCACTCCGTAAGGAGGCTTTGCAACAGGAAAGGTACCCGAGAGGGACCCAAGCTGTGGCAATACGAAGCTTCAGGCAGACATGGGAAGAGCTGTCTGAGTGCTAACCTCCTGCTGGACTGCTGGCTGTGGCATTAGCTCCCAAGCAGTGATACTGGAAAGCCCATCAGCAGGTTTGGACTTGTCACCCAAACAGATGAGGTCAGGAGGCGATACTGACCCAAGAGGACATATTTTATGTTGGTGACTAGTAGGGGAAGTTAAATTACCACCAGGCTGCCCATGTGGCATGAGTCCGAAGTGTTGAAACGAGCAACGGCAGCACAGAGCGAGGCTTAGTAAGCGAGGGGACTTACTGAGTACTGTGTAGAACGCTTAGGAGCTAGGGCTCAACTATGCAATAGATCAGGAGATGTATTTCAGCAGTGCAGAGAGTGCTGCTTATATACAGTTACAGAAATCACATGTAACTACATCTAATATACCTATATCTAGTAATGCGCAGCTTCCTGCTGCGCATTTTACAGCAATCTGTCAATACTTGACATGGGAAGCATGTTTCATGCATTGTGTCTCACATGCTGTCGTTTCATACTGTTCCTGGGATGAAACTCTATAATATCTGTCAAACTCTATAAGAGTGTCAACAGTGTACAAATATTAGATTATATTTGTGATTTGGTGAGCATTCATAAATAACAATATAATATATGAAGCTATGAGTTCAATACTCAAAGCTCCAGATCATTATTTATTCAACACTCCCCCATGCTGAGAAATCACTAATCCAATTTCAGATCTTAACTTTGTGAATTTATCAAAAGACAAATTTTTAGTCAAGATATCAGCAAGTTGCTGATTTGTGGGAATATACACTATGCATTCTCTAACATAGTGGTAGCGGATATCTATGTGCTTAGATCTATGCTCCTGAGCAGGATTAGAAGCTAAAAAGATTGCTCCTTGATTATCTACTCCTAATTGAATCATTTTTATAGTCTTTCCAATTTCATGGAATAAAGACTCTATCCAGACTATCTGTCTTGATGTATCAGATAGACTCATATATTCTGCTTCTGTTGACGACAGAGCAACTGTCTTTTGTTTTCTTGAAACCCAACTAACTGGTCCTCCAGCTAGTTTTACTATGTATCCAGTGACTGATCTTCTATTAATCTGGTCACCTGCCCAGTCTGCATCACAATATGCAATGAAACCTTCATGGTTCTTCCCATTATACACTATTTTGCCATTAATGTTAGTGGCAACATATTTGATAATGTATAATGCCTTCTGGATATGCTCTTCAGAAGGATTAACCATAAATTGCGACATCATTATTACTGCAAATGAAATATCTGGATGAGTTCCAAGAGTTAAATATAGTAATGATCCAATTATGGATTGATAATAGCTTCTTTGCTCAGAAGTTGCTGTTCCTTCATTTGGTTTAGGAACATACCCTGCTGGTAATGGTGTTCTAGCAGGTTTAGCATTTTCTTGACCAAAACACTTAACAACTTTCTTAGCATAGTCTATTTGATCAATTATAAGTAATTGATTTGGTCTATCTTGAGATATCTTCATCCCTAGATATTCAGAAACTTGTCCTAAGTCTCTACATTCCCATATTTTCATGAACTTGCTCTTTTTGTCTAATAAGAGTCTTTTGTCATTTCCCAGAAATAGTATGTCATCAACATATAGTATGACAACTATTATTGATCCTTGTTTCTTAAGGATATAAACTCCTGTATCTGAAAGACATTGGTTAAATCCTAAGGATTTCAAGCTTTTATCAGCTTGTTTATTCCAAGCATATGATGCTTGTTTAAGACCATATAGGGCCTTTTTTAATCTATAGACTTTTCCCTCTTGTCCTTTTGTGACAAAGCCTTCTGGCTGCTCCATGTAAATCTCTTCTTCAAGATTTCCATATAGGAAGGCTGTTTTAACATCTAGCACCTCAATTTCCCAATTTTCGAGTGCAGCTGAAGCCAGAAGTAATCTCACTGTTTCAAATCATGCAACAGGAGAAAAAGTGTCATCATAATCTATGCCAGGTATTTGTGAAAATACTTTAGCAACAAGTCGAGCACATTTTCGACCATCACTTTTAATATTGTAAACCCATCTACACTTCACAGGTTTACGATCTTTTGGACCATCAACTAACTCCCAAACATCTCATTGGAATAGAGCTTCAATCTCATCCTCCATAGCTTTAATCCATTCTTGAAAAGCTTTAGGATCAGATTCTTTAATTTTTAACATGTCCCTAAAATGAACAGGGATATCAGATTTAGGTAATACTGCTTTTGAGAGTAGGAAATTGATAAATTTCCCTCCTCCCTGTTTTTGTAATTGATTAAGCAGCATATCTATATCTGTAATTCCTTTATCCTGAATAATACCAGGATCAGATTCATCTGATATTTCGCTTGACATGTCTTTTTGACTATCAGAGTCTTCAGACTCATTGAAAGGATTCTTTTCCAGTTGTTTTTCAATTTCAAGAGGAGTTTTCTTTCCATAGATATTACCCTCCTTATAAACTGGTTTCCTTTCTCTAGTACTTTGGTGAAGTGGGAAGGGAATAGGTTCAGGTTGTTTTTGGGATTGTCTTTCTGTAACCTTTCTCTCTTTTCGTGTTCTTTTGATATCTGGTGGTGCATGATGTTGTGTCCCAGGCCGTCTACTGGAATTCTCTTTGGATCTGTTTTCACTTGATCCTTGAACATCAGGTCTGACAGGTAAATCCTGTTCTCCACCATTATTATTAGGCTCTATATCATCATTCTCATGAGATGAATTCTGCTCTTCATCTGGTGTAAGATCATGATTGAATGATGGTTTATATGGTTTGGGATCATCATCGTCACTATCAAGATGATTGTTGTTTTGGGAATTGGAGTCAGATTCATGTCCATTCTGATCCCTTTGATTAATACCTGGTGGACTTTCAAATAGTCTATCTTTATTGTAATTTTCGCTTTTTCATGGAAATACTGATTCATTATTAACACCAATGAATATAGTGTTATCTTTCTTCATAAATTTATAAGCTTTAGATCCTATGTCATAACCAATAAAGGTCATTGGTTCAGATCTTGGTGACAGCTTATCTTTACGAATTTCTTTAGGTATGTAAACCCAAGCTAGACAATTAAACACTTTAAGGTAATGAACATCAGGTTTTTCACCTGTCATGTTTTCATAGGGTGTAGACCAATTTGTCCTTTGTAATGTTGTGCGATTGTATACATGAATAGCAGTTTCAAAGGCAAATTCCCACCATGATTTTGGGCAGGAAGATTCTAATCTCATACTTTCTGCTTTTTCAAGTATAGTATCATTCAATCGTTCAGCACGATCATTTTGTTGATGTATGTGAGGTGCACTTTGTTCTCTAAAGATTCCTTTTGAAGCAAGAAACTTGCTAAATTCATGCAACTTAAATTCCCCCCCTTGATCTGATCTGAAACATTTAACTCTACCACTATATTGATTTTCCATGAGTTCTACATAACTCTTGAAAGCAGTAAATGTTTCTGATTTAGTTCGAAGAAGTGCCATATAAGCATAGGAAGAGTAATCATCTAGTATCATAAGACACCATTTCTTTCAATGATAAGATTCCATAGGCAATTCTAATAAGTCTGCATGAATCAATTCAAGTGGCTTGGAAGCTCACTTGACTGATGTAGGAAAAGATTTATTATGCATCTTTCCTTGTGCACATCCAGGACAAATTGTATCTGTTGATGGTATAGATAATTTGTCAAACCCTTTTGTATGATTGAAGACATGTTTTAATACATTTTTAGATGGGTGACCCAATCTTTGATGCCAAGTGTTATAATCCACTATATGAACTGAAGGTTCAGCCATTTTTACTTTTGGATGGACTATTTCAGTCAAAATCCAATGAATGGGATCTTCTATATGTCTAGGATATGCCATTATAAATGGTCGCCCAGTTTTTAGCAAAAATATAGTACTATACATATCCAATTTTTCATAAAAGCCTTGTAGCTTTAGTTGTCCAGATGATATAAGTCTGACACTAGCTGCAGGCATATAGCAAACTTTTTCAAGTTTAATGACATGTTTATGTTTATGTGTGGTTTCTACCTGTAGGAACACAGTTCCTTCTCCAAGTATTGCTACTTGAGATCATTTATCAGCTGTAAATACAGGCTGTGAAACTTTAAAAGGATAATATTCAGAGAAAACTTTGATTTCAGGAGTTATGTGTACAGATGCTCCTGAATCAATCATCCATGGAGTTCCTTTGGACTCAAATTCTTTACACTTGTCACAACCACACACTTTTATCTTACTACTTATTTTTGGAATGGAGGCAACTAAAGCAATATATTCATCGCTATTTAAAGTAGTACAAATACTACTATCTACATTGTTACCTTTAAAATCAAGATGCCTCATAATTGGGCTTGTCTTGATAGTCTTCACTGATTTTTTATCAGAGAAGAATTGTTGAGTAGAAAGATTTATGTACTGATATTCCCCTTCAGCTACATCATAGAAGTGGTCTCCTAAAGAGACTGTATCTGACATATTGTCCATTTCAATGTCAGCCCTTTCATCTAGGACTTTGAAATGGTTTTCTGCAACCGGACCAACCACCATTCGTATTTCTACACTATCAGTGACTGAATATCCTTGAGCCTTCAGTTGCTGTAGATTTGGCACTAATGGTGCCATTCTTTGAATCAAGGGTAGGGCAGGATCTATCCTGTCTACTAAGTGAGCGAATTTAGGTGCATTCGCTTTCCTGGTCTCCCCAGTATTGTTCTTTTGTTGTTGTTCTAATAGAAAGGCCTTCTTTTTCTTTTTATTATCATGGTTGATCTTATTCCTTTCTTGATTAGACAAGAACTGAGGTTTGCCAGAGTTAAAGGGTCTGGAAGATGGTCCTGGTGTCGTCCATTTTCCTTTATTTTGATTCGAAGAATATGAGTTCTGGTTATTAAAACCAGGTTTGTAGTTATTCTGGTTGCTAGGTCCAGAATTTTGTTGTTGATTCCAATTAGGCCTGTTAGGGCCTTTGGGAAGCTTCACTCGAGCAGTGTGAACTACCCCCCCCAGAAGATGTTCTCCGCCTTTGAGATTCTTCCTCTATTTTTGGAAGAATATCAGCAAGTTTCAAGTCACTTGCTTTTGTTGTTAATAATACACTAGATGAGACACTGTCCCATCCATGTGGTAAGGATGCTAACACTACCATTGCTAGCATATTGTCCAGGAATGTAAAACCATTGACAGAAAGTCGATTAGCTGTTGTCAACAGCTCATTGACCGACTCTGTCAATTTATTGGTGTTGATCTTCCAATGTATTACTTTTGAAAAGTCAACAAAAATGCCAGCTGCTCCTGGCTTGCCAAAGGCTTCCTTCAATGTGTCAAAGGTAGTGTTTGACCATGGTTGAATAAGGTGTCGTAAAGACAGTGAGATTTTCATAGTCATTAATCCCAATGCCTTGTCATCGTTGTTGCAATAGTCATCCCAAGCTTCCCTTTTTTCTTTTATGCGACGAAGCTCAGTTGCAGTGGTGCTATCAGCTGTCTCTGCTGTTTTCTCAGTTTCTGTAAGCTGTGGCTTAATCCTGTTGCCAAGAACATATTGCCAGAGACCTTTATACTGCAGAGCAGCTTTGATAGATACTGACCATTCATTCTAATTGTTACTTCCAGTAAGCGTTGGAATTTTAGACAAGTCATCTTCTCCAATAATTATATCAACATTTGCACCTCTAGCAAGATTGTTGATTTCCATCCAGCCTGTCTGGGCTCTTGGATCGATGACTAGATGACGATGGCAACTAGACTGATCACCATTCAACTTGTGTAAGTGGAAGTTGACTCTCTTCCTAATTGACTTTGAGTATGAAGCCAATTCTTTGATATCAATATACTGTGGCCATTGATATTCAGCCAATGCATGGGTTTTAATTGCTGCCAAGTAGCAATAACCAATTTTTGACCATACAGGACTTTCCACAGTATGAATCCAAGGGTGGATAAGTCCATCCCTTCCCTTGAGTTCTACTATAATGAACTCTCCTTTTTCAAGCTCTTCATTCCTTCTAGCTTTAATCAAGGAAGAATATTCGCTATCATTCAAAGAAGGATGTGAATAATCGGAACTGTATATCTCCTCATCAAGTATATACAACTTGTGAGTCTTGGGTGGTACTTTTGGTTGTTCAGCCAACTTTCTCTTGGCTTTGTGTTCCTTCTGGCGTAATTTTTTAGCTTTCTTTCTAAAGCTTTTCTCCCTCAACTTTTCTTGATTTAAGTTTTTAACAGTTTCTTGGATACTTTCTATAAGATCCTCAACCTGTTTTTTATCCTCCATTTCCTGGTGGATAGCTTGGTGCATTGTGGAAATGTTTTTGTTTATATTAGCAGTTCTGCTTTCCTCTAATACAGAATCACTGTGATATTTATTGGGTAGTATTTTTACTTTCCCAATTTTCAACCACTCCTTAGCATGGTCCCAGACTCCACTCCCAGACCTGCTATCTCTCTTTGGAGTGGCTGGTATCTCTACTTGTTCCATCATCCAGTCCTCTGCCTTCCCACCAAGGTTGAAGAACCAAGTCCTGACTTCTTCAGAAGTTGGCCAATTTAGTTGGTTTTTTGGACATAAAGTGAAGGTAGCACCTGCCTTATTTTTAGTGGACAGGCCCGCTTTTGCCATATCGGCATATGATACTGATTTTTCCTTCCCTTTCCCCTTATCAGCTTTTTGGGCCGATTTTATTTCTCCAGTCACAATATTATATACATTTTTTCCATAATCTGCTGTTGAAGGCGACCTGCTTGGAATTTCCGAATGTCATCGAAAATTTCATCCACCAGAGAATCCTCACTGGCTAATCTGGCAGCTTCATTGTCTAATTCTTGACAACACTTCCAGATAGAGAGTTGTGCATCAGCAATGCACTTCCTGTGATTTTCCAGATCTGCCTGGACCTCCTTGTACCAAGGAGACTGTTTGGAGGACATCCCAATGGGGGCAGTAGGGCCCTTGCTAGTAGATTGCAAGGTATTGATAAAAACAGAGCTGGTAAAACCAGCTTTGGTGACTTTTTGAGAAGAGTCAGATTTGGAGCCAGGGGCACTGGTGGTGATGTATTTGTTGCTGGAAGATCCAGCAGAAGCAGAAGAAGAAGAGGTGGTGTTGTTGGTGAAAGACATTTGGATGTAAAAGTGTTGGTAGATTTGTTTGATTTGTTCTGTAAAAAAGGAGATAAGCAACAGTCTGAAAAGACTTTCATTGCTCAGAACAAAGGTATGGACATCGAGTTTTCGATTTTATTCTCCTGCAATAAATGCCTGAGCATGTGCATAAACATGGTAGTTTGCTTTTGTCATAATGTGCTATAATTCATCGCCAGAAGGGGATCCAGCCCTTCAGGAGTGCTTGGGGGCTCCATCAAGTTCCCCACAGCGATAAAAATATCCTCCACTATTTATAGATATAGTAATAAACTATTGATATGACACTAAGGAGTGTCCTAATGTAAATGGGATGCTAATCAGTGCCCATCGCTGGTCTGCATGTACCAGGGAACAATGTCCCATGCAGCACGACCCTTATACAGAATTACTACTATTTTTAATTTTGGAGAACAATTTTATGCCAATGAAAACGGCCTACATAAGCACTTAATTATTCATGGCCAATAGGGGGGTGCGAAACCTTTCCAGATCTAAGCGATTAAACCTAGACCCTTTATCTGTCATGGGACAGCCCTAAACCCGAGTGATTTAAATGGTTCACCAGACCAGGTAATTTATTGATTTACCAATCAAGACTACATTTTTTTGTATTAACCTGGATATTGCAGAACCGGGGACTGGTGAAGTGTGTCACACTAGTGATCATTGTCACGCCATCCAAGGTGGTCGCTCAAATCCCAAGCGTTAGAGGCTTGTTAGGATGAGCAAGAAGCATTCCTGTCATGCTTTAAGAGATAGCACATTAGCGACATAATCAGATGTATACTACTCTAATTACAGTACTATGGGCACATCCATTACTTCCCTTGTTTACCCTTGTTATGACAAAATGGTGCTAACACATGTAATATGCATAGCACAAGGTTTTCATTTATGTGGGGCCCATAACCTGTTGAAACGAGCAACAGCAGCGCAGAGCGAGGCTTAGTAAGCGAGGGGACTTACTGAGTACTGTGTAGAACGCTTAGGAGCTAGGGCTCAACTATGCAATAGATCAGGAGATGTATTTCAGCAGTGCAGAGAGTGCTGCTTATATACAGTTACAGAAATCACATGTAACTACATCTAATATACCTATATCTAGTAATGCGCAGCTTCCTGCTGCGCATTTTACAGCAATCTGTCAATACTTGATGTGTGAAGCATGTTTCATGCATTGTGTCTCACACGCTGTCATTTCATACTGTTCCTGGGATGAAACTCTATAATATCTGTCAAACTCTATAAGAGTGTAGTGCTGATAGGAATACGGCCTGATGATGGGCCTAGGCTATGATGGATACATATGCCGAATGGTGCCTGAGGGGTGACATGGGAGTCAGCTGAGAACACAAGACAATAGTGTGGCCATATAGGGAAGGACAGTGTGTTGGTGTGGGAAGATAACTCCAGGTATGGTCAGATGGGCGCAGATCAGCTGCTGCGCATTGATCCCGGCTTGAGGGACTTTAGCTGTGCGCTGTCTGCGCACAGACCAGGGAGGTATATAAGGGTTGTCGTCTTAGGTAGCAAGTCCCTAAGACTCTGGATAGTTTGTGTCCCAGACACTTCTTCTTGAGCAAGCACTTTTCATCGTTGGCTGAACAAGCCATCTCCTCTAAGTCTTTGGGTTGTGTTTAGGGTCGTCCTAACACTTGCTTGCCTTGCTGGTGCACTATATATGCACTGATAACAAATCCTGGAGGTGCAGGGCCACTGTGTACACATGCAAACATGTTCCAATATGTGATTATTCTTCAGTTTTGCTCAAATTTCCTATTAAAAAGGCTTTTCCCACGGTTCAGGTTGGTTTGGGCAATTTCTAGTTGGTCCAGGTTCAGGTTCAGCCAAAAATGGCCCTGAACTGAACTGAACTGAACTTTGGGAACCCTAATGTGTACCATGGAGTATCTGACCACCACACAGAAAGGGGGTATAGAAGAAAGGCTCTAGGTAATGTTAGGACACACCTAAACACCACACTAAACACCCTTATAGTGTTGGGCTGTTAACCCAGAGACAAGAAGTGAAATGATTCTATACTCAGGGGCTGCATACTACAGTGTTGTAGCGTACAAACCACCTAGAGCCTTAAGGGCCCTAAGTCAAAACCGACTCCCTACTTATATGCAGTCTCCCAGTCTGTGCACAGCTAAAACCCCTCATCCATAAAGGGGGCGCAGCAACAAACTCCACTGCCATCTAACCTTATACGTTGATGAGCATCGTTCCGAGCTAGGGGTGTAGAGGAGTCATCCGCAGGAATTCCGCGATAGCAATGAGCAACTCCGCGCAATTCCGTGCAATTCCGCGCAACTCCGCATTTTTCCGCGGTAAGGCAAGCATCACCCACAACCAACAATCGAGTCGCCTCCTGTGTACACCATTGAAACCCCACACCAGTCGGCCATTCACATCCGATGTCAGCACCCCATCGGCCGAGTTGCATGAAAATCATCAGCCGGCACAGCTTAGTTCACCGGAGAAGGGACTGCGCCCTCAAGACATATCTGCGTTAGGAAGATCTACAGTCCAAGATCCGAGAGCCACGTCATCCATAGCGACACACCAACGCAGCGGAATAGGACCCTAGCGGACGAATAAAGCCATCGGCCGACAATCAGATATGGTATAGACTAGTCAGGTCCGCGGAATATTGAGAACAGGGCCATGTCAAGTCAGATGAACCCCGGAGTTGCCGCGCACGGCAATCAGGCGAGTCTATTTCAATCCGACAAGTCTATTAGCATCCCGCGCAGGGTCGCAGTATTGGCTCTCACCGCAGCGCTCATATTCCACCATCGTGTCCCTCAGCTAACCCCATTGTGAGAAAACCTTCAAGACGGTTTTGGATATACGGTTGTGAGGTGAAAATTTCACAAGTATTACTTCGTTATTTAGAGTAGGAAAAAGTATATAAAGCCCATGTACAATAGGTTACCAGGTAGCATATCAGATTACCACAGTTTCCTTTCGAGTCTCAAGTCCTAGTCACACCCTCCTTGTCTCATTTACGTCTCAAGTCTCATTGCACTCCACGTTCCGTGTTCTTCGCTGTCACGCCCTTGTGTGACGAACGTCATTATCCGCGGAGTTGCCAGTTCCGCGTGTCGTAGCATTGTCATCGAGCGCACTGGAGTTGACAGGAATCCTTTCGCGACCTCACCCCTTCCTGATCCTCGCTATTTCCAATAGCGGGGTGAACTTATCAACGTGTGCACCCATATGCCATCTTTGGCTCTGCAGTCTTCTTATTGTCCAGTGTCCTAACATTGACACCTACCCCTGGTGCCCATCTCATGGGCATGGCATAGCCATAGATCCTTATCATCTGGACCCACCATCCTGGCTCAACCTTCGCTGACCTAATCCATTCCCATGCTGTGTCGTATAGGCCGCCATCATTGGGCCATCATATTCCATATATGGCAACTCCAGTCTTGAGTGCCACTAAGTCCCCTAGAGCCTTCATCACTCTTCTGTAAATCTTGAATAAATAGGAGTAAATCCTAAGAGCCTTCAAACCACTGTTCCCATACATAAATAGAGCTGAGCATGTAGTCATTATGTCATTGTTACTGATATGTGGGTTTTCCATATGCTGCCAAGGGTTCCCGAGCCTTCTTAAGGTTATCCTGTCAATGCAAATTGTTGACTCCTGTATGGTCCCTAACCCTGTCCTAGGGTTGTTGATAGGGGCTCCCTCCAGCTTGTAACAAGAAAACCCAAAGCAGTAATGATATTTAATGATACCCAAGGATGGGTGTAGAACACAATGAAGGATGAATGCAGGCTTACAACTGGAGGGTCAGAAGGACTTTATTTCATTTTTATCATTTTATCTGGACCCAAACAAAACAATACAAGTGGAGGATGACAAAGCTCGAGGAGTTACTTACTATGTTAGGACTGCAGCCCATATAAGGAAGGTGATGAGGTCAGCATTGGCTATGGGGATAGACTGAGTGCTGAAGGATGTTGGACTGAGAGAGAGGCCTAGACTGAGGTGCCGACTTACAGCATGGCCATGGTGGGAGAGCATTAGGCCTGGTATGGTCTAAGGAGGGTGTGGAGGTTGCTATGCATTGTCTCTATTGTGATGGACTTTAGCTGCACACTGCCACCCTCATGGGTATATAAGGGCTGTAGTGTAGTGTAGAGAGTCCCTAAGACTCTAGGTAGTTTGTTGTACCTACAACACTCCTGAGCAAATTCTTTGACTCTGGCTTAACTCACCACCACTCTGAGGCTTGTGGGTGTGTTTAGGCACAGTCCTAACACTCCCAAAATCATATTTCATGATTGTATGAACCAGTGACAAGCACAACAGACATATCATGACAAGGAGGCACAGCTTTAGTGGACAGTGTTGGCATTGGCATGTACTACTGTTATGCTAAGCACCACCTCTGAAATATTCCCTTCCACTAGTGCTGAGCTGGCACAACAGTGATTGACAATATAGTTGCAGAACATCAATTCTTACAGGTTTCACCCAAGAAGTCTGCACTTTGTCCTACCTAATGTATCAGACTCTGGCTCTGTCACCAAGTACCACAAGCCATTATCACCCACATTGTGTTCATTACCAGAAAGACAGCTATCATTCCTTGATGGATGCATCTGATCCCAGGACCCATTTTCCTACTGTGTTTATTTCCGATCTAACCAACAATCATAGCATAGTGCACAAAGACTTCCACAGTCACTTTTGGGTTGGGGTTCATTTGCTCAAATGAGATTTTCTCAGTGCTGCATGCAAACATGTCACTGGTTATTATACAGGGTTTGGTGCTCTCATATCATAACAATTTCAAAGTGATCCAAGTATATAAAGTAATCCCACCTCACTGACCTACTACAGCCCCATTGTTCCTACTATGAATCCCTTTCCTGTGAGTAGCCCTATATACTCACTTTCAAACATTTTACTGCATTTTTGTAGGCAGGTACATGAGTTTTCTTCTTGGATGCAAAATCTCAGATTGTTTATGGCATTGTACAATTAACTAGTCAAATGTTGGATGTTGGTCAATTTTCTATCTAATGAACCATACTCACTCCATTGTCAAATAGGGCATGCAGATTCTTGTAATCAAGGTCAATAGCAGTACTATAGTATCTTTGCCATAAGCTCCTGCTACATGCATATAATCCATGACTCATCTAGCTATAGTGCTGCAGGAGTAACAAAAGTACCTCTTCCAATTCCCATGCATACCAACTTGACAAACACCTAGATACTTGTTTTTGTTATGTAGTTCACATGTATTAATGCATGTAGTGAGTGATATATTGTTCTACTGTATCAGTAGTAATTGAATATATCTTCTCAATTTTTTGTACCCCATAATCCTCATGTCAAATACTCCTTCAGAAACTGTTGTCATGTGACTGTTAGGTACTTGGACCAGATCACAATGATGTGGCAGATTGTGCTGGATGTTCATGAATTGGCAAAGTGCTGGAGCTTGATGTGCATCCTGGGAATGATGTGTGTAATGGGAACCTTGACCCAGTTGAGACCTTCTTCACTGTTGCCAGTTGTTGTTGTGGTCACAGTGATATGCTCACTCCACTATTGGAAATAAGGAGGAGAGGAAGGGGTGGGGTCATGAAAGAGGTCCCATTAACTCTGGTGTGCTCAATGACAATGCTACGATGCACAGAACTAGTGGAGTTTGCAGATAATAATGTCAGCAGTACTTGAGTGTGTAACTGCAGAAAATGTGGGATGTGGAGTATGACAAGGCTCAGGGATGCAGATGAGACAAAGAGGGTGTGACTTAGAGACTGAGACTCAAAGGAAACTGGGGTGTACTGTGTTATTTTGCTATCTGTTGTACAGGAGTTTTATATACATTGTCTACTCTACCAATAACAAAGTGACTCTGTAAAATTGTACCTTGCAACTGTATATCCAAATCCATCTTGAAAGTTTTCATGCAATGAGGCCAGCTGAGGGACACAATGGTGGAATGGGAGCACCACACTGGGAACCAATATTGCAACCCAATGTGGGACACTAATAGAATTGTAGGATTGAAATAGATGTTACTGATTGCTGTTTCCAGCAACTCCAGGGTTCATCTGGCTCAACATGTCCCTGTTCTCTATTTTCCATGGGCCTGACCAATGGTTACCAATGGGTTTATTCATCCACTAGGGTCCTAATCCACTATGTTGGTGTGTTGTTATGGATGACATGGCAGCCACATATGGGTGACCCCCTTGGATCATAGAATGTAGATCCTTCCTAACACAGATATAGTTTTGATGGCAACAGTCCCTTCTCTGGTGAACTAAGCTATGCCAGTGATGAGCATCATTCCAATGTGGCAGTGTATAGGTATTGGACAGACTAGTCTCAGCACTAGACATTAGAAATGTTACCCTCACTAAGGATTATACATGCCCTGACCCTGTTGCTTAGCATCTGTGCTCATCCAAGGTCTTCTGCAGGTAACTCCATGAACTCCATGATTATCCATGATAAGGCAAGAGTCACCCATGCCCAATGACCAAGTCATCTCCTGCATTCACCACCCAAACACTGCAATAATTGGCCATTTGCATCCAATGGTCAGTTCCATGTCAGCTCTGCATAAAACTGTCAGCCAGCACAGCTTAGTTCACTGGAGAAGGGACAGGCACCATCAGGCTATGTCCATGTTAGGATGAATCTGCATTCTATGATCCAAGGGTCACCTACATATATGCAGCCACCATGTCATCCATAACAACACACCAACATAGCAGATTAGGACCCTAGCAGACAAATAAATCCATTGGCTGACAACTAGCTATGGTATAGACCAGTAACCATTGGTCAGGCCCACAGAAAATAGAGAACAGGGATGTGTTGAGCCAGATGAACCCCAGAGTTGCTGGCAGCAGCAATCAGTAATGTCTATTTCAATCCTACAATTCTATTAGTGTCCTATGTTGGGTCATGATATTGGTTCCCACCATGGCACTCCTATTCTGCCATTGCATCCCTCAGCTAGCCCCATTGCATGAAAACTTTCAAAATGGATTTGGATATAGGGTTGCAAGATACAATTTTTACAGAGTTACTTTGTTATTGGTAGAGTAGAAAACATATATAAAGCTCCTGTACAACACATAGAAGAATAACACAGTACACCCCAGTTCCCCCTCAAGTCTCAGTTTCTAAGTCATGCCCTCCTTGTCTTGTCCATGTCTCCAAGTCTTGTTATACTCTGCATCCTGCATTTACCACTGTTATGCACTCACACACCAAAACATTATTATCCATGAACTCCACTAGTTCTGCACATCATAGCATTGTCATTGAGTGCACCAGAGTTGATGGGACCTCTTTCACAACCTCACACCTTCCTCTCCTCCCTATTTCCAATAGCAGAGTGAGCTTATCAAATTGGCTGCCCCAGTGAGGCTTCTGAAAGAATTTCACCATCAACACTGCCTGAGTCACCCTGGGATCAGCAATTCCCCAGCCACTATGCCCCATCTCTGTTGTCCACAAATGTTTTCTCCAATTGGTACAACTCACTTAAACAAAGAGCTGAGAATGTGTAGCAGCTCTTACAACAAGATCCCAGCAAAGCACTCACAGAAATATTTAAAAGTATCAACAAATTCCAGCATCAATCCCACCAATGACTAGGCCTCACCCTGGAATTCCAAGCCATTGACAACATCAACAGAGCCCTCTGCCTATCTGCCACAGCATCCCATAGTCTGCCCAACCCTGACCAATTGCAGTCCGAAGCCTTCCACTCCTTCAATATCTCCACTAGTACCCTGGCAGCTTTGCTGCCAGAGCAGCCCAACTCTGAAGAATTGAGCCCACTCACCTCATCACCATCTGAACATCCTTAGCCATCACCAAGCCCACCCCCAGTTTCCTCCAGTTCAAGTAGTTCCAGTTCCAGTTTTTCAACCCCTAGTCCTGACAGCTTAGTTCCACCCCTGAAAGCCAGGATGACCAACCACATTCAGACCACAAAGCCCATGCCTGCTCATTATGCCACCACTGCACCCTGCTTCAACTCCAACCAACCCTGCCACCTTCCACACTATTTCAACAAACTCAAATTATTATTCAGTGAAGCCAGGATCACATCAGCTCAACAAAAGAAGGTATATGTGCTATGATACCTCCACAATATGGAATACAATCTATGGGGTGGAGTCAAAACCTTCGATGCAGCATCTACATACAAGGCTTCCAAAGCATTGGTCACTGTGTTATACACCAGAGTAGTCAGCAAATGCAAGCACACTCAGGCAGACCTGGACTGACTAATTGAAGAGATGCTCTGCTTGGAATCCACACAGTGGAAGACCTGTGTAGCTACTACCAGCACTTTCTAGTGATCACAAAATACCTCATCAAGAACAGATGGCTCTCAACATGCCAGCAAAGTGAGTACTTTTTCAAAGGGTTTCAAGTCCACATTGGAACAGAAATGTACTGCTACATGTGCAGTCAGTACCCAAACATGCACCACAACAACCCATACTCACTCGAGCAAACATTAGTGGCCATGCAAGAAGTCATCCAAGGTGTGTCCTTCTATGACAAATTGCCACACCCCATATTTCCAGGTCCAAGTATTCCACAGCCTACCCTGCCAAACCCATGTCACCCCTGCCAGTCAAACCCAAGCTAGTAGTGACACCCAGAGTAAAAATGGAGGACATGTTCAGCTTGATGGAGAAGATGGTCCAGAGTTCACTGCAAACCCAAACCATGCTGCAGTCACTCACACAGTCACTCACAATGAACCAGAATTGTGCACCAGCCCCATGGAATTGGTTGCAAAATATGCCAGCTACTGGTTCCAATGCAGTCCCACTAGGATCTGGTTCCAGTACACACCCCACCATACCTGGCTGCACATTCTGTGGCAACTTGGCACATTTCATCAGTCAATGCCCAGAGGTCAAAATAGAAACCTTGTACCTTGGAGCCATGCTAAGTCTTAACAAACTTGACATGACCAAATGTGATCCTATAACTCATGCCTACCTTCACAAAACAATACAATGCCCTAGCAAGTCCTACTCCACAGACCCATCCTGCCTTAAGTCCTGAAACCCTCACTATGATAATGTCTCTCCAGTGTTTTTATCCCAGCAGAAGAAAAAGAAGAAGCCAGTTAACAAGAAAGTTATGCCAGTCATCAGTCAGTTACCACAAGAATTCAGAATCATTTGAGACATCAAAGGCAACCCACTAGCCAAGCCTACTGGAACTCAGCCCAAACCCACCAGACTTTGTGCCTGTTGGAAGGTATATGCAGGAATGTATGGAAAACCTAGACCAAGAACACAACAAGGACTTCCTGTGACCCAAGGAACAGAAGCTGCATCACTTCATGACCAAGCATGACCAAGCATTTTCCTGGGATGACAGTGAATGCAGACAATTTAAAACCAAATATTTCCTGCCAATCAACATTCTGACCATTCTGCATATGCCATGGGTACAGTGCAATATCCCAATTCCACCAGGGTTTTATGACCAAATCTGCAAGATTAGATGTACCAAGATTGACACTGGTGTTTACAAGCCATCCAACTCCTCATACCACTCCTGCTGATTTTGTGTGCTAAAGAAAAATGGCAAGCTGTGCCTGGTACATTTGCTCGAGCCCCTCAATGCCATCACCATCTGCCACTTTGGTGTCACACCTATCCCAGAACATATTGCAGAGAATTTTGCTGGTAGGGCCTGTGGTGCAATGCTGGATCTCTACATCAGATATGATGAGTGCCCACTTTCAGAAGGTTCCCATGACTTGACAACATTCCAGATGCCCTTTGGAGCTATCTGCTTGACAACATTGCCTATGGGTTGGATGAACTCAGTCCCCATTTTCCATGATGACATCACATGCATCCTACAGCCTGAGATCCCAGATCTCACTATTCCATACATCAACAACATCCCTGTGAAAGGCCCACCAACATGCTACCAATGCCCCAATGGAATGTATGAGGCTATCCCAGCTAATCCCAGAATTCAACATTTCATATGGGAACACTTCCAGGGGCTTAACCACATCATTCAATGCATGAAGTATGCTGGCAGAACATTTTCAGGAAAGGAGCTCATCCTTTACATGCCAGACATCACAGTAATCAGTCACTTATGCACATAGAAAGGCTGCAAGCCCAAGAAAGACCTGGTCACTGCCATCACCAATTGGGGACTGTGCAAGTTGCTGTCAGAGGTCTGCACTTCCTTGGAACCATTGGAGTTGGCCAGATATTCATCAAAAACTTCACCAAGTGCATGCATCCACTCATAGCATTAACCAGGAAAGCCACACCATTCACTTTCAGCCCTGCAGAAGTAGTGGCACAAGAAGACTTGAAGCAGGCACTTATCATGTCACCAGCCCTATGACCTATTAATTATAAATCCAAGGCTCCTGTGATATTATCTGTCAACACATCTTACATTGCAGTTGGCTTTTTCTTATGTCAGTGCAACCCCAACAGGCCCTCAGTCTGCTACTACAACCATTTAGGTCCATTACACTTAACAAACAAGCTGCCCACTTCTTGCAGCCGAAACTCAAGATTTAGACTCTATTGCACCCTGACCTGTGTTTCAAAGCAAAGGCCAACCACTTCTTTCTGTGCACTGTGCTGAGCAGTGGCTTCTTCTTCTTTGTTACAGCTTTGAATGAGTGTTTCTTCATAATGTTTCTGACTGTCTGGGTGGAGACTGGGTTGGGAATGATGGTGTTGGTGTGCCTGGTAACCTCAACAGCATTGGCAGCCTTTCCAGTGGTAATCTGTGTGAGGATGGAGTGTGTGGCAGTGGCAGAAAGCTTGGAAGGCAACCAAGCTGGGGGTTTGTTGATTGGGAAGGAGATTCTGGAGTACTCTGGAGACAGTTACCTGACTAATACCAGTTTTAGAGGCAATATGGCAAGTGGAGTAACCATGGGAGGCAAGGGAAAGGATGTTTTCCTTGTGGGAAGAAGAAATGGGGCACATATCAGAAGTGGGGAGCCATGAGCATTTAGCACTGCTTAAATAGCATTGGTGCTAAGGTACCATCATTATGATAACCATCCATCATCAGTTTCATGTCATAGCAGCCCATCAATATCAGTTTCTGACATTTCTGATGCACACTCAAAAAAGTGATTCAATGAATCATCAAATTATATTACCTATATCTACATGGATACTGTGCCTAATTACATAATTATTTCATCAGTGTGTAACCCTTATGTGATACCTCCATTCTCTCTCATACTATTTACCCTTATTTGCCTTTGTTTTCAGTTATGCCATAAACAGTCAAAAAGCACCAAACATTGAATCAGTTTTTTGAGTCACTGTATATATGTATAAGCTTCCAAATGGTTAAAAAACATTTCAATAAAAATGGTTCTTGGTTATACATATATAGCTATAATTTCTGTATACATAGTCAAACAGTGTGGTGAGAAGCCTTAAGATTATGTTAAGATGAAGCCTAACAATAACCACAAGGTTTCAGTAGAACAGAGTAGAGATGATTCTATTGAACCAGAGTAGTTGTGTAGGTGACACAAACTATCTTAAGGCTAAGGTATATGGTCTTACAGGCCCTACTTATATACTACTTGCCTCATGCATACCTCATGCTCTTCCTATATACAGATGCTTATATAAGAAAAGAAAAGAAAAAGACAAAGACAAAGAAAAAGAAAATAGAAATCATTCATTCTTAACAGAGAGGTGCTATATGGATGTATAACACAGCTGATGTGTGTGTTGTGTGTTGTAGTTGTAGTTGCCAGAAGGGGTGGGATATGTGCTTTGACCCTTCAGAATCACTGTTTTGGTGTGTGCTGTGGGCAACAACAAGCAAGGTGTGCTCAGTGTGGTAAGACACATGGAAGGGGTTACAGATAAAGGCTCTAGGTTATGTTAGGACTACACCCAGCAACACCTGAACATCTTATGAGGAGATGACAGTGGAGATGAAACAACTGAATTGCTCAGAGGTTTGTGGGTATACAAAACCACCTAGAGCCTCAAGGGCTTGGCTACCATACCTCCACCATGAGGCAAGTGCACAGCAACTGCCTGGACCCTTCTAGATCCATCCATTCCCACTGAGTCTGTCTTGGCCATGCCCAAACTATTGGCACCTCAACCATCCCTCAGTTTCCAATCCTAAGTCCTTGGCCTTCCCATGACCAGTGCTCTAACCCTATCTGTAAGGTGACCAATGTCTCAGCCCTTGTGCTGACTTAATCCCTTCCCACACACATCCAATAGGGGCTGTAGTCCTAACATAGTAGTTCATCAAGAACTCTTGACAACTCATTGTTCCATTGTCTGTTTGACTTGAAATAAATCTGATAAATAGAAAAGAAATCCTCCACATCCATTCATAAGGTCATAGTGACATCATACACATCATGTGCCATTAGGGGCTCACTTCAAGCTTGTAACACTACTTTGGTAGCTCAAGTGACTCAGTCAACATCACTAGTCAACATCTAATAATCTCCATCTATGCTAGTTGTTGCAGAATGGAAGCAAGCATTGTCAAGATTTCTCAGAAGCTGATAGGGTCCATGAAGTAGGTATCGGAAGTGGCTAGTGGTGGATATGGTATGGCGTGAAAGCAGGGTACTGATATGGATATGGGTATGCAGGGTATGAATACATTGCATGAGAAGGAGCCTGAAGTGGGGGAATAGGCCCCATATAGGGAGTAGGAGGAATGGGAGCTGCATGAGTAGGAGCAGTCGCCGGAGATGGGAACGACAAGAGGGTGTTTTGGACCATGTCATCATCGCCGTCACCGCTGCTGCTGCTGTTGCTGTCTGAACTAGAGTCAAGCCCGCTCTCGTCAAAATCGCGATTGCAGTTGTGAGACATGGAAAGTGAATTGGACTGAGTGGCAGAGTCGGAGCCATGAGGGGTAGAATGAAATGGCCTAGCATCAGGACTGAAAGGTGGAACAAAGGGATCTTCGAGTGGAGTCGCCGTCCGGGTCATCGTTGATCCCCCTGAGTTGGAGATCCAGTTCAAATACGGTTGTGAGTTTGCCGTTGATGACGTTGCTGGTGCTGGTGCTGGTGCTGGTGCTGGTGCTGGTGCTTGTGTGGTGGTTAGAGCAGACAGAGGTGGCATTTGGGGTGGGACGTATGAGGGTGTGGGCGGCACAAAAGCCGGGGGATGAGACGGCGGAGCATATACGGGTGGTACAAAAGGCAGCGATGCCGGCGGCGCCGAAGTGGTAGAAGTGGACTCCCGAGTCTGCATGCCGCGCATGAGCTCGGAGAGTTCTCTGATCCCACCACGGCCCGTCCAACCTCCGCTTCCTCCTCCACCAGAAGCGTTGGCGTTACCCTGCGGCGGAGCTGGTGCCGATGTGCTCTGGACTCTAATCCATCCTGACGCGCCAGGAAGCGGTACAGTGGTGATCCCTTGACTGCTTGTACTGGTGGAACAGGGCCCTGCGAATGGGTAGTTATAGAACGGCAGATGGGAATCGTTCCCGGATGGAGGTGCCTCTGGCCTCGCTGTTGCGGACCTCTCAGCAGCACCTCTAGCTTCCTCCCAATCTTCATCGCTTTCCGTCTGTTCTTTGTCCCTCTCTTCCTCCCCCTCCTCCTCTCTGCTCTCTTCGTCTTCGTCTTCGTCTTCGTCTTCGTCCTCATCCTCACCTCGACGAACCCCAAGTGGTCCATTGCGTCCATACGGCCCGAAGCGCGCACGGTGTTCCACCTCGTTTCGCGGAATAGGGGAGGAGAGTAAGGATGGGGATGGGATAACGGGTGAAATGGTATCGCCTCTTCCTTGCCGCTGGTGCCCAGGTAGGGGCAGGGTGGGTTGTGTTGGAGGTGCTTGGGATGGCGGCGATTGGCGTTGGAGTGGTGGTGGTGGAGGAGGAGGAGGTGGAGGTCGCGGAGACGATAACGGCTGTAGTTGTGTCTGACGCGGGGAAGGAACGGGGGGAGAAGGAGATTTCACCGAGATGACGGGTGTAGGCGACAAGATGGGCGGTGGAGGGGCGAACAGAGGAGCGACAGGGGCCGACGGAGCTGCCGGTACTGGTGGAGGTAGACCGTACATGGCGTGCAAGGAAAGAGTGGGCGGCGCTGCGGATGGAAGAAGGAATGGTTGCGCTGGAACATATGCACTCGCCAACGGCGGCGGTAGAGCATACGCATAACTCGTATACGAGGAAGGGTTGGTCTCCCGCCTTGAATTGGCATCCAACCACTCCATCACCCTCTTCTGCCTTTTGTCGTCTGCAACGGTGCTCGGGTTTGGCTGGGTCCGTTCGGTTGGACCTGGACCCTGACCAGTGATGACCTCCTGCGTGTTTCTCCGAGCAACGGGTGGATTAGTCATCCAGTCTGCCAATGATGTGGGAGCGTAGGATGACGTAGATGCTGGGGGATGTGTCAAATTGATGGGGGGGGGCCTTACCTCGATGGCTGGGAGGGATGTGGATGGGTAGGCTTGCGTGTAATGCATATATGGGTATGGCGATGTGTATGGATATGGGTATAATTGAGGTTGAAGCTGAGATTGAGATGGCGGCCAAGACGGTGTCATTGGGGGAACGAGCGCGGCGGGCGCAGGTGTAGCAGCCGCCCCGCTCTTTAATTTGCCTTTTAAACGCTTCTCCCGGTTATCTTCCTCATCTGGAATATCATCGTACGCTTTGACCATGGCGACGACGTGCTTTATGCGTGATCTAAGCTGTGACCAGCGGCGGTGGTCGTAGGAAGCATAACCCATCGGCCAGCAATTGTCGACGAGCCACTGTTCAACGAGCTCGGATGTCCATCGAGTACCTGAAAGGTTTGTTCCGTTTCTGCATATGAGATGTAACTGGGATAATATAAAGCGGCAGGATATGTCGCACCTGAGGATCAAGCAAATGTCACCTGGGTCCGATTTGGTGTATCGGACGAGCTTGAGAGAGACTGCCCAAAACGGCGTGACGCTGACGAGTTGAAGACTGCCGTTGGAAGACTTGTAGATGGTATGACGGTCGATATTATTCGGTTGAAGGGCGTCGCAGTGGATGGGATCGTACATGATGTTGGTGATGGGGTCCAGGGCCATTGGGAGAGCAACGTCAGCGTCAGCGTTCATCCAGTCGAGTCCGAGGCCAAACTTGCGTGCGGTTGCAGCGATGCAGTCTTTGAGGCGGTCAATGGCGTCATGGATGCCAACCTGACGCCACTCGATATCGAAGGAGCGGGCGATGATGTCCACATCGCGTGTTTGCGTGCGTTTGACGTCTGGGACAGTGGGCGAGTCTGGTTCGGGCTGACGAAGCTGCTGCGGAAGGGGACCAGGAGACCAGCCTGGTGACAAGAGAAATGGCGGTGTCTGTGCTGCGAGTTTATCGAGATCTGGGTGGAGAAGCATGCAAGCGCCGCCGTGGACGACGAGACGGACAAGCCTGCGATTGAATCTTGCAGGCAAAAGGGTGGAGAAATGGTCGAGGATGGCGAAGAGCATTTCTCTCGTGAGCTCTCGGTCATTGTGCGGGGGCAAGGCGTCCATGGGACTCTGTACTAAACAGGGTCGGCTGCTTTGAACATGAAATCAGAGCGAAGGGTCAGTTTGAGGCCTCGCTTGACCGCCTGTCCGCTGTGCAGCACGTCTCTGTGCTGGAAGACAAGCAGACGGCCTTGGACAGGCTCGACATCGACCCAGCGTCGTTTGTCTCTGCTCCAGAGCCGCGTCGCCCCGCCCACGACCGCACCGCCGCCCAGGTAAATCTGCAGCGTCACGCGCGCCTCGCGGCCATCGGGCAGCGACACATGGCCGTCGCAGTGCTCCTTGAAAAAGTGCCCCGGCCCATAACGCAGAAAGCTCAGCCGCTCATTCACTCCCACAAGCCGCCACCTCTCCTGCTCCCCAGGTCGTCCTACCACCCGCTCCCACTTGCTCCCGGGTCCAATCTCAACCAGCTCACTCACATACGGCTGCACCCGTTCGTACAACCACTTGGCCACCTCATCGTCGAATCGCAGAATCCGCTCGCTGTTGCGGTATGACGTATCCACCAGCTTTTGATGCTCTTGCATCCCAAAATGCACCGCGGCCTGCTGCCACGCACTCTCGCCCTGCGGCCTGCCTGCGTGGCCATCCAAGTCAAACACGCCCGTCTCTGCAAACTGGACGAGCGCCTGGCATTCCTCTGGTGTGAACACGTCGTCAACAATCTTGACATAGCGGCGTCGCGCGGAATAATCCTCGGCGAGTGCAGTCCCTGCAAAATCAAAGACAGGCACTTGGCTAGGGTCGGCGTAGATAGTAGGCACGGCAACTGTCGACGGCCTGCGGAACCATGAGAAGAGCATTGATGCAGATTGTGCGTGTGACGGTTGCTGTGACCTCGTTGAAACCATCAGCCTTGTCCTCCCCTCCCGCTCCTTCCCTCCTCCCCTCCTTTCGTTATGGGCTTTTCTCACCTCAGAATCGGCCAAAAAGCTCCTCACCTCTTCAGGCGCGCTCAGACCACCGCATGCTCAAACGGTGGATTCACAAACCCCACTTTTGGCCAATCTGTCGACTCGCTCAAGCCCCTCAACATTTCTTGGGATACCACTTGCCTACTCAACGTCCAGTCTATCGACATCGTTCTTTCATCTCCAGGAAGCGCTCAACCCCTCTTGCAGGGTTGGCAGAGCGTCAACTTTGCCTCTGGCTACCGAGTCATCGAGCTCCTCCCACGCAAGTGGAACGACTCGGCTTCTCAACAGCTTCAACTTTCTCTTTACCAATCCGGAACACCCTCCTTCATGTCTCCCCTTCCTGCTGGCCCCGTCTTTACCGCAACCTACATTGCTCCCTCTGGTTCAGTTCCTGCCGCGGCCGACATGGGCCTCGAAAACGGCTCTTCCTCCTCTGCAGCTCAAAAATCTTCATCTCACGGGAAAACTGCCGCAGCCGTCCTCGTCCCACTCCTTCTCATCATCGCCAGCATCATTACCTATGTCCGCATCCAGCGTCGCCGCGGCAGAGAAAAACGCAAACGCTGGTCAGAAATGGTCGACAAGCGCATGTCAACCATATCTACAGATTGGAAGAGCATGTCTGTCGCGGGTGCCCAGGCTGCCATTCGCCAGTCCATCGCCATCAACGCCTGTGACTCGCCTTTCTCCTTTGGCGCCATCCGTCCGTCGAGCATAGCTGCTATAGAGCCCACCTCCCCGGACATGGCTCAAATCCGCCGGCCAGGCACAGGTCTTCGCAGCGCTACTCTTGCCAACTCCCTCGACTCGCCCGAACGCGTCTCCCGCGTTTCCTTTGCTGACACTGTCCGAGTTTCCCGCGTTTCTTTTGCCGCTGATCCGCGTCCTTCCTCTGATTTCCGCCGCACCGTTGGTTCCTCTCGTGCTTCCCGCGCCTTTCACTCTGCTTATGCGCCTCCTGTGCCTTCTCTCCCTCAAGTTCACAGCCCTAAGGAAAAGGTAAAAGACAATGATGAGGTGGATGTCAACATGAGTCCGCGCCAGGCCGCGGGTCCTATCACGCTTAGTCCTGAAGATATTCGTGCAAGGATACAATCTGCCAAAGTGGAAGAGAGCAACGACGACATTTTACCCGCTCTTGCTGGTACGTATCGAGGTTTCATACCAACTGCGTACTATACTCACCCTCCGCCAGTGATGCGCACAGGTTCTCGCACCTCTACCAACATTCAGTCCTGCCCGACCACATTTGCTCAAATCGAGGAAGAAGGCAACGGTGACGACTATCTCTTGCCGCCTTCTGTTTCTCGTAGGTTGCCCGAGTTCACGCACCTCGTTGATACCGACCTCTCCATCTTGCCTTCGTTCCCCATGCCCTTCCCTCCACCTGCCACCAGCGCTAGGCCCAGCGCAAACTCTAACCCACCGCGCAACCCCATCAAGCCCTCGCCCCTCACTTTGCCTGCTCCTCCCACTCCCACTCCGCCTACCACGCCTCCCATCACGCCTCCTACCATCCCAGCTCCGATATTGTCTACGTCTCCCGACGCCATGCTACGTGCTTATGCTGAACGCCAAGGTGCCAACAAGTCACCTGGTCCCACCCGATCTATCAACAACTCGCCCTTCCGCACGAGCCTGAGCCGCCACAACAGCCTTGGTACTACGGGCGGTAGCTTGCCGGACGAGATGCTCCGTGCGTATTCGGAGAAGAGGACTACCCCACCGTTTGTTGCTATGCCCACCGTGGGCGAGGGCGGGACACCGGACGATATGCTTCGCGCATATGCCGAACGCCGGGCTGCGCAGGCCGCTTCAAACACCAACAGTGGTTCATCGGGTGGGGGTCGGTTTGAAAAGCGGCCTTCGTTGACGTTTGGATCGCCTGGTGGACGGCTAGAGAAACGGCCCTCGTTTACGTTTGGACTCGTTGGTAAAAAGGGAAAGAAGAAGGATCGCGATAGCAGGCTGTCCGCCACCACGCCCGCACCTGCCACCGTGACCGCATCCAAGACGATACCGGCCATGTCGATCAACTATACCGTCACGACCGAGACCGAAACGGAGACCGAGGGCAATCTGGGTGCTGTCGACGAGATTGGCAACCAAGTTAGTGCGGGCAGTCTTGGAATGGGCGCGTACGGCGGTGCTCGGCACGCAATTGGCGAAGCGGGCGATGACCTGGAACACGCGTCTGGCGGGACTGCCTAAGCTCTTCGTTACTGTCACCTCCAAACTATCAATTCGACCCGTCCTCTATGTGGTTGTACAAAACCTATCTATACCTACTTGTCCCTTTGTCTCCCATCGTTCTGGTTTGTCCGTCAATATGCCCAGCTCGATGCCGGGCCGTTCGCCAGTTCTATAAAACCTATACCACAGATACTAGTCGATACGCATTCCACTGTGTGGCCTGGTTTGTTATTTTTATTATTGTATTCAACCTATGGTTTCAAGCGTTTCTTCAGCCTTGTGGTTGTAGGACATTATGGTTTGTACCCGTGTCATTCAGCTACGACCCCTGCCCACGAGAGAAGTTATAGATAAAGATATGTTATGAAGACAGTGGTGTTACTTTATGTAAAGAGGGAAAACATTGGGAGGATACTTCGAGCGTGTCCTATTATATATCTCTTACGGTGTTGGCTAGCACTATTTCAGGTTCATCCCTATATTTTAGGTAGTTTCTCGCATAACGTTTGGCTTTCCTGAAAACTGATTAGTACTTATATATTCTAGTCAAGAATGACGTCAGGTCTACCCTGGTACCGACTCGAATGACTTTGATGACGGGCCCCATACAATCAGCTGGTGTCACAAACATTTGTTGCTTGCACAGTGACATCGACTGATTCATTCGACTTGCTATTGAATCGGCAAACGAGGGTGAAGTTGGACGTTTAGGTGTAGTGATGAAATCATTGTGAGTTGCATTTTGAGCTAGCCCCGGCCATTGCCACGGGTATCCATTCGTGAGAGTCATTAAACAAGTGCCTCTATTGGTCCACGTGCCAATTGTTTTCTACTTGTCGGATCTCAAAGATGCTTTTCCGACGGTCACAAGGATCAAAATTACCAAAAATCGACCATCTGTACTAAGTGTAACGAAAAGGAGCTGCCCACACCTTAGACATGCACAACATGCCTAAGACGCACAGGGAAATCAGGCTCCTGAGCAGTAAGCGAACAGCAAACCTCCGTGAAGTGCATGAAGAGGCGAACACTTTTGCGGGATAATCGATCGGAATTACCGGAACTGATTATCATTTACAATTTTGCGTTACTCAAATTTAAGTCTGGTCAGCAGGCGCCTCCAGTTTGACCTTGACCCTCTATATTCACAGAATGTATACCAAAATACCGCGCATAAGTCACCACACGGCCCCGTCAATAATCACTTATGTAGCACCATTTTGGTTCCAGGCTTCGGCGTCCTATGATCAGCCATCATAAAATGGCGCGCATCAGGTTCAGCTCGAAAGCAGCAATCAATGCAAGATTTCTGTTTCTTGAAAGTCAAAGTTTGAATAAAATTTACGAAAAGAACCCCCCGTCATCTGTCTGGTGCACTTTCGGAGTTGTATATTCATAGTGAGTACCAGTGAGTGACAACGCAAATTCGGAAACCGTGATGGCGGCATTTCGGATAGGCCTGCTTACTGCACAGAGGCAACCCACGTGCCCGCCGCGTGCGGTTAATAACGTTGTTAACGTTGTCCTTCCACATCTGTCCCTTTAGATATGCTTTAGTGACAACCTCGACGTCTACCGACAGAGCATACATTCAGATACCTATCTCGCACGGGTGAGTTCTGTGACGACCAATCTATCCCATTGATGCTAAGTTTGCATGGTGAGAGAAGAAATTGGACGATCGTTCGGGAATCTAACTAAATCAGTCGTGCAAACGGTGGTGGCATCACTCTTGATAAACGAGCTTGACTTACTAGTTTTCGATCACCCGGCAGGGCTCACAAAGAGTGGGAAAGTCCTAAGAAGCCTGTCGTAACTGTACCGTTGGGGCCAGAATATAGTTGTATCGACACGAGGACTTGCAAACGATTTAGAAAGTCCGACGGGAGCTCTCATAAGGATCCACATCTCCGCCAGTTGACATCACCCTTTCATTGAACACACTGGTGGCCGTGACTGTTTAAAACCGCTCCATACTCTCATACTCTTTTAGTAGAAACGCTACTGCGATCCTATCATCGTACGATGATGTCGACTGGAACCCCCATACCCAAGCTTTCTATCCCACTTCAGGCATCCGCAACGCCACTTCTCAATGATCATCCGCCATCTGCATCCACGTCAACGTACGACAATTCACCGCATCCTGAAGAAGGTTCGTTGATATGTATCTCCTGTCATTTCGAATCTTTGACTCACCAAGTACGTCACAATAACTGTTACGATAGTTACCACTGTCAGCCATTCACTCCTAGCATTTGTTTTGCACTGAACCTTTGAAAGATGCATCGACGGCCATCGCCTCGGCGTACCCGCACATATCCGCCTGACTCTAAGCCATGCGACGGGTATGACGGGACATCTCAAATACAATCCGAATTCCCTAGCCTCGTTGCACAACTTCAGCAGAGGCATGGTCTCACGAAGAAGAAAGTATATGGAATAAAGCCACCTAGAACTCCGTTCTTCAGAGAACGGGATGACCCTCCGTTTGATCCTTATAGGAGGACCGCTCTTCCGTTTTCGGCGACAATAACGGATTCGTCCTTGTCCTCCCCGATCACCCTAACCCCAGGTGGCCGAAGCGTTCCTCTTTCCAGGTTAGATCGCGTAACTCGCCTGAATCACAAGAGCCCTACCGATACATCCTTACGGCGCTGGCCTCGATCTGCCTCACCGAATAGTCTGTCGTCTCCGGAACGTGATGCTGCAGCAACGCATTCACCCATCTCCGCCGTTAACAGAACGCATGTCGCAAAATATAATCCCGCCATGCCGACGTCTGCATCTGTTTTAGTCGTCGAGTCACCATATAGATCATTGCCGGCAGTAGATCAACAATTGACTTACAGCAATAGCGTCTACGAGTCGGGGACGGAGTGTCGCTGGGCCTCTTCGCAGAATGGTTACATACCCCAAAGTTATGCAACCATCTCTCACTCTCAACCTTACGACGACAACTTCTCATCAAACTTTCCAGCCAATATATACAATCAGACAACCACGGATCAGGATAACGCTTCCGCCTCTCAGTCACCTGGCGCTCCGATAATCAATTCGGCGGTGACCCTAGAACCTCTGGCAAATGCATCGTATCGCAGTCTCATCGCGAAATCAGATATGCCACAGGGGTCATCTTCGACATCCGCAACTTCAAATTCGAAGGATGACGAGCCTTTCACTTTTGGCCCTGAATATATAGCAGCAACTGCCGTCATGTTCCGTCAGGAAGTATTACCTGCGTATCCCGAATATGCAGGGCTCGCAGAACCGTATGCGCCGTTGTCAGAAAGACGCTTGGATGGATCATCGACCCAGAGCTTTGTGCTTGGATGTGATTACTCTACGCTGCCTTATTTGCCTCCCAGCAAAGCAGGTCAACTATATGCCATGAAGTATAGCATGGCCCGGCAACAGCGGCAGACAGCAGAAGCGAACCTTGTGCCAACGTCAACGTCAGATTATACGTCAACATCTATTTTGTCTTATCATCCTCCCTGTTCCCCAAGCAGCTCGTCGTTAACGGGATGGGCAGGATGAAACATGAATATCCATTTCTTGTCTCTGATTTCCTTTGACTCCAATTCCTTTATGGCAATTACTCACGCTTAATCATTAAGTTGCTGGATGATCTATTTGTTAGCTATTCTACTAGTATGCAGGGACTTCCGCAAAACACGTATTCACGCGTTGCAGTCAGCACGACGCATTCAATGATATTCCAACATGACGTTGAACGTTTCGAGTAATAAAGCGTGTATTATTGAGATACCTTACATGCGAGACGAATGACAAAATTGCACCCAAGGACATAGCAATGTGATAAATCACTGCGATTGCTCTGCATATATCTAAAAGCGATTAACATGTTTGTATCGCACAGAAGTTAGGTCAAGTACCTTGATGGTCTTGTCAGCACCTCCCGTTATGAGTCGTGTGCCAGTTTGATCAAATGTCGAACAAAATATGCCAGCCTCCGCTTCAAGCGACCCCGGTTGAGGTATATCGTCGAGATTCTGAAATGGAGTTCCAGTGTTGTAGTCCCAAAACGTTAAAGTGCCATTGTCAGCTATATATAAACGTCTTCGGACGGTCACGATTGCCAAGTCACAGGTAACGACGTACCTCCAGAGAAGAAGACACCTTCTGAGTTCACGGATAACGTGTTAACAATAGCATTATGACCGCTGAAGTTGAACACAAAAGTGCCTTCGGGACATTTCCATTTTTTGATGTTGTTCCCTCCGGCTGACCCAGAAGCAAAGGAGTATTCGGTTGGATGGATTGCCAAAGCCCGGACCGACTTTTTGTGATGCGTCAATGTCACCGTCGACTTCCCTGCAGCAAGATCCCATAATCTGAGCATGCTGTTCAGAATATGTCGGAACTTAAAGGTATGGACAATACCTGATGGTCGTATCCATACTGCCCGTAATGACTTGTGGATCAGAATCCTGGCACTTGACATCTGCTACGGTAGCCGTATGACCTGAGAGGACATGGATTTGTGCCTTCGTCCGCATATCCCAAACTCGCGCGGAGGCATCGCGACCGGCAGTGACTAAAACATCAAGTGTAGGATGGAGAGATAGCGTATATACACCGGAGAGATGCCCGTGATAATGACGTATCACTTTATTTGCTTCTAGATCCCAGCATTTTACCATCTAGATATAATTTAGCGAAGGAACGGTGGAGACGCTGCATTGCGCACCTTATCCTCACCACAAGAGAACAGGTACGGATGTCTTGGCGAAATTGCGAGTCCTCTGACAGTTGATATGTGGCCGGTCAACGACAACTTGAGTTCTCCCGAGGCCAGGTCCCATATTTTGATGACACGGTCACCTGCGCCTGTCGCAAACCACTTGTTCCCTGGTTCAACTGCAACACTTCTCACCCAGCCTAAATGTCCGGAGATAACGCGTACAAGTTTCCAGGGAGGGTGGTATGTCGGCCTGATGGTTCGAACAGTCTTGTGCAGCATTAACGCCTGCGACAGCTTGGTATTCGATGTAAACGTTGACGGTTGATAAGCAGGCGTCTTGTCTATTGTCGCGATCATGCGTGATGTATTGCTATCTGCCGCTGCAACATCCTAGTTCGCTAACTGTCATGGGAAGAGGAGATGCATACTCACGTCCTGCCGCAATCAATTTTCTCGTCTCCTTCGGTTTTGCCGGTCCAACAGGGCCCTGTTGCGCAAGCAATACTGCAGGCAGCTCTTTGCAATGCTGGTACTCATCTCTCATTTTGACAGAAAGACGCACGCGTGCACTGCTACGATCATCAGCAGACGCTATTTCGATGCTGATAACACGACTCGCCTTTTTTCGTCGTCCTGAGCGGTTTCATCTCGTTCTGTTGCAAATAAGGTATAGGTGCGCTTTGCGCTCTGTCTAAGCAAGTTTTCAAGGGGCGGAAGTGACATTGAAGATGTGTATTATTTGGACATATTGACGGCACGTTGGGCAGAGCTTCTCTCCATCACGCGTCCACAGTGCAGTTCCTCCTCTCTTAGGCATAGCTCTTATCGTCGTTACGTTCACCTCCTGTATTCCGTAGATAGTTGAGCTGTGGCTCAGTAGACGACATGACGCTTCCGGACGCAGCTGAGTTAAAGAAACTCGCAAAGCAGCTGCAAGCCGCCCCAAATCAGGTGGTGAGAAGGGTTACGCTCTACTTCTTTCTATTTGCTGATGTCTATTTTTTTTTTCAGGAGCTGATTGGTATATTGAAGATCCTGAAAAGTGATTATCAAGTAACAGAGTCTCTGCTAAGGGTGGGTGTTGCTCGTCAATTTTTATCCATGCTCATGATAGTGTGGGAACTGATGTTATCGCACAGGAAAGTAAAATTGGCCTCGCAGTTGGCAAACTCAGGACCCACGGCACAAAGGATGTCTCTGATTTAGCAAAAGAAATCGTCAAGAAGTGGAAGCATACTGTGGACAAAGAGAAGCAGTCGCAAGTAACAGCTCTCAAAGCGACGACGAATGGGAAAGTTGTGGATGCAGGTGCGTATATTCGTGCGAGTTTGTTCTCTGGTTTGACTGATAGCGGCATCTGATTTCGAGGCAAAAGATCCTCATCAGCAAGCTCCGGAGCTCCAGGAATGCCAACAGGAACAGTGGCCACCCGCTCAACCAAGACTGATAATATCAAAGGTTCCACTGGCGATACCACTAGAGATAAATGCATGGAACTTATCTATGACGCTTTGGCGTACGATTCCGGTGCTCGTACGTCCATTAAATTAAGCCCACGTTCCGAGGCGTCTTGATTGAGATGTTTATTAGCCGTCGAGTTGGTCCTCAAAAGAGCACAAGGCATAGAATCTGCAGCTTACACACATTTTGAAGGAACAACGGTCAACTACAGGGCAAAGATTCGCTCCCTCTTCGTCAACTTGAGGGACAAGAACAATCCTGGCCTAAGAGAAAGCATAGTAAGTGGAGAGATATCAGCAGAAAAAGTGCCAACGATGACAAGTGAGGTACGCCTCGTCCCCCCTCCCCCCGGTTTCTGGTTCTCATATTGATGTTTTTGTGCCAGGAAATGGCATCAGAAGAGCGCAAAGCAGCTGATAGCAAAATCAAAGAAGCCAACTTTTTCAAATCCCTTGGAGCAGAAGAACAACAAGCCGAGACCGATGCTTTCCAATGCTCACGATGCAAGCAAGTTAGTACCCTTCATTATGAATTATGAATAATGCTTATCCATCGACAGAGAAAATGCCGCTATAGACAAGCACAAACCCGTAGTGCGGACGAGCCTATGACTGTGAGTGATGTGTCATCTCTTATATTGGTTCATCTCTGATTATCGGGTTACAGACTTTCGTAACGTGCGTATCTTATTCATTAGCTTTTTTTTTCTAATTGACTAGATGTATTGCTCTTCTAGATGTACCGTCTGTGGCAATAGGTATGTCTGTCATATATTGCACCCTTACGTACTGATGGTTCGCTAGATGGAAGTTCTCGTGATTATATCATCCTCTTACATCCTTGAGCGCTTGCGGATTGGCCTTGCATTTTATTTATCGTTCTCATAGCACTACAAGGATGTTTCAGGACACTCTTATGTGCACTTCGTATACATTATAATACATGAATGTGATTGTTGAAAGTTGTTAAATAGTGATGCGACGAGTGAGAGATAGAGTGAGCGCGGGACGGAGTGAATAGCTTAGTATCACACCGGTAAAGGGGGCTAATGTTGCCCTTGAGATGATATTATTCCCCCTCATCTATGTGAGCTATATAGTGTCTCAACAGTCTCTTTTTTTTTTTCCACATAGAAATGAATCTATTGAAACACAAGTGCCAGAGGGCATAGAACACCTGGGCCACTGACCCATAAGTAACTAGCAACTAAGGAAATATCAAAGTGAGAGAGAGATAAACCATGAAAACAAAAGCTACTGAAAAGAAGCAATGGTCATTCTTTATACAGCTATCACAGCTGGGGGAATCAAATTTTGCATGTGGCAAAATCTGAGCAAAATGCATTGTGTGATGTTTAAATTTAGCTACCCATTTGTAAGGCTACCCATTTGTAATGGAGTAAAATTTAAAGTTTTAATTAGTATTTTTCATGTTGAGAGATGTAGGAGAAACATCACATTTTCCATGACATGAAACATAACAGCTCCACTCACTAAACTTATAATTTAGGTGTCATTTCACAATGGGCATTTAGTCATGTGCTATATGAATAATATGACATTGAATTTTGTGCAATGTAGAATATTCACAAAACTTAAGATTTTGCTATATGGTACATGATGAGCAAAACATATCATTTCACACCCAATAATTGGCAATGTGCTAAATGTAAAATATGACACAAGATTTTACATGATGAAATATGTTTAGAGAATTCATAGTTTTACTACATGCCATATGGTGGCACATGATCAGCACATGATAGCATACTCTAAGTGCACAATATGATACTCCAAGTGCATGATCAATAGTGCACTCCCAGCACATGATAGCATACTTTCCCAGCACATGATAGATAGTACACTCCCAGTGCACAATGATAGTGTACTCCCAGCACATGATTGATAGCACACAATAGCATACTCCTCAGCACATGATAGCCAATTGTTTAGTTTCTTGGATAGGTAGCTGGACAGATTTGTGGATGTGGACCTTGTTTTGGTGAAAAGGGATGTACCTCCTGCAGCTAAGGTTGTGCCTTCAATGGTTGATTGACATTTTTTTTAAAAAAAAAGAGAGAAAGGGCAGGGATGCACATTCTTTTGCTGAACCAGTTGCCACAGGTGTCTTGGAACATACAGAGGGTGGGGATGATTTCAAGAATCCACCATACCCAGGCAAGGATAAGCTGGTCAAAGATGGTGTTGTGGATGTTGTGGATGTAGCATCTGAGGTGTGTTATGAGCACAACTCACTCCATTCAATTTTCACAGTAACGATGTCAATGACACTTACGAAGATACAGACTAAAGGAGTCGGGATATATTTTTCTTTTCTTTTTATCTATTTCATTACACTCAAACGTTTAGACACAGGACTTAGGCAATACCATGGTTGCAGGGACTGGCTATATTAGGACTGCAACCCTTATAAGGAAGGTGGTTAGGTCAGCATCGGCTATGGGATTAGACCGAGTGCCGACTGGGACAATGGCCTGATGATGGGCCTAGGCTATGATGGATACATATGCCGAACGGCGCCTGAGGGGCGACATGGGAATCAGCTGAGAACGCAAGACAATAGTGTGGCCGCATATGGGAAGACAGTGTGTTGGTGTGGGAGGATGATCCCAGGAAAGGTCAGATGGGCGCAGATTGGCTGCTGTGCATTGATCCCAGCTTGAGGGACTTTAGCTGCATGCTGTCTGCACACAGACCAGGGAGAGGTATATAAGGGTTGTTGTCTTAGGTAGCAAGTCCCTAAGACTCTAGATAGTTTGTGTCCTAGACACTTCTTCTTGAGCAACAGTTTTCATCTTTGGCTGAACAAGCCATCTCTCATAAGTCTTTTGGGTTGTGTTTAGGGTTGTCCTAACATAATCTAGAGTCTTTTCATCTCTACCCTGTTGGTCTTACAGCACCGAGCATGCCTTGCTCGTCATTGCTCACAGCGCCAATGGCCTAGTTTCATATCTGAGAGGTAGTAACCATGCAGCCTGCAACCTCTCCAGGCGACATCGACTACGACACACATACTGTCGACAGGTCTTGAACAAGAGATCCTCAATATGCCCGTTGGGCCTGGTGACAAACCCTACTTGGGTGTCTACAAACAGTAACAGATGAGAGTACTAGCATTGCTGGGAGAGTGTAGGCAGGAGACCACAGATGCACCCCGGGTGTAGTACACTGTTATTGCTGAAAAGCTCAGGAATGAGTGAAGACACTCGATTTACGTTGTGTATCAAGGCTGATACCAAGTTCCTCTCATACTCCCTGTACAAGCAACCCTACCTGATTTCAGGTTGATAACTTGGCACAAAGATAGAGAGGTGAACTGCTGGGCACATGTATTTTGATAGCTTGCAGACCCACGACGCTGCAGACAGTAACTCCTTTGTTTCCCAAAGGACATCATCAACAGGTGCGGATTCCGAACTGGACAGCTGATAGAACGGACTGATTGTCAGTGGAGGGCCTGAAATCAGTTGAAGGTTTTTTACAGCAGAATTTACAATCAGGCACAATGCAGTGTGTGTTCACATACATCTTACCCCATGCCCAGGTGACACTCTTGGAGATTGGGTGCATCTTTGAGGTGGACTGGGTTACCAGCAGCAACATGGTCCAGACAGGACCTAGAGAATTTATTGGTGATACAGTCATTCACTGATACAACAACCATATCTGGTTATGGTGGAAATTGTCAGGACTGCCCTAGACACAACCTAAACGACTTGAGTGGTGACTTGTTAAGTCTGAAGCGATTCTGATTGCTCTGCAGCTATGTCTAGTGACAATAGACTATCTAGAGACTTAAGAGTCTCCTACTGTAAACTACAGCCCTTATATACCGCTCCCCTGGTCTGTGCGCAGGCAGCGCGCAGCTAAAGTCCCTCACTGGGGATCAATGCACAGCAGCTAACTTTGCGCCCATCTAACCATTCGTGGAGAGTTCCTCCCACACCCAACTCCTGGGTTGTCCGCCTGCAGCCTTGCTATTGTTCAAGCTTGTTGGCTGATTCCCATGCATGCCGTACCATTGACTTGGTACTCCTCGGCATTCCCATGTCGCCCCTCAGGCATCGTGCCGCTCATGATTCCTTTCATGGCGTAGGCCCATCATCGGGCCACCTCCTAAGTCGGCACTCGGTCTATCTCCATAGCCGATGCTGACCTAACCACCTTCCATATAAGGGCCATAGTGTTCGCACAGAGTTCCCATCCTAGTGGCGTCTCGTCCAGCCCTTGTATCCTATCGTTTGAGTGAAGTAAAATAGATAAAAAGAAAAGAAAAATATAGTCCGACTCTCCGAGTCCATATCCTCCTATCTTCTATTGACAATGTTGTCTTTTAGTGTGTATCTTCATAATCATCATTGTGTCGTTACTGTAATGGTTTTGAAAGTATGAGGTGTGCTCATAACAGAAATACTGGAAAGAGTCATGACGACTTGAGTGTGCTCAGGTGCAGATACTCCTCAGGCAACATGAAGCCAAACAGGAGTTAGAACAGAAAGAAGCCTGGGAGGCTTTACTTATGGAGAGAGCCACCACTTGTGCAGTCTTGAGAGCTGAGCATGCAATGCGAAAGGCAGAGAGGGAATACCAAACCCTCATAGAGTTATTGGAGGTCCAGTACAAAGGCGACACCTCCAACCCAATCTGGCTAGCCCTGGTCTCATCAAAATACAACCAGTGGCTCCTGTTAATAAACAACAGCAACAAAGCTATCCGACACTATTGGGTGGCTGTGGAATGACTACAGTGTGCACACCATGTACAAGAATTGTACGAGCATGAGGGCATGACAATGAGTCATGAGGACTTAGGGTTGTGGGTGCTTTTCTGGACTGTAGGGACTGAGCTAGGGACTGAACATGGGAGGGCCCATGACAGGTAGGGAGAGGTAGGGTTGGGTTGGGGATGGGTTGGGTTGGAGTGCAGACCATGGCATATGTGAGGTTCCAGGAACACTGCCTGTGGACAGTGGCAGACCATGGCATATGTGAGGTTCCAGGAACACTGCCTGTGGACAGTGGCAGACCATGGCATACACGAGGTTCCAGGAACACTGCCTGTGGACAGTGGCAGATCATGGCATATGTGAGGTTCCAGGAACCCTGCCTACCATGGCATATGTGAGGTTCCAGGAACACTGCCTGTGGACAGTGGCAGACCATGGCATACATGAGGTTCCAGGAACACTGCCTGTGGACAGTGGCAGACCATGGCATACATGAGGTTCCAGGAACACTGCCTGTGGACAGTGGCAGACCATGGCATACATGAGGTTCCAGGAACACTGCCTGTGGACAGTGGCAGACCATGGCATACATGAGGTTCCAGGAACACTGCCTGTGGACAGTGGCAGACCATGGCATACATGAGGTTCCAGGAACACTGCCTGTGGACAGTGGCAGACCATGGCATACATGAGGTTCCAGGAACACTGCCTGTGGACAGTGGCAGACCATAGCATACATGAGGTTCCAGGAACACTGCCTGTGGACAGTGGCAGATCATGGCATATGTGAGGTTCCAGGAACACTGCCTGACTCTGGCTGCTGACCATCCCATACATGATGTTCCAGGAACACTGCCTGACACTGGCTGCTGACCATCCCATACATGACATTCCAGGAACACTGCCTGACACTGGCTGCTGACCATCCCATACATGACATTCCAGGAACACTGCCTGACACTGGCTGCTGACCATCCCATGCATGACATTACAGGAACACTGCCTGACACTGGCTGCTGACCATCCCATACATGACATTCCAGGAACACTGCCTGACACTGGTGGCTGACCACATACCCAAGGCTCTAGGAACACTGCCTGGCCACTGACAACTGACCTTCAGATTGTTACAAACAGATCAGCTTCTTCCAGAGGAAGGTTCAACACCTTCCCATGCACATGTCAAACATTCCCCTTTCATATGTTTCCATTTGCAGTACTTACTTGATTTGTCTCATGTTGTGTATGTGTTATTTGTCTCACAATTAATGCTGTGCAGCTGTTGCCACCCACAGCAGTCACATCTCACATCTCCATTGTTTGTGCTTAGTAATCCATAGCATGACCCTTGCTGGACTGGTTCTGCACTTCAGAAATCAGAAATTTTGACATCAGCCAACAATGAAGACCACCAGTATGTTCAATGCAATTAGTTCATTCATTCTAAAGATGCTGAAATGTCCAGCTATAGGTGGATCATGATGGTTATGGATGATTTGATCTTGGAACAGTGTTTCCACACATATTAAGGCTTTGGCATATGCAAGGTTCCAGGAACACTGTCTGACATGGCATATGTGAGGTTCCAGGAACACTGCCTACCATGGCATATGTGAGGTTCCAGGAACACTGCCTACCATGGCATATGTGAGGTTCCAGGAACACTGCCTACCATGGCATATGTGAGGTTCCAGGAACACTGCCTGTGGACAGTGGCAGACCATGGCATACATGAGGTTCCAGGAACACTGCCTGTGGACAGTGGCAGATCATGGCATATGTGAGGTTCCAGGAACACTGCCTGACATGGCACATGTGAGGTTCCAGGAACACTGCCTACCATGGCATATGTGAGGTTCCAGGAACACTGCCTGTGGACAGTGGCAGATCATGGCATATGTGAGGTTCCAGGAACACTGCCTGACACTGGCTGCTGACCATCCCATACATGACGTTCCAGGAACACTGCCTGACACTGGCTGCTGACCATCCCATACATGACATTCCAGGAACACTGCCTGACACTGGCTGCTGACCATCCCATACATGATGTTCCATGAACACTGCCCAACACTGGCTGCTGACCATCCCATGCATGACATTCCAGGAACACTGCCTGACACTGGCTGCTGACCATCCCATACATGACATTCCAGGAACACTGCCTGACACTGGTGGCTGACCACATACCCAAGGCCCTAGGAACACTGCCTGGCCACTGACAACCTACCTTCAGATTGTTACAAACAGATCAGCTTCTTCCAGAGGAAGGTTCAACACCTTCCCATGCACATTTATACAGAAATTATAGCTATATATGTATAACCAAGAACCATTTTTTTTGAAATGTTTTTTTACCATTTGGAAGCTTATATATATACTATGTCAGCCCTGCAATAACTAAGAAATTGGTGGTCTAGTTCATGAGATATGGACACTACAATGTTCAGCCTTATTCTGGAGACCTTCTTTATTTGGTAATATGTGACATACATGTGACATGTGCATTTCCACCACAAAAGACTTGCATTTTCTCATCAAGAGGGCAGTTTGTGTGTGGCTGTACACATTTCCAGCTGACAGGAAGGATATAGAACAACAAAGTGGAGGGAACCAGCAACAGAGTAAGTCAGGTAAATGTATTATCCCTAGCTGACCACAAGGATTGTGGCACACATACACACACACACACACATATATATATATACAGTCCTCTCGCCCTTCCTATTTATCCTCTGTGAGAAACTGCCAGATGTTTGTCCAACCAAGAGAAACATCCACATCTTCATATGTTTTATTTTTGAGTAGGTCATCTTTTACCTGACTCCCAACATGCCTATCTTTGATCCCCCTCACTCATTACATGATGATGAATATAATTGCCATAGCACTGTAGCATGTTCGATTATAAGACTTTATTATTTTTTAATCAATCATGTATGCTTATAGCTATCCTTGGAATTGTATGTATCCATATATTGTGGGCATTGTCTGCTATCATATTTTATACCCCCAGCTACATGTGTGCACTCATGAGCTAAAAGATCCATTGAAAGATGGTTTGTTTGTTCCCTGGTGACTGCCATACAGTTGCAGAGTATACACTTGAAAAGATACCTGGGTATGTTGGCAAACCAGAGGCATGCTAGAAGGTGGAAAGGGGCAGGTATTGGGACAGTGGCATGACAGGGGATAGTGGCAGGCAGAGGGCACAGGGTGGTGGTGGGCAGAACATACTAAGGGTGGTGGGCAGAAAGTACTAAAGGTGATTTCCAGGAGGTGGCCAAAAGCAGAAAGGGGTGGCAGCTGGTGCTGGCAGAGAGTGGTTGGCAGAAGGCAGTGGTGGATGCCAGGATGCTGGCTGGCAGAAGAGGGCAGGCAGCTAGTAGCTGACAGAGCAAGGTGAAAAGGTAGTGAATAGGAAGATGAAGGCAAAGGTCAGAGAGTGGCAAGAAAGGTGGGGTGGTAGAAGGTGCCAACAATGGCAGCAAGAAGAGGTGGCTAGCAGAAGGTAGCATTGAACAGCAGGTCACACAACCTGTAAGCACAAGCCATGGATGTATCCAGAGGGTGCACTGTGGTTGCCATGTCAATACTGTCAGCAATATCTAACCCTCATCTAATTGTAGCTTTCACACATCATGATACTGTTGTGATTGTTACAAGCTCACATCCAGCAACTAAACACACCAGCCTTGCAAAGAGGAGAGAGATGAGATGAGAAATGACTGTATTAGTTGTGAAAGCTAATGGAAAGCTCAGACATGCACACAGGTAAATGACTTGTATTTTCTACCTAACAGAAAGCTATTCCATTGTGTAAATACAGATGTTTCAATACAAATACAAGCAGTGTACCTCAGACATGTGCACAGGCAAACAACTGAGGTGAAGAAACAAAATATATGGAAATATATACTCTGCAGTACAGTAAGGTGCAGCCAGTGCCCAGATGGCCCACACACTCGGTAATGGCTTGCAAAAAGAGAAATACAAGGTCAGTATGGCTTCAAACACATATGGTATATAAACAAAACAATGGTACATATCTTGACAATAAGAGAACAGGCTTGTGATTGAGGGAGGTGCTCAATCACGAGGTGGTGATGATGTTGAGGGCTTGGGACTTGTGCACCTGTGATTCCAACATTAGTCCTACTGCAAAAGGTACCTTACATGAGCATAAGAGAAACCATCTTGAGCCTTGGGGACTCAAGATACTACTGGTACCCTACTTATATACTACTCTAGGAAGTCCCCTGGTACTACCTCAGACTACTAATACCCTACATGTCCCCATGCCCATAGCTGTGTCATACTGCACTTTGTTTAACAGGTGCCATGTATTTCCTGCACTCTCACATCAACCTATTCCCCATATGGCTACTCTGGTCATGCCTGTATCCCTACTGGACCTCCCTGGACTGTTCCAGACCTCAGGTCTGTGATGTGCTCATATGTGCCCATGTGTACTCAAGACTCCTACCTATCCAAGGTCAGCAAGTCATGTCTCCCTTATTGAGTGTCTGTATCTGTGTCCTTTGCCTGTATCCCTAAGCTGCCATGCTCCTGTCTGAGCTGCTGAGTCTCCTATGGATGATCCCCAATGTGCTAGTCCTATGCACTTCACTGTTGGGTCTCCATGTTGTTGTATATTCCAGTGTTGCTGTGTGTGCCTGTGAGCATGCCTTGTATCTGTTGTGCATTTGAGCACTGCCTTAGTGTCTGAACTCCCTACCAATACTTCAGATCTTGTCTAGGCCTGCCTGTGTCTGAACTGCACCTGGAGTTGTCACACAACAGTTATGAAAGAACTTGTATCTCAGGATATTATTTGTTTATATGTACATGTTTTTATACCATGAATGGGGTCCAAATTGACCTTGCTACAATTTTCATTAATAGAACAGATCATGAATCTTGTCTTGTATCTGAATATCAGCATAAGTTGTCACACAAGAAATTAAAAAATGGTTTTATCTCAGCAAGTTCTTTGTTTATCTATAGTTTTATACCATATTGAGGATCAAATTTATCCCCTCTACAAATTTTGTTAGTAGAGCATGTCATGAATCTGACTCTTGTGTTTCAAATTGTTTTAGCTGTGCTTAAAAATGCAATTTTGAAATTATCTTATGAAATACTATGTTTATACATATTTTGATTTCATATCTTTGCTCAAAGCCACTCCCTCTACAGTTTTTGTTAATGAGTCATGTTATAATTCTCACATTATAAAACTGTGTGACATGAGGCATTGTGGTCACTGCTAGTGAGTGACTAGAGTGGCACTGTGGCACACAGTGGTGGGGCTGAATAGCCAGTGACTAGTGACACACAGCCACACTGTTTCCGGCTGTCTGGTGACCAAGTGATGAGTGATGCACATGCTGTTTCCTGCTGGCGGGAAATGGCGTGGCTGTGTGGTGACCTGTAGCCAGTGACAGTGACGCACAGCCACGCCACTTCCCGCCAGTGGGAAACAGCATGGCTGTGCATCACTGGTCACTAGTCACTGGCTACAGGTCACCGCACAGCCATGCCACTTCCCACCAGCGGGAAATGGTGTGGCTGTGCATCACTGGTCACTAGTCACTGGCTTCAGGTCACTGCACAGCCACGCTACAATGCCAGCAGGAAACAGCATGGCCATGGTCACTGGTGGTGAAACCACACAGCTATGCCTCTTCCCCAGGCGACTTTGGCAAAGTCTTGCCCCACTGCAAGTGTGTGTCTCCTGCTCCCTTCACCATTGTCTCACTCCCACAGATCTGCATTGCCTGGCATATCGTGGTGTCGCAAATGAGGTCTCAAACAGGGCCTCCCCATCCTCGTTCCCTCTGTGTTGCCCAGCATCGCCCCAGTGCAAGTACATGTCTCCTGCTTCCCTCACCATCATCTCATTGCCACAGATCTGCATTGCCTGGCATATTGTGGCGCAAACGAGGTCTCGAACAGGGCCTCCCCATCCTCGTTCCCTCTGCGTCGCCCGGCATCACCCCAGTGCAAGTATGTGTCTCCCGCTTCCCTCACCATCGTCTCATTGCTACAGATCTGCGTTACCTGGCATATCGCAGTATTGCAAACAAGGTCTTGAACAGGGCCTCCCCATCCTTGTTCCCTCTGCATCGCCCCAGTGCAAGTACATGTCCTGCTTCCCTCACCGTCGTCTCATTGCCACAGATCCGCATTGCCCAGCATATCGCAGTATCAACATCATCGCAAATGAGGTCTTGAACAGGGCCTCCCCATCCTCGTTCCCTCTGTGTCGCCCAGCATCGCCCCAGTGCAAGTACATGTCCTGCTTCCCTCACTGTCATCTCATTGCCACAGATCCACATTGCCTGGCATATCGCGGTATCAACATCATTGCAAATGAGGTCTTGAACAGGGCCTCCCCATCCTTGTTCCCTCTGTGTTGCCTGGCATCACCCCAGTGCAAGTACGTGTCCCACTTCCCTCACCATCGTCTCACTGCCACAGATCTCTGTTGCCCTGCATATTGTGGTATCAACATCATTGCAAACGAGGTCTCGAACAGGGCCTCCCCATCCTCGTTCCCTCTGCATCGCCCCAGTGCAAGTATGTGTCCCACTTCCCTCACCGTCATCTCACTGCCACAGATCTCTGTTGCCCCACATATCGTGGTATCAACATCATCACAAATGGGGTCTTGAACAGGGCCTCCCCATCCTCATTCCCTCTGTGTCACCCGGCATTGCCCCATTGCAAGTGCATGTCTCCTGCTTCTCTCACTGTCGTCTCATTGCCACAGATTTGCATTGCCTGGCACCACAGTATCAACACCATTGCAAACGAGGTCTCAAACAGGGCCTCCCCATCCTCATTCCCTCTGTGTCACCTGGCATCGCAGTACCAACATCATGGGTTTGCCCAAAGTAACATGCCATCCCCATCCTGCGTTACTTGGCATCATGGTACCAACATCATGGCTTTGCCCAAAGTAATGTGCCATTGCTGTCCTGTGTCACCTGGCATTGCAGTACCAACATCATGGCTTTGCCCAAAGTAGCACACCATCCTTGTCCTTGTTCCCTCTGCATTGCCCACATTGTGGTATCAACATCATGGCACCATGGTATCAACACCATTGCAAATGAGGTCTTGAATGTCATTGTTCCCTCTCATCCTGTTGTGTTTGGCCCAAAGTAGTGCACCATCATCAAATCTGCAACTTCAAACTGTAAAAACACTGTTGGCTTTTTCATGTAAATCCTTCAGATCACAACAAAATTCATCAATTACACCTCATTCTGTACATACCTCCTGACTAAATAAAATTTGAATACATTTGCACAGCCACATATGTGGGAATTGCTGATTCATGAGGGAACCAAGGCTTTCTGTCCTTATCTTCACACCATCAACTGCACTCAGCTGTAAGCTAGGTTTTTCCATGTATAGCTAACCATTGAATCAATCAAATAGCTGCCCTACAACTCATCTTTACATAGATCACCCTCATCTGATGTGAGTCAAGTGTCTTATGGGTTTGGGTGGGGTGGGTTAAAAAAACTGTTTACAGCAACATGTCTGCAACAACTTCAGCTCCTTCTCGCTCCTCAGCTGTGTTTTTGGCATCATTACCCTGGTTTACTGATGCAATTATCAAGAATCATGAACTTCTTCCCACAAGAAAGGAAGAATTTGAGGTCTGTTAAAATTTCTTCTCATTTGCTAGATCCTGACCCAACCAGACCTTGGTCAATAAAGTTCTGGAAAGAGAGAGTGAGATGTTTAATGGAGTTTTCCTGACAAGTGCAGAGGAGAAAAGGCAATTGCCTTATTATTTTTCATCCCTCATTGGCTATAGGGTCAAGTGGGTGCCATATGAAATGAACAGGAACAGGGTGCATTTTTCCAGGAGTGTTAACATGCTCTTGAAATATCGGCTGTGTGACATAATCACATGGGTATACTATTCTCAATCAAGTGGTCCAGTGCCCTTGCATGCAAAACTTGATTTCAAGGCCCCAGAGAAGACAGTAAGTATTCTTCTGCCATTGTTTAGATATCTTTAATACCCATGCTTTCAAGTCATTCCATTTGCTGGAAAGCATAAGGGCAATCATTTCCAGAGCACATGAACACTTTTTCTCACAAAAAGGAACAAAGACTATTGGGGCTCATTATGGTGAGGTTGAGGCAGGAACAAGGCCTGGCTTTTCCAATTGTCTGAGGCAGCTGTGGCAACGCTTTTCTGCTCTGTCAGACAAAGCTGCCATAATCATCATACGTCAAAATGTGCTGCTGGCAGCTTATCATGTCAGATGCTTGCTTGAGGTGAGTTTAGTCTTTATCTTTTCTTTCATCATTTGTGCAATAGTGACACTCAGTTAGGGAAATGATGACTTAATAGTGCCTCCAGGTGTGCACAAAAAGATGAATCACAGTTGTGGCTTCCTCTGTTCCTTTCACTTTCAATATCACCACTTGCACTTCTTTGTGCCATTCAATGGCACACCAGAGATTTCAGCAGGCCTTCACTGCTTGGGGTGGGCTACAGGGTTATTTTAACCATTTAAATATCTGAACTATCAACACAGATTTGGCAACGACTTGGAAACTCAAGACCCAGTACAATAGCAGAGCTTGAGAAACAATTGTGGGAGGTGATTTTCTTGATTGCAAGAAATGATAAGGATGAGGAAGAAGCCTTAGTGGAGTTTCTAACCATTGCAAGGGAAAAAGTGGAACATTTATCAAACTCTGATGATCAATGGTTTCAGGGGGGTAAGTTATTATTACTCCATCTGTAGGGAACTATATTAATAAACATTTGACAAAGATGATAATCAGACAAGGGATCCAACATCTGGGCAGAATACAATTGTTTTGATGGAGGAGTGTCCAGCTTGGTGGCCAGGGACTTTGAACAAAATTTATCTGCATCCCCATTCACCTGAACATAATTCACCAATGGGTGATGAGAATGTAATGGAAGTTGATGAGGGGCAGGGTGTTGGTGAGAGAGATGTTGGGGAAGTTGAGATAAGGGAGAGAGGCAGTGAAAATAAGGAAGAGCACAGTGAGGAGGGAGAGGAGGAGGAGGAGGAGGAGGAGGAGGAGGAGGAGGAGGAGGAGGAGGGAGAAGAACAGGAGGAACAGGAGGAGGAACAGGAGGAACAGGAACAGGAACAACAGGAACAACAGGAACAGGAGGAACAGGAGGAACAGGAGGAACAAGAAGAACAAGAGGAGAAAGAAGAAACTAGGCAGGATGCAGCAGCAGAAGAGGACATCATGATGGAGCATCTTTTGCAAACAGCATTTGCAGAACAATTTCCATTCAGGCAGCAAGGAGAGGTGGGTGGCACCACCTATAGCATACTGGATCACTGACTGGTTATCAGTATCAAGATGATGAAGATGTTCCCATGGGGAGCCCAAGTGGAGAGGATGATCAAAATAGCCCACCCTCACCTTATGTTCCACCTCAACTGATAACAAGTTCTAGGAGATCTATGTCTCCTCTTACTTCTTCATCCTCAGAGTATAGTGAGGATCTTGAATTTGACACAAGACCTGGTGCAAATTTGAGGGTCACAAGATCACATGCATCAACTTCCAAAATACATGCAGTGACCAAACAGAAGATTGAAAAGTTTGAGGAGGGTAAGCCTTCAGGATCCCAGAACAGAAGGCAGGGGAAAAAGACAATTTTTCCCAGTCAGATACAAGAGATAATAGATCTCACAAAAGAATTGGTGAGTTATATGTATGTCTATTGAATTTGGTCTGACAATCTTTGAACTAAAAATATTAGGTTGAGCCTGAGCAATCCTCAATCCAGGATACTCCAATTCAGCGGGTTGATTTGGAAGAACTAACTTTGTATGAGGGAAATTGGGATACTTTTCACCCCTACAAGCCCTCACTTGGGGTAAGAAAATTTTATCTTCCAGTAACTATTTACAAAAACCTGAACTTTAATCAGTCACATGCAGATGGAGATTTTCTGACAAGTTTGGCCAAGGCTGCAATTCCTAAAGGGTCAGAAGAGGATTATGCCTTCATTGTCCTCACAAATACAGTTTTTAAAAGCAAGTCACCAGAAGAGATTCAGGATATCTTGGTGGAGAGAAACATTGTGGTGAAGGAAATGGAGAATGAGGGGATAGCTTTTAACAGAAGAGGCTTAGAGAGGCTTGGAAGTTTAGATGCTGTCAGAACAGTTCAAGGTAAGATGATTTTCCATCAACAAATATGGTCATGTACTAATTAGGGATAGACCTATCAATTTCACCAAATGAAGATGGATTGGCCTGTCGAGTCACAAATGGTACTCTAAGGAATCTCTTATTCCATTCCAACCACCCCCAAGGTCGAATTTTGAATGCCCTAGAGTTCCCAAATCCAAGTGGCTGTACAGAATCATCACATATGGTTTCCAGTGATTCTGTAGCTTGGGTCCATACCATGGACAAGCCATATTGCAGGAAGGACTCCAAGGACTCTGAGAGGCCCAATTCTGATATCAGGTGGGGTCTGGCAGCAACAGCTGGTGCCATAACCCATTGGCATGTGGATAGCAATGGGTTTGGAACATATGTTGATGTCCAGACAGGAAAAAAGTGGTGGGTTGTTGCAAGGGAAAAGAGAAGGGCACAATCATTTGGTTCCAAAAATTTATATTCCACATTTGACCCACAGGACATCAACTCAAACCTGTGGGAGATCCATGCTGTGATGCTGAAACCTGGTGACAGGCTGTGAGTAATGGTCACAATTGTCCACCATCTGCTAATGGCCCTCATGTCCTAGTTATATGAGGCCTCATACACCACATGCTGTGGTCACTGTCGAGCACAGCATTTGCTTTGGGGGACATTTTTATTGCTCTGGAACACTAAAGGAGACCTGTATAGGTCTTCTGCAGACATTTGTTGGTTCCCAGCTGCTGACAAATTCTGATAGCTGGAGCAGCTGGAAGTTGTTCCACAGAATGGTCCTTTACTATCACCAGGTTTTGGTGGAACAGTGCCATGACCCAGGTGAGTCTTCAAATAAAGATGAAGCCTTAGTTCAATAATCTCATCATTTGCAGATGTTGACAAGGCACATGTGCCAAATGTCACCAAGCAACATGGACTTATAGGTTTGGTCCTGTTTTGTGTGGTTCTGGAGCTCTCAAATGTGCTCCATCCTGGTTCATATGATGATGATTTCAAAATGGGAAAATGGGAGAGAGTCCTTCTCATTGATTCCAGGAAACACTCCAGGCTTCTCATGACATGGCTCCAGGAACACTGGGATGTTACAGTGACTCCTGCATCTGATGCTGCAACACCTATTGCAATAGATGTTTTTGATGTTCTTCTTTGGCAAGTGGCCATGACCTTGGCCTCCTCCATTGAGGACAATAAAGATCACCTCAGGCCATTTCTTACTCAGTGCACACCTGATAGGGTGGCCTGTGTGCTATATGACACATTGTTGCAGAGGGAATCAAGTGAGGGCTGGAAAAACAGGGGCAATATTCTTGCCCACAGCTATGATTGGACAGGTGGTCCACTTGTTATTCAACCCAGGTATGGAGCCACAACACCATCTGCCAGCACAGAAACTGGGTCTACCATTGGAGATGTTCATATTATGGATGGAAAGGAGCCCCCCTCATTTGAGAAAGACATAAATATGGTCATGTGGCTTCAGAGGGGAAACAGAAGAAGGACAAGGGATCAGGAAGAAGAAGTAGCAAGTGAGTAAATAACATTAAATCTTCCTGCATTCAATCACTTATTACAAAACTAGCTTCAAGACAAAGGAGGAGGCTTTGAAAGTACTTGGGAGGATAGGGACAAGTATAGGAAGTGTGGGACAAGTGTCAGATGCAGTGTCCAAAAGTGCAGCAAAAGGACTATGTCTGTAAAAAAACACAGAAATCAATTCAAGTGTAATAATAAGGATTATATATTTTGTCAGATATCAGGGAAATTCTGGTTTGTTATAAATGCTAAGATCATGAGAAAACAACTGAAAACAAAACAGTAGCTATAGGCTCAATTGATGAGTCAGAGATTAGGACAAATGTAGGTCGTGGCTATGCATTTACTGGGAGGCTGCCTCTGCCCTTTGATGAAATGCCAAATCCTGGGGGCACAATGAGGCATTTTCTCAAAAGTAATCAACTTAGCTTCCAACAACACTAATCCAAGGACAGGAGTGGTGAGTAACTAGTTTCCTCCACCAGAAAATGGGAGCTTACAGCAGATACAGAATGCACATGAAATGAAGACTCTAGCCTCCTCATTATACCATTTTCATCATATGATCAGACCTGAATTTGAGATGGCTGAATTTGAGATGGTCATGCCTGCCTGCTTTTCCTGCCATCTGTAATAGATGTTTCTGTCATATGGAGTTGCTAGACAGACTATTGTGTACTTATTAATATTTGTTTTACAATGTATTGATATATTTGTTATGTTCAAAATAAAAAAAGGACCACATTAATCTGAATTTGACTTCTTCCATGGTGGTTGCAACAAGACCAAGAAATAAGCAGCCTCAACAGTCATCAAGGAGAAAAGGGAGACAGCAGAAGCCATGGGTGCCCAGCAGAAGCAGGTTTAAAAAATGTCATCTTTTGTCAAGCCATATGATTGAAGATGACAGAGATGGAAAAATAAGGACAGTCTTTCCAGGCTCACAGTATGTCCGATCTGTTAACTTTAAGCAGTATAATATAATACTTTCTAGCATCATTGTGCAGCCATGGGAGAAAGGCATGGATGAGGATGACATTCCTAGTACTTATTGGAATGCAGTTGTAAAAGACATTAGAAAAGGCAAGAATGGAAGGGTTTGGTTTAAAATCAACTGGTTTTACTGCAAGGAGCATCTGTCTCAACCTGGAATTCTCCAGGAACAATGGTTAGTTACATATATAACATCAATGTATTACTTACCAATTACTCCTAGCAATTTTATACTTTGCAACATGGAAAAAAATGAGCTAGTACTTTCTGACCATGAAGACATCATAGATAGCACATCAGTCATTGGTTAGTGCTAATATTTTGAAAGTTTATTGCTTGGATAATTAAATCCAATCAGGAGTTCAAACCATAAGTCATCTGGATGATTCCAATCCCTATCATGCTCGTATTTCAAGTGATAATCTCTTTTGGTGCATTAAATTGGATGCCAAAAATGGCTTACTACAGGTACAGTTTGTTAACCTGTATAAGATGAGGATAATAACTAATAAATCTGGATCAAGGATACTAATTTCACCTGCACCTGTAACATGATTTATAGTCCAAGCCAAGGCAGGCAGAGGTTTTGCACACAGTGTGGGATGTGGTATCATGAAAAGTGCATGCAACTTATAGAAGAAGAAATTCAACTGGAGGGGACAACTGAATTAGAGAAACTTTCCAATCTACCTATTGTCAGAGGATGGAGTGGTCAAATTTATTCAAACTGGGAGCTAACAGGTACTGGCCACAGAGTTGCAGCCATCAAGGAGTGGCAAAAAACAAGAACCACACCAAATAACTGGAGAAAAAAAGTGAATGAGAAATGGGTTGATGAAGTGCTTGCAAGGAAGTGGGCTGCTTATACTTGTCCTGGGTGTGGAAAACAGCATTAATCTTTAGAAATATGTATTTTATAAATTTAAATGGAGTGCTATGCTAGTAATAATGGGTTGCAATAATCAGGTTGGTTATCTAATAATAAAAGCCTTTGTAAAGGAGTCCAAGGCAAGTATAACCTGCCTGGATGTTTGTTTATCAAAATTTCTCACAACAATTTGCCCAATCTTGCCAGTAGATGTTACAAATAACCTCACTACTTGAGGATACAGTATTTCTTCCTGATTCATGTCAACCATAGGTCAGAGTGAACCATAAAAAGCCACACCTCCTTTGCCATTGAAGCAATGCTATTTTCAATTAGGAAGTCTTTTGCCTGCAACTTCATGACAAGCTGCTTTATCTGCTTATCAATTTTTCCACTGTTTCCATTTTTCAGTTGCTGTAATACCTCCTGGAAGGGCTGCAACTCCTCAGATAGTTCTTCAATCTTCAATTTTGATCTAAGCTTCTTCCTTGGAGAAAAGTCCATTGATATGTCAGAAGCTGAACTATCTGCCAATGCTGGAGATCTCTTTTGTCTGTTGACTCTGATTGGCCCAAATGCTCCATCACTGTCATTGCCTTGCTGTGGTGTTGGATGAAGCAAATGAGATGGAAGAGACTGTGGACTTTCATTGGTAGTGGAAGAACTGCATTTGGGTGCAACACTTGAACAAGTAATTACTGGAGCACCTGAGAGAGGTTTGTTGAATGGTGTGAAATTTTCCTCTCTATTTGTAGGACTTGAGTGGTGTACTAATGAAGATCCTGACCAAGGCTGATTGAGTGAAAATGACAAGGGACTTGGCTCCCTAGGTGCAGGAGTGTTGAATGGCAATGGCATTGGAATTGGATCCTTAGGTGGAGGTCTTGAATGATTTATTAATAGGGATCTTAAGGAATGGCTGACTGGTTTATTTGTCATGGACAAGGTGAGTGGTGTCAGAGGTGGAAAGAAAGAGTATATATTGTTTTCTTCAACATCAACATATAAGTTTTTGACAATACCAGTGTCAAAGAGGCCTTACGTATATGTAACTGGTCTATCTCAAGTGGATGAAAATCAGATGACACCTTATTCCACTTGAAACTTGCTAAGAAGGATAAGATATTGATAGTTTATTATTGATTCATGAGATCACATACATTTGTGCCCAGAATTTGACATGATGCAGAAATCAGAAAGTAAACATAATCACATGATCATGGTTGTTAACATAATATGTCACAATATTGGGACAAACACAATGACCTTGTTATTTCCTTGCCAGGGGTGCTCTGGAGGGGCCCAGAGTATGCTTATCATGTGATGGAACTGTAGTATGACTGGAGGTTCACATTATTCCTTTCACTGATCCCATACTTTCAGTATATTATTCAGAGAAGAGAGCTTTCATCAACTTGTGATTGATTAAACAATACCTAATTCACTTTCACTGTGTGGTGAATAAAGAATTGACACTATATGGATTAGATGGATCATGCTGTGCCTATTCTCTGTAACCTGATGCACAATTGTAATTTTCCTTCCTATTGACTGATAATCAATTAATCAAATAAATGAATCTCTGCAATGCTGATAACCACTACATTACTGGATCTTGAACTTCCTTAACTTGATGGATTATATGAAAAGTGATTTCTGTCCTACTAAAGCATCCCTGGCACAAGATGTGACTAGGCAGGGTGGTCTAATTTCCCCAATTAATCAAGTCCACTCTTATCATGCATTCATATCACCTTTGTTCATCCTGAAAGACTCACAAATCCCCAGTGCAAGCTGTCCTCACTTCCATTGAGAGATTTAATTGCCACACTCAACACTTTCAAGTGTCCAGGGCACAGGGCTGTTGTTTAATTTAGTCATGTGATGCCCAAACAGTCACATATTTCTCTCTCCTGGACAGTCATGCATCCTCAAGGCTTTGCAATGTGCAACCACTCCTGCCTCCACTCACAAAAAGCAATGCTACAATCAAGAAGGGCTGATGCCTTAAAGCTTTGCTATATTTTTCCATATCCTCCCTCTGAAGGAATCCAGCATCATGTAGATAACCCATTTTTTCATCCTCTCTGTGATGATGGCTGCAATGCTACACATGGTCCAAAGTTTATTCAAGTTGGAATTGATAATTTTACATTGCAGTACTGGTTGCCCACTTTACTCTCTCAATCCATGTGTCCACCTGGATATGAAAACTACAATATATCACTCCATGGAAGTAGGCCCATTCCAGGATCTTGGGTTGAAGAACCAGATGCTCAAAACTTCCCCAATGACCAACAACATGGTAAAACTCAGTGCAGCTAATTTAAAGCATTTTTACTGATTACCTTCCACATCTTAGTCAAACCTGTGCTGATTCCTACAAATGACAAGAGTAATGAATTACCTTTTGAGCAAACTTCTGATACAGGAGATAAGAGCAGTGCTCCAGATATTTCTCCAAACATGGGGACCAGCACATTATGTTATCTACCTGCATTTAGTGAATGTGAGGAAATTGATGGATAATTACTTGACATTTATCTTCCTTAGGTGGTGATTTTGGGGCAATTCAAAATCCATGCACACTTCAGATTCCAGCCAGAAAATTGAATGTCATAATTGTTGAAGATCCAGCTGTTCATATCAAGAAAATTGATGCCAAAAGTGCCCAGGACTCTCAACTATTTGTATCAGTGACAGGAAAAGATGAAGCATGTGAAAATATAAAAAAGGCATTCCCAGAACTTTTGCATAAGACTGAGTCTGATTGGATAGGATATGAATGGGTCAGTGGGAACTCACTTTTGCATCATCAGACTAAGATCATTTTAGCTTGTACCTGCTGTTTTCATGTATAATTCTGAAGGTGTCTTTGAATGGGATGCACATTGTGTGACATGGAAGGATTTTTCTTGTGCAATCCTCAGAAAAGAGGGGTATATATGGGATCACTGTTTGAATGCAGATCTCATTTTTGGTGGCCTTGATTTCTCCCAAGACTTTATGTGAGATTGTTCAGCAGAATTCCACTCATGAATTCACCAGCTGCAGGGATTCAATGCATAATTATGGGTTATGTTAAGAATGTATGATTTCTATTTTCTTTTTCTTTTCTGTAGTTACATAAGCAGCTGTATAAGGAAAGGGACATGAGGCTAGAGGTATATAAGTAGGGCCTTCAGAGCCATAGTCTTTAGCCTTAAGATAGTCTGTGTCGCCTACACAGCTACTAGGTGCTCTATAAACAACTCTTTTCATCCTTGTCTCCAACCTTAGGTTGTGTTAAGGCCTCATCTTGACATAATCTTAAGGCTCATCAATCTACCATTGGACATCGTTACATGACACTGCAAAATCCTTGCTCGTTGTCACACGTGTCAAATGTATCTTTGTCGAAGCCCTACGTTAGGGTTAGACATCTTCTATCTCTCACCACCACCATCCTTGATAGGGTGCTGGTGTATCTTTCTCTCATCAAGACTCGTTGTCTCAGGCATTGCATCCGCATGTCTGACTCTCTTAATAGCCCTTTGAATGAGGTCTCCCTCAAGTGGGCTAGTCTACACAGTTCTCTCGGAAGAGAGTGATTGCGCACTGGTGGTAGTTGCAGGCAGGCACACCCGGGCAGGTCACACCAAGTGAATCGGAAAAACCCAAGGAACAGGTGAAAACAATCTGTTGCGTGTGCGTATCAAGGCTGAAATTAAATCTTGGGATACCCTCTGTACTAGCAGTGGTGCTTAAGTTTGCCACTGATAACTAGGCACAAGGACACCTGAGTGAATTGCTGGGCACACGCTTCAGGTTGAGCTTTAGTCTCCCTTTCTTGGCAATGTCACTATCTCCTCATCTGAGGACGTCATTGGTTTTCACGGAACAGCTGCATGAAGAGATTAACTGTCCGAGGAGGGCTGGAAGTTAATTGAAGAATTTTACAGGTTTCATAAAGCCAGGTCCCGATGGATCTGACTTTCAAATATGTTTTGCCCCATGCAGGGATGTCTTTAGTGGAGATTGCCTCCACATTTGAGATCAGATGGGCACGAGGATGTGCCATCACTAAGAAGGTTGCTGCCAGGGCCATGGAAATTAAAAAGGCCACCATCATCACCATCACAGCGCCAGTTAGGCGTGTGCAACACGATGCACACATCAAGGCTTACTGGTGTGTGATCAAAGAGCGATGGCAGCGGGAACGGCATCTATGCATTGAGGCATGGAAGATCGAGCAAATCTCGATCAAGGAACAGGAGGAGGCCTGGAAGGCCTTACAGCATGAGAAGGCAGAGAAACTCCGCAGACAAAGACGGATCGAGCAGGAGATGCTTGAGGAGGACATGGCATTCGAGGCACTACTCAAGTGCCTCCAGACATTTGGTACCGGCACTCCGGTGCGAGAGGTGCTTCTCAGCGCTAAGAGCAACCTCCTGTTGCTCCAACAGTTCAGCAGAGGGCTGGACTTACCACTTTTGAGACATCGGGGTCTTGTCTTATCCATGAAGGAGCAGAACCAAATCAAACACATGGAAAACGGCAACATCAGGGCCACCACGTATGCCTGATTCCATCGGGAACAGGTTCAAATGGAACGAAGGTCGGCAATCTGGTATGACCCTTACCTCACCACCAAGCCAAAGAGGAAGGTGCGCGTGCCCACTCCCAGAGAAATACTGCTTCATGCTTCAAGACAACGTCAGGAATGACATGTTCCATGTTGTCGAGAATGTTGCCATTCACCATGGAGAAGAGGTGTACACATGGAAACACCTTGAGCAGCTCAAGAACTCGGATCCCAGCCTCTGGGAACATATTTGCTTAGGTGGAAGAATAGGAAGAGATAAGAAGGGTGCTCATTCCGCAACAGTCTCTAGTAGGCACTGTACTCAGTGCAATGGACAAGTAGTAGTAAAAAAGACAGGGACCTTTGGAATGCCGACTTGTTTTTGCACTGATTGCAATTGAGTCGAGAAATTTTGTAATTGTAATGATGATAGAGAGGAATCTATCGGGGTAACTGCCTATGCCTATGAGTCCGATTGTGAGGACAACATCAAGGAACTCGACTTACAAGAAGTCGACGAGAAAACCAAATTACAGTTGACATATATGCCAAGGGCTCAGCCATCCCTTGCTGCTTTCATGCCGAAACTTCCGGAAGTACCAAAGGAAGTTAAAAAACCCATTGTCACTAAACCTTCAACTGCGTGGGAGCCAGTTGAAAGTAAGAAACCAGTAGTCAGAATAAAAATCCACAAACCTGAAAAGAAAACTGTTCCTGTACCAACAGAACATGATCATGGCTACTGTTGGCTAGCAATGATCAAAACAGAACATAGGTCTTGGATGTGGAAGGAGCTTCCAAAAAACCTGACAGCAGACCAATTACGTCGAGTTTGTAACATGTTTCCAGAAGCGTTAAGAAGGGACAGAATGTACACCATGGAAATGTTCATTGACAAACAAATCCATATTAAAGATGTGTCAATCCAACATGCTCAGGGACAAAAATTTACAAAACTCTGGTCAGCAGCAGGAATAAGGAACTTCTTAGCCGATCTGCGACTCCATAAGGAAGAGCATCTTCGAGTAGGAAGTGATATAGTTCTGATACCAAGAACTTATGCTCAAGTAGCTCAAACAGGAGTTGTTCAATCTGAACAACCAAAATATTATTGGTTTCATGGATTAGGGACACAAGCTGAAGACTGGGTAGAGGACATTAATGGAATTGAACTAACACAAAAAATCAATATTCCACAATGGATTCACTTAGTTCAACAATACAGAAAAGTAGTTCTACCTCCCCCTGGTCACGGAAATCACACCCCTAATGACAATGGCTGGTGCTATCTAGCACTTTTCAAAAGGCAGTATTGGAACTGTTACACATGGCCCGAAAACCCTTCCTGGCATACCATTGCACAATATGAACTGGACATGAGAAACACCATCTTAGGATTTAAAGTGAAAATGAATTCTAAAAACTGTTGATACCACGTCACACACAAGAAGGACAAGGACAATGCTTTACCAAAAGCAGCTGACATTTTGGAATATTACAGAGGAGATGACTCTGTAACAAGACATTTCTCAGTCGGTTTTGACATTACACCAGCAGTAGTGCAAGGATGTATTGGACTCATTATGGTGGGAATAACTGTATTCGCTCATGAATACTTGGCCGCTTGGGGAGCAGAATCAGATGCACAAAGAAATGCTCGAATCGCTCAAGGAACCAATTTGGCCCAAGCAATACAGGCCATTGATGCAGCAATACACCCACCAAGGGAGCCACATCCCACCATCAGAATGGACATGCCTGACTACTACGAAGGGGACCCAAAAGAAATAGCTGCCTGGCTGAGGCAAATGTCCTCTTATTTTGCAATAGTAGGAGTTATGAGCAATGACGTCATGATTCAGATGGTTCTACAAAGAGTGCAGAAAGGTCAAGGAAATCGTGCAGGAAATTGGGCAGCAGCCAAGACGGCTGAAATTGAGGCAGCAGGAACAGAAGTCCATAGGAGAGTAACTGCAATCACTGCAGACGGAACACCAGTGCCAAACTATACTCGACACCAGTGGAATGAGGGAATAAGAAGCGCTGATGGAACTACATGGGTAGTAACACCCATTGTTCATAAGTTTCCTTTCACTACTTTCGATGACATGATGGAAAAAATGAAAGAATATTTCTTGATGACAGAAACAAGAGATCAAGCATGTCAAACAATTCAAAGTATGAAACAAGGAACATTAAAGGCAGAAGACTACACAGTCAACTTCCGAAGTGTAGCATCCCTGACTGGTTACAATGAAATAGCATTGGTCACACAATTCCGAGCAGGATTACACCCACCACTAGGAAGACGTTTAGTTGAATTACAAGTCCTCAATGGAGGAAGGATAGTGGATGGATCACAAGAAGGCGATTTACAATGCTGGTTTGATAGGGCAATACAAGTTGAAAGAAGTTGGAGAGATGCACAGCAAATCTATCCCCAGAGCCGCCCAACTACTACAAACTGGCCTCAACAAAATCGCCCAGTTCAAAATACAAATGCAACTGCTTCCACATCAACAGGAGGATGAACCCCTGTTACTGTTATGAGCATACCTCATCCCGTTCAATTTTCACAGTAACGACACTAATGACAAATATGCAGATACGGTCTGGGAGAGTCGGACTATATTTTTCTTTTCATTTTATCTATTTCATTTCACTCAAATGTTTAGATACAGGACTCAGACGATACCTTGGTCACAGGGACAGACTACATTAGGACTGTGACCCTTATATGGAAGGAGGTTAGGTCAGCATCGGCTATGAGTATAGACCGAGTGCTGACAGGAAGAGCAGCCCAATGATGGGCCTACGCCATGATAGGATACATGAGTGACATGGTGCCTGAGGGGCGACATGGGAATGCCGAGATGTACCAATGACTAGGTACCGGCGTAGATGGGAATCGGCCGAGATGCACGACAATAGGTGTGGCCATATATGGAAGGACAGAGTGTTGGTGTGGGAGGAAGTCTCCAAGAAAGGTCATATGGGCGCAGACTTGGCTGCTGCGTATTGTCTCTATTGTGAGGGACTTTAGCTGTGTGCTGACTGCGCACAGACCAGGAGAGAGGTTTATAAGGGTTGTAGTCTTAGGTAGCGAGTCCCTAAGACTCTAGATAGTTTGTGTCCTAGACACTTCTACTTGAGCAACAGGTTTAGTCTTGATCTTATCTTGACTGATCTGTCTGACTTGTCTTCGGCTGAACAAGCCACCCTTCTCATAAGTCTTGAGGTTGTGTTTAGGTCATCCCTAACAGTTACATGTTTTAATTGTGGAAAGCTGGGACACACAGCAAATGTATGTAGAGCCCTGAAGAAAGATCCAAATGCTATGGACGTTGATCAACAAAAATGAGTGGTGGAGTGTTATAATTGTGGCAAGAAAGGCCACTTTGCATGAGATTGCAGAGCTCCAAAGAAGGACAAAGGAAAACAGGTCGTTAGGACCTGGTCAATGGTCAAAGAGTTTGCAGAAGAGATGACGGAAGAGGAAAAAAGAGAAATGGCAGGGGCATTGGGTTTTCAGAATGACTCATGAGGAAGCATTCCCCCTCACGAGTCACAGACAATGTACAGTACGAAAATTCATGTATAAATATACCAGAATTATTATATGAATGTCATTCTATGCAAAACTGTTTGAGGAATGCACCCATAAGTGCAAGAAAACCAAAGTTTAAAACTTGGTCTACTCCATGGATAATAAGAAGAATATGGGACCAATCTGTGGAAATCGCTGTAAAAGATCTTAAATCTTGGATAAGAAAAGATCGAATTGAAGAAGTAAATGAACAGCTAATAAAAGATTTGAATGAAATGTCAGAAACAGATGTGTTATGGTATTTAAACCATCTAAAACATAAACCAAGATTTGTATGAACAACTGGAAGAAACCAGATGGATGTAGATGTAATAACAGCAACTGTAGATTCGGTTGAACAGTTCAAGATCAAAGCCCTGATAGATTCAGGATGCACTGGATCATGTGTAAATAAAGAATGGGTGGAACATCATCAATTGAATACTAGAAAATTACCAAGACTGATACCAGTATTCAATGCAGATGGAACTCGAAACATAGCAGGACAATTGGAAGAAATGATTGAACTCAAAATACAAGTAGGAGATCATTATGAATCTCTTGAATTTGGAATTTCAGCATTAGGAAAGACAGACATGTTCCTGGGACATGATTGGCTGAAATATCACAATCCAGAGATTGATTGGAGAAATCAGAAAATACAATTTTCTCGATGTCCTGGCACATGTTGGAAAGGATCAGAAAGTTTAGAACCAGAGGAAGAAATAGATAAAATACAATGGGAAGAAGGAGAAAGACTGCTGGCAGTCTACATAGGACCAGAAGAGCTAAAAACAAGAGCATACCAGTCGAAGGCCATGGAGATTGCATCAGCAAATGTAAAAAAGAGAAAAGTAGAAGACATAGTACCAGAACACTACTTGGGACATCGGAAAGTCTTTGAAAAAACAACGTTTGATGAGTTACCACCAGGAGGGCCATGGGATCATGCTATTGAATTAGTACCAGGATCAAAACCATTAGATTGTAAAATCTACCCTCTAAATAGAGACAAGCAACAGGCGTTAGAAGATTTCCTAAAAGAAAATCTCGATACAGGAAGAATAAAGCCAAGTAAATCACCAATGGCTTCACCATTCTTCTTTGTGAAGAAAAAAGATGGTCATTACGCCCAGTACAGGATTATCAAAAACTTAATGAAATGACAATAAAGAATCAATATCCATTACCTCTCATCTCTGAATTAATAGACAAACTCAGCCATGCAAATATATTCTCAAAAATGGACATCAGATGGGGATATAATAACATTCGCATAAAAGAAGGGGATGAATGGAAAGCAGCGTTCCGAACGAATAGGGGATTATTTGAACCATTAGTTATGTTCTTTGGACTAACTAATTCACCTGCCACCTTTCAAACCATGATGAATGATTTGTTCCGGGAGGAACTTGCTGAAGGATGGGTAGTAATCTACATGGATGACATTTTGGTGTTTTCCAATAATAAAAAACAACATGTAGAACATGTAAATCGGATATTGGCAAAACTAGAACAAAACAAATTGTCATTAAAACCAGAAAAGTGTTACTTTGATAAGGAAGAAATCGAGTTCCTAGGAGTAATTATCACCAAAGATTTGATAAAAATGGATTCAGCCAAAGTAAAAGCAATAAAAGAATGGCCAGAACCAAAATGTAAACACGAAATACAACAATTTTTGGGATTTGTCAATTTCTACAGACAATTTGTAAAAGGGTTTGCTAAAGAAGCAAAACTGTTAACAGAGTTAATGGGAAAAAAGGAATGGGAATGGGGGAAATCGCAGAGCAAAGCAATGAATAAATTAAAAGAAAGGATAGCAGAGGAAGCGGTACTGGCAATACCAAATGAAAGTGGACAATTCCGAATTGAAACAGATGCATCAGACTTCGCCATGGGATCTATTCTATCTCAGCAGCAGGAGGGAGTTTGGAGACCAGTGGCATTCATTTCAAAAGCTTTAAATGCAGCAGAACGAAATTACGAAATATACGATAAAGAAATGTTAGCCATAATGCATTCATTATATGAATGGTCACAATACCTAAAAGGAGCAAAAGAGACAATTGAGATTCTAACAGATCATCAAAATCTCACATACTTCAGGAAACCACAAAACCTGAATAGGAGACAAGCTCGTTGGGTTATAGACCTTCAAGAATATAATTTTGTTATTAAGCATCAATGAGGAAAGTCCAATTCCAAAGCAGATCTACTATCTCAAAGAGCAGATTATGATAAGGGGTTAAAAGACAATGAAGATGTACTTTTACTGAAAGAAGAAATGTTTGTATGACTAGATGACTGGACTGGGGAGTGGGTTACACTGATCAATGGAATCAAGAAGACCAATAAACAACAGTGGGATACTCAAGTACAAAAAGGAGTGGAAAGTAATGAAGAAGGGTATGAGTTTGATAAAGAAGCAAATCAAGTAACCTGGAAAGGAAGAATATACGTTCCAGCAGTGATGAAATTAAGAGAAGAAGCAATTGCTTTACATCACAGATGGGGACATCCAGGAATAGCAAAAATGTTAGAACTCATTACCAGAGATTATTGGTGGCCAAACATGCATGAGGATATTGAAAAATACATAAAAGGATGCAGGACTTGTCAAATGGTTAAACCAGATTGACAAAAACGAGCAGCACCATTGATACCTCATGCTATACCAAAACAACCCTGGGAAGATATTGCATTAGATATAATAGGACCCCTACCAGAATCAAAAGGGTATAATGCAATTCTTACGGTCATCGATAAATTCACAAAAAAGGCATACTTCATTCCCACCAACACCACTCTTACATCCAAAGGGGTAGCAATATTATTTAGAGATCATGTGTTCAGGGAACATGGAATTCCAAAAAAAGTAATAAGCAATAGAGGACCCCAATTCATTTCAAAGTTCATGAAAGAATTCTTTGAATTAATGGGAATAAAAGGAAACCCATCTACTGCATTCCATCCGCAGACAGATGGACAATCAGAAAGGGCAAATCAAGAAGTTGAAATCTTATTATCCACATTTGTGAATGAAAAACAGGATAATTGGAGTGACTGGCTAGCAGTAACACAATTCTGCTACAATGATAGGAAGCACTCTGCAACAGGATATTCACCCTTTATGATGAATTATGGATACAATCCCAATAAAGGAACAGTGGAACAACCATCTCAACCATGAGTAGAAGCTGTAGGGCAATTTGTTGAAGAACAAAACGAAGTATGGGAAAAGGCACAGGCATCACTAAAAAAGGCACAAGACTCCATGAAGGCTCAATATGACAAAAAGAAACGAGAGCCTATTGAATACAAAAAAGGAGATCGAGTTTATCTAAATGCCAAAAACCTGCCCTCCATATGACCAACAAAGAAACTTGGAGAACGATTTGTAGGACCCTACAAAATTATTGAAAAAGTAGGAACCTCCTCTTATTGACTCTTAATCCCTGCGAGCTGGAAGGTGTATAATGTGTTTAATGAAGTACTGTTGAAGCCATATTGAGAACCTACTTTTCCACAACAAAAATGCCGCAAATCTGATCACAAAGACAGCCAAAAGAAGGAGGAAGAGACTGGCAATTATGAAGTGGAAAAAATACTGGATAGTCACATTAGCAAAAAAGGAAAAGGACAGTTGGAATATTTAGTAAAGTGGAAAAATTACCTGGTAGAAGATTCCACATGGGAACTGGCGACGAATTGTCACCATGCCGACCGGTGTATCGACAAATTCCACTGCCTCCATCCTAATGCACCTTGAAGAATAAGGATGAGCGACTTAATGTTCACACAATATAAAAATTTTACACAGCCACAAACACCGAAAACACTATTTGGTTGGGAAGATGGAAAATTTGGGGGAGAATACTTAGAGAAGCTAGAATGAAATTGGAAAAAGTGGGAAAGGGACTGAAAGATTGCTGACAAAGACAAATGGAGATTCCGTGGAACTGAATCCCTAAAGAGAGGGTTATGTGAAGAATGTATGATTTCTATTTTCTTTTTCTTTTCTGTAGTTACATAAGCAGCTGTATAAGGAAAGGGACATGAGGCTAGAGGTATATAAGTAGGGCCTTCAGAGCCATAGTCCTTAGCCTTAAGATAGTCTGTGTCGCCTACACAGCTACTAGGTGCTCTATAAACAACTCTTTTCATCCTCATCTCCAACCTTAGGTTGTGTTAAGGCCTCATCTTGACAGGTTAGCTGTGGCAGATGTTCGCTTGGTGTGGGAAGGGATGTCTGCTCTGTCAGAGCATGTCACCATATGGCCCCTTCATATAGACCTTCTTAGGCATGGGAACAAATTGGTTTATCTCAAAACTCTTCAGAAAATTGCAGAAGAGGTGACAAATACAAGATATCCTGACATTTTTATAGTCTCTGATCCTCAGTCCCCTGCTGTCCTTGAAAGCAAAGGAATAGTGCTCAAGAGGACATACAGCTCATCAATGTACTACTCTCTTCGAGTTTCAGGTGATGACAACCTTAAACATATGATTGGTCAGAGAGCAGTTATGTCTATGGAGCAATACAGTTCATTTGAGGATTGGATCAAGCCACAATGGTTTGCAATGCCATTCCTGCAATCAATGGAATATGGGGGATTGAAGGCATACTTTGTTGGGGGACACCTAATATACATTCTTCAAGTGAAAGATGAAGGTGTTCAAGAAGTTACCACAATAAACTCTTTCTCAAACTTGGAGTATGTGTCTAAAATATCAACTGTCAATTACTGAATTCCACTCATTTCCATAGTTCTACCAAAGCATTATCTAACTTTACTATCAACTGCTGGGAGGGGGAAATGAATTTTACAAATTTCTTCAATTTTGTCACAAAAACATATCAAGAATTAGTCAGGAGAGAAGAGGAGATCAGTGACAAAATGTCTTCTCTGTGTATATTTTGTTGCTTGGAAATTGCAGCCATAGAAAACCATGGGCAGTTCAGTTACTTTGTAAGTGATCTTCAAAGATCACACACTACACACTTGTATGCTGCATGCACTGGAAAATGGGGTTGCTTTGGACTTAGTCTGGTTGATGCATTGGGTGCTTATGTGGTTGGCAGGTGGCAGCAAGAAGGCTGAGATTACATGCTTACCTGTTTTCTGTGACTACATCTATAGGCAAATTCTTGTAACTCATTATGCACTTCTCAGTTTAGAATGTGTCCTCTAATAGTCGGACTTTTTTATAGCATCCACTGTGGGTAAATTGTTGTGAAATAAGAAGCCATCCAATGAGATTTATATTATCATTCTTTTAAAATTTACAGTGCCCTGTAACAGCTTAAAATACCACAAGTATTTAAAGCCCTTGATTAATATATATGTTAGCATCTAACTATTAACATGCTCAATTGTTACAGGGCTCTCCTGGTGCTGTAATGCAAATCATCAGTTGTTACTTGAATGATCTTTGGACTATGAGTAATGTTGCAGTTATCATAACAGAAAGGGTGAAGCAATGGATTATTGATGTGATGCTGGATTCCTTCAGGAGGGTATGGAAAATTGGAAGCATTACTTTGTGAGTGGGCAGGTGTGATTGCACATTACGAAGTCTTAAAGGTGCATGAGTATCACATGATCAAGTCAGCAACAACCCTGTGCCCTGTATACTCTATATAATGGCTAAACAGTCTGCTTTTCATCAAACACAGCAAGAAGAATTGGAACATCTGTTGGCACAGTTGGATCAAGGTGAATTGATTCTGATTCTTTCTTAACTCTCAGGAGGCAATACTAAATACTGGACATGTTTCAGTGGCTCTCGGTAATTGAAATACCTCTATACTGCTGTGACTTGCCTATGTAACCTTGTTACCAGATGGCACAAGTCTCCCTTGCCAAGAATGCCCTGAAGAGTATAGCAATCAGGAGGAGGAATTGATGCAGTTGCTGATACAACTTGATAAAGGTGCTTTAGCAAATTGTGCTCAGGGAAACACATGACATATACACAAATCTCCAGAAGAGCATGATGGTGAGGGTCTGGATGTAGAAAAAAAATCACCCTCACAATTTTCTTCAAGACAACACAAATCAAATTCTCAGTGCTCAGCAAGAGCTAGAAAATCTCATTGCAACCACTACAGATGAAGCAGACCATCAAGTCATTGAATTTGAAGCAGAAGAAGGAAGTGGTGATCAACATGAATTGACTGACAGTTCTAGCAGCTCATACAAAGAACTGGATGGATGCCCTCTTTCTCCAAGAGTGCACAGCCCTGAAGACCATTCATTTATGAAAGGTGGTGTGGCATGTTCAAGGTTATCCCAGGCAATATCTCATTTACATGAGACAGATGACTATCTGATGCAACCCATTGTATGGGTTGATGTACTCCCAGATGTTGATACTTTGCATCCAGGAGCATATGTCTCACCCACCATTGTGAATGCATGGCTTCTCTCCTGCTGGATTAAGCTGGGCAAGCCAAGTCCAAGATACATACCTATGGAATACATGGCAAAGAGGAACAAAGTTACTTCTGATGAAATAGCTGAATTCAAACAATACTTCAACTTAGAAGGCTCATGTTGCAAAGAGGATTTGGTTGGATTTATACATGCAAACAGCCAGTTTTACTGTGTTTTATACATTGCATCACTGAACAACATTCAACTGCTTGGAAAGGACTTGGTTTTGGATGGTGTAGAAAAAGGAACTTGGGAAGAATGGCATGGCAAGTGGATCTGGAGTAACATATGCCAGCTCAATGGGTGGCAGGTCACCTTCAGTGCTTCCATTGACAAACACAATTGGGTAAAAAATACTGTTGACAGTGGTCCAGTAATATGCCAGGTCATGGAACACATTTGGACAAATGGAGTAGCCTGGGATATTACAGGATTATGGAAGAAGCCTCACTTTGCATGTGCTCATGTAATGAGGATCCGAATGGGGAATGATGTTTATCAAATGGTTCAAAACTGTTTCAAAACATTTAATCAAGCAACCAAGGATGGATTGGATGCATATCTAGAAAGATATGGGCAAGATGATACCATTATGTCTGAAGTTGCAATTGTGGGGAAACTACTGAAAACAGATTCTGGAGTAACAGAGGTGCTCCAATCAAATATGCAAAAGAATACAGATGCAATGGAAACTTGTCAAGACTGTGCAGCAATCCTGCCTGCTCTCCCAAAGCACAGAACCATGAAAATGTTGCTGGATAGATTCCCTGTACTCAAAGGTGCCAGGAGATATGTTGAACAACCAAATTTGGCCAATGAAGATGAAACCCAGAGTCATTCAGATGAAGATGTAAACCATCATGACTTTCAAAGGGGTGGCATGGTTGGAGCACAAAGAAGAATTAGGGCCACTCAGGAAATAGTACAGTCTGCCATTCATCGATTCCCAAGGCCAGTTATCCCCCCCTCCCTCCCTCTGTTGAAAACCAGGAGTGGATTATATAACCATTTCACCTGGACTTATGATGATTATCAAAATGGTCCTTCCATGAGTGAATTGGAACCTATATCTGATGTAATGATTCAATTGGCATCCAAGTCACTTGCTTATATAGCAGGAAAGCTTCTTGACATACCATGGAGACTCTTCAGAGACTATGGTTATAGGCTCCCACCTCACTTTTTCCAAATGTTTCACCTCTTTCCCCCTGTAATGGTCAAGGAACATATCATGGTTGTTGGGCTTAAATCACCTCCTACTAGTGCAAGCTTTGATAGCAGAACCATGACAAGGAGGGGAGAAGCAGATGTTTCAGACATTGGTAGCATGGGCAGAAGGCAGGCACCTATTTGGAAAGACAATCATGTCAAGGTTTAACTGTTGTATCCACCAGTAGAAAAAGGGCAAAGGGATGAATGGTGGAGCTGCTCATTCCAGCTCAGCAGAATTCCTCATGTTCTGCTTGGAAAGATAGGAAAGGCCAATATTTGTATGTTTCTCCCTAGGATGACACATCAAGATCCATACACTGGCAGATGGGCCAACACTGTACCATTTCAGTTACAGACTCTACTTTGGGAGAAGGTGGTGATGGAGGCTCTCAGGAACATTGCTGGCCATGTTGGTTTGGTGTACATTGGTGAAAACCAGGAACATATATCCTTCAAATCCACAAACCAAATGCCAAAGACACATCCTATCAGAAACTACCAATTTGTCAAACTGGTAGAAGAGATGGAACAAATTATGAGTATTAGCAACAATGCAAAAATGAAGTACATATAACAAATATAAGATTAATAACAACACTGAATTGGCTCACTTTGGGTCCATGTTTTTTGTTCTGGAAATCAGAGGTTGCAAAATGGTGTCACAAACAGAAGCTGATCAAACTGGTTTATTGAATGAATGTCTTAGAAATGCCCTGGATAATTTAAAGGCAGAAAATCCTGGCCTTGATTGGAAATACATGGAGGATAGAAAAAGTGGGGAGCTGCTGTATGATGTTGGCATCACAATTCAGCCACAGCATATTTTCCCAGTTGTTGGACTTTGGCAATTGGATTCCCTTGAAGCATCATATGGAGCAGCAGGCTACCTCAGAGGGAATATTCACCATCTCAATACTCTATCACTATATGGTGGACTACAGGCTGAAATGCAGAGATCCAGAGCAGAAAGAACCCATATCATCTATCAACAATCATACAATCTTGCATATGAAGCCTTAAGGAAGGCAGACAACACAAGAGAGCTTTTTAAACTGCAGGATGTCTACCAGCTGAACACAAAGTTCAGGAAAGAGTACCAAAGTGTCATGGAGATATATGGAGTGCATGCCAAGAAAGCTTTGTTTGGTGTGAGAGATGAATATAGAGTGGGAGCTGCAGTGATGAGAGATTTTATGGAAAATGTTGATGACATGGTAAGCAACTATGACCAGGTAAAGTGACAAGGTAATAATCACAATCACAATAAAGGTTCAAAACATGATGCAAAGCAGACCTGTTCTCTGGTTGCCTTCTCACACATGGTTTGAATTCTTGGCTCAGAGACTCCAGGCCTTGACAAAAAAGCAAGAGTTTTTACATGAAATTCAACCTGAAAACTATGGTATACTGACTGGACTGCACCAATTTCTAATGCAATCCATCATCTTCACACCTCCAGTAACAGAAACTTTTGTGTGCAAGACTCTGAACATATTAAGATATGAAGTCAATGTTGCACACCAAGGGATGTTCTTCCTGCATGAGCTGGACTTCTCAATCAAGTCATGTCACCCAGAATTACCAGAAAGGGATGATCTCCATGTAAAGCAGAGAATAGGAGTATCTTTGAAAGAAAAAAGAAAAACATTAACAGCAAGTGCTCAAACCCTTAGAGACCAGGAGAGATACCCACTTGGTACTCAACCAAGTTGGAAATCAATCATGGATACAATACAACACCCTCCATGGGTCCTGATTGAACAATGGGGATGGCCTCAAGAGCTTGATGAAATGAAAGAGAGCTTTGCAGCTTACATATTTGTTGAATTTACCAAGTGCATGTGGATGGCTCTTCATGACACATGGAGAACTGGTAATGTGGATGAAGAAAATATCCCAACATTGAATGATGCCATGAATCAATGGTCATTGGAGACAGTATACCAAAGGATCACAAAATGCCATTTTATGGCATGTAATGCCAACTTAGGAGGTGCAACTCATGGCCAGCAGCAAATGGCATTCAAAGATAGGACAGCCATATATTTCCCAAAGAAATGTTCAGATCCACCCCTGCCAGGATTATGGAAAGCAATGGCAATGGAACCAGGATATCTCTTTGACTACTGGAAGTGGTGTGATGAGCATACCACAGTGGAGGTTGAAGAAGTAGATGAAATGCTGGCAAGTATCTTTTCCCACTGTCAATGCCTTCCAAGTAGCAGAAGAGATGAAAAGGGTGGCCAGCCATGGGAGGTCTTGAAAGGTTCAATCAAGATTATCACTAATCCAAGGACCTATAAACTTGATGCCATTGGGTCAGGACAACAGCAGCAAGGTAGGAGAACCAGGAGTGCACCTGCTGTGAGGACAAGAACTTCCATGTTGCAAAAGCTCATGAAGCAGCATGGAATTGATAAAGAGCAGCCAAGGAAGGCCCAATATACTCAGAAACTGGCAAAAAAGAAACTGGGTAGAATATCTGGTAGGGCAAGAAATAAGAGAGTCCCTCCAAATCCAAACAAAGGCAAAGGGAGACAGGCAGATCAAGAAAGCCAGGAAGGGGAGAGAGTGATTCATGGTTTTGAGCAGGAAGATGAGGATTATGGGGAGGAAGTGGATGATGTTGATGTTGATACAGGAAGTGGACAAGACAATGAAGAAGGTTGTGAGGAAGTGGATGATGACCAGGATGAGGATGAGGATTGTGGCAGTGATTCCATGGACTTTGACAGCTAGGTAGAGTTTTTATGTCTCACATATAATCATATGGCATTACCAGGAATGTAAATTTCAGTGGATTATGGGCATTTTACTGGATGCTAGGGTGGCAAACAATTGGTAATGAGGCATGAGACTAGTGCTGAAAATGGCTATGCCAGTTCATTCTAAGAAAATTGTTATATTGAACTGTGAACAGTACATAAATTTGAGCAGATCTATTGATCCAAAGCCAATGGTCCTTTACCAACACCAAGTGATCTTTGCAGCTGGTGCTGAGCTATTCAAAATTAGCCAATTTCAAAAATAGCTCAACACCAGCTGCACAGATTGCCTAGTGTTGGCATCCACTTGCAGATTGATTTATCTGTTCAAATTTATTCATGATTTCAGGTACTGTTTACAGCTTGATATGGCAATTTACCAGCTTAGCCATTGGCAACACTAGATGAGACAGATTGCTCCAAGAGTCTCATACTCATATTATACATGCTTTAACAGCACAAAAAAGACTTCTCATGTGCATACTAGTCATTTTATACATCTATGAATTTATTTGTTACACTAGTGTTATTGAGAACATTTCATATACATTCCATTGTATTGCAATTCATCATTGCTTATCTCCATAATATCAGCCATGGTACATTTTCCCCTGAACCTGTATATGATAGTACCTTAATTATTCCATTATTTGAAGTGATGATCATTCAGCATGGCATCACAATGACATCACAATGACATCATAGTGATATCATATACAGTCCTGCTAACTAAGCAGCATATAGTTACTATGTATAGATAGATTATTCAGCAGTTAGTGCCTTGTGGATATATATATATAGTAAAGTAATTGTGCAGAATGAATAATTCAATCTTCTCTCACATTTGTCTGTTGAGTTCAGCTCCTCTCTTGCTTGCTCTTTGTCTAAGGTGGCTGCATTGTATGTGCCAGGTATGCTTCTGTGGAATTTCAGGATGATAAACTCATTCATATACTTCTAGATGGAATGCACATTCAACTACATTCTGCCATATGCCAGAGCAGACCTCTGGAGAATTCAAGAAATTTTTTTAGTGGAGGATTTTTCAACTGTGCAGATTGAACAGCAGGAGAGTGAGAAGGAAAATGCATGGTTTGGAGGAGGTACAACATGCCTTGAATGGCTTATAGATCCAGATGAGGTTGAAAGGGAAAGAAAAAGGATTGAAGTTGAAGAAATGATTGAAAGATGGAGGCAAGATGTTGATAAAAGTTCCTAGGGTTGTCCTGGAGTTGCAAAAAGCCTTAACTCCTAATGATGTAGCCTGTAGGGTTTTGGGATAGGAGTAGCCACTGACAAAGTTGGCAGTGACATTGGTGATGCAATGTGGAGTCCAGAGAATAAACTTGTTGTATCATTTGGTGGTACTGGGACAAGTTTTGCTAAGCTCTTCAGTATTCTCCAGCAACTTATATACCTTGCAGAGCTGAGTTTAAATTCAAACTGATTACTTGGCTCTACTGGATTTGGAGAAAATGCTGTGGAAGCTGCTGAATTGGGAACAAAGTCAGGTACTTGCCTATTCATGGATAAATTAGTTCATGACTCTAGAACCACTTAGACCTATGATGCAATGGACCACTGAGTAAGTGATCTGGCATCTGTTCAGCTGCATTATGTCAGCCCACCCATGTTGGCAGTGGGATTCCCTAGTTTAGTATTAGCTGTACAAGGGAATAGTATCTCATGCATCCTTTCACATCAGGGATTACTCCCATGAGATGTGACTAGTGTTACTGTGACACTGGGTAAAAGTTAATTACATAAGTGGCCAATAGGCATGCCATGATTTCCAAATTGGTTGATAAGAGTTCATAGGGTTGTCCCAGGGTTGCAAAAAGGCCTATCTCCTAATTTAGGGTTAAGCACTCTGGCTAGCTGGCAAGGGTGAGTGCTCAGACCAGCATACTCACCCAGCCTCACACCATTATAGCCAAATCATGCCTACAGAGCCATGGCATGGATGTTGGATGTTGTTGGAGCAATTGAAGGGTGTAGTCATCCTGGACACACCCAGAGCATGCATACAGAGTCATGGCATGGGTGCTGGAGTGCTAAATGTACATGGTACAGACTCTATCCAGTATTTGGACATGATCCATACCAGTCAATCTGGCCTGGATGGATGCCTTGCACACCTTTACTCAAACTAGATTTAAATGTTGTGTGCTTAAGTAAATCACATTTAGACAATAGTAATCAATAGCTTACAAGGTTAAATCAGATAATTGAGACTGAAATACAATACCTAAATGTGACCACCACCTTACCCAGCCTGGCTAGATGACTGCCACCCACAACTGACCTTCAGATGTTAAAAAGCAAGTCATGTACATATGAGCATCAACTCTACTTGTGTGGCCTAGCCAGATACACTGTCTTTTCCAGCTAATTGGGGTTCACCTGATATTGGAACCACAAGGGCAGATATCTGGGGATAAGACTTGGCATCACACAGTTAGTCCTGAGACACAACTCATGACACATAGTCAAACATTCATATCCAGCCTAGCCAGATGCACCATCTTTGGGACTGAAGGCAAGGGGGTAGAATATTCATTTGACAGTGTCAGAACCTGTCCAGTCTACTTGTATGGCCTAGCTGGATGGATCAAACATGTCCACCACCATGTCTCTCTCCTGCACCCCATTGGCCAGATGCATTGTCTTTGCATGCTAATGGTAACATTTACCTGCTAATCTGGGGGCATGCCTACTAATCTTGTGCCATATGCCCAATTAGCCAGCAAAGACAGTGCATCTGGCTAGGCTGGACAAAGGGTGGATGCAATGATTTAGTCATATCAACATTAGCTGTCTAAGATGGTGCATCCAGCTAGGCCAGACAAGTAGTTGAATGGAAACAGACTTTGAAACTAGCTTCACTTACTTAACTTGTCTGGCCTAGGGATTTGGCACCAGATTAATATATTAGTTCACAAAGACAGTGCATCTGGCTAAGCCAGACAAGTTGAATGGACACAAGGGCTCTGTAAAAATGGAATCCCTAGCTGCACCTACTCCATTTGTCCAGCATAGCCAGATGCACTGTAAGTCCAGCATTTGGCACCTTAGTATATTAGTGCACAAAGACAGGTGCATCCAGCTAGGCCAGACAAGTTGAGTAGGTCAGTCAGCTATGTATTTCATTTTCAAAGTCTGTGTGTCTATTCAACTTGTCTGGCCAAGCCATCTTTGCCTGCAAATCCACATTTGGCACCAGATTAGTATACAGAGACAGATGTGTCCAGCTAGGCCAGACAAGTTGAGTGGGTAGGTCTGTGCCCCAGCTGGATGCACTGTTCTTTCCTGCTGATGTTGACATGCCACTAATATTCTTCTCTCCACTCTCTGTCCAGCCTAGCTGGATGCACAGTCTTTACCTGCTAATGGTGACATTAAGTATCTTGCCTCAGACATGTTTTTGGCCCTAAATTGATGAATTACTGGCTGCCCACAATGCACATTAAAATGTTTTAAAAAAGGTTGTGCATGAGCATCATTGTATCCATTCTACTTGTCCAGCCCAGCTGGATGCACTGTCTTGTGTGCTAATCTGGTTCCAGATTAGTAGGCATATCATCATTAGGCTAGGCTGGACAGAGAGTGACACAAATACTAGTGGCATGTCAACATCAGTGGGTGAAGACAGTGCATCTGGCTGGGCTGGACAAAATAATGGACACAATGATGCTCATGCATGACATTCTTTTTAAACATCTTAAGATGCATTGTGGGTGGCTAGGCCATTCATCAATTTAGGGCCAACAAACATGCTCACATGTCCAGCTAAGCCAGAAACACTGACATACATACAGTAGATTAGAAAATAGCCTGGTTTGCAATGAGCAATCACATTTCCATTTCCTGTTTCTGCATTTCAATCCCCATTACCATCCCCATCTGAACTGTCTTCTTCTTCTTCCTGCCTTTCCAACACATCAAGAGGCACAAATTGTGGACATATGTCTTTCCGCTTTGGGTTCCAAACTACTTGAGGAACATGAGTTACTGCCCCACCAACAGGGAAGCCTTTTAGGTCATCAGCAGCTTTGTAAATCCATACATGATCTGCTTGGGCTGCAGGTGCCCATGCCAATTTGTTGAATTCATCCTTGACAGCCATGCACACAGGTCTAACATCATTTGCATGAATGGAATGCATAAGCTCTGTCCAATCATTATAATAGCACATCTGGTGATAAGTTCACTCTGCCATTGGAAATAGGGAGGAAAGGGAGGTGTGAGTTCATGAAAGGATTCCTGTCAACTCTGGTGTGCTTGATGACAATGCTACAATGCACGGAACTAGCAGAGTTTGTGGATAATAACATTTATACACAGCATGCAAGTGTGTAGTGGCGAGAATGCAGGATGCAGAGTATAACAAGGCTGAGAGACACAGACTAGACAAGGAGAGTGTGACAAAACTGAGATTTGTAGATACTGGGGTGTACTATATTGTTTCTTTCTATCTGTTGTACAGGAGCTTATATACATTTTTCTACCCTACTAATAATGAAGTAACTCTGCAAATTTTCACCTTGCAACCATATATCCAAATCCATCTTGGGAGTCTTCATGCAATGGGGCTAGCTGAGGGACACAATGGTGGTATAGGAGCACTGCAGTGAGAACCAATATCACAACCTGATGTGGGATGCTAATAGAGTCATAAACTGGAAATAGACATTGCTGATTGGCATTGGCAGCAACTCTGGGATTCATCTGGCTTGACGTGTCCCTGTTCTCTATTCTCTGCAGACCTGACTGGTCCATCCCATAGCTGGTCATTGGCCAATGGGTTTACTCATCCACTAGGGTCCTGATCCACCATGTCGGTTCATTGCTAGGGATGACATGGTGGCTGCATAGGGGTGACCCTTGGATTGTAGACTGTAGATCCTTCCTAATGCGGATATGATATTGATGGTGACAGTCCCTTCTCCAGTGACCTAAGCTGTGCTGGCAGACAATTTGATGCAGATCGGCTGACAGGGTGCTTTATCAGATGTGAATGACTGACTAGTGCAGGTTTTGGATGGCATATGCAGGAGACAACTTGGTCATTAGGTGTGGGCAACACTTGCATTATTGCAGATAATTGTGGAGTTGGCAGAGTTGCTCGTGGCTAGCAGGGAAGACCTGCAGAAGACCTCAGATGAGTACAGATGCTAAGTGATGGGGTCAGGGCATGTATCATCCTAGTGAGGGTAAGGTCTCTAATGTCTAGTGCTGAGACTAGTCTGTCTGATCCCTATACACCACCATGTAGGAATGATGCTCATCATCTCCCCCCCACTTAAAAATCTGACTGTCCTCAGTCAGTCGTGTGAAGGGATTGGATAATCGATTGCTGGAGGTTCAACTGCAGTGCTTTTCATGTGGTGTGAGACCTATAAATGAAATAAAAGGAAAACTATACTACAAATGAGACTGAAATATAAATGAAACATGTGTGGATGCCTGGTGGGCTTAAAACATGCGATATGTCTTGGTCCGGCTGCAGGCAGAAGTCTTCTCTACATTTGGAAAAGCATGGTCCATGGAATTGGGCCTTGACTGTGCATGCTACTCAGTTATGTCGACTTCTGGTCATGGGATTGTGCAATTGGGGCCTCTGTCAAATTAGCTTAAAGTTCATTCTCCTACTCCCCTTCATCTCCACCACCATGTCTTCACCTCACCAACTCTCTGAACACAATTCTGATGAAGAGATTGCACACATGGAGGTGCAACTGGAATGGGAGGAAGAGGAGTGCTGAGTGTGGGAGGAAGCAGAGAAGAAAGCCCACAAAGAGGCCACAGCTCTCTTGGCTGTATTAAAGGCTGAGCAGGCCCACAAGCAACAAGAGGCAGCTGAGCAGAAGGCTCATGAAGAGCAAGAGGCAGCAGAGTGGCAGGCTTGCAAGGAGGCAGAAGCACAGCAAAGGGCTGCAGAAGAGGCAGAGTGGAAGTGGTGAGAGGAGAAAGAGGCTGCAGACAAGAGGGCTTGAGAGGAAGAGGAAGTGCAATGGAAGGCTCATGAAGAGGAAGAGGCATGGAGGCTGGCCATGGAAGAGGAAGCTGTGGAATTGGAGCAGAGATGACAGGAGGCTGAGGCCTGTCACCAGCAAGTATCCTTGCCTTGGGTACAACTTCGCCTGCCCAAGTGTCAACTGGACTCTTCTCTGGACATTGCAATGGTCCAGGTGCAGGTGGAGGTGGACAAGGCAATGATGGAGGAAGATGATGAAGTGACATTGGTGGCACTGGTCACCGCAAATCAAAAGGAGACTGTGCAGGCTCAATGGAGGCAGAAGTGGGCATGCACAACAAATGTGGGGTTGGAGGCTGGTCCATCCAAGTGGGCCAAGTTGACATCACCAAACAAGGTGTCATGTGACCAGTGAGTTTCTTTCATTTCTTTTAATGCCTTCCTGATTGTCTTGTTAGGTGCAAGCTGGCAGGCATAGCCTGTTACCTGGCTCCTGGGCCCAAGAGCAGAGTTTGCATGGAGTGCCAATGCCTCTGCCAGAAATGTTTCATAGGCAGTGTTCCTGTATCTGGGCAGGACAAGAAGAAGGTCAAATTGAGGGTCATTGTGGTGAGCAATGCTGAAGACGACATCTGGGCCACTGAAGAGGTTGTTCCACAGGACACAAGCACTAGGGTCCTGATCTTGGAAAGTGGCTTAACCACAGGCTCAAGGAGGGAGGCTATCTCCCTGCTCCAAGAACAAAACCAGCTCCTCCACAAGCAAAACCAGCAACTGCACAATCAGACATGACTCCTTGCTGCCCTTTTGCAAACATTCATTGGTTCCTCCAATGTGCAGACCAAAATACTGCAGGAGTTGGGCTCTCTCCACAGGTCCTCTGGTCATGTCAAGGACTTGCTTGAAAGGTCACTGGGGCCTCACCCACTCCATATGATAATGAGGGTGGGGTGAGCCATGCTAGTACATCTGAGGTGAGTTGGAGTCCCATACCACCTAGCAAGGAGCTGGAGTACATCAATGAATTGGAGCCAGATCAAGTCATAGTGGGACAAGCAGGGTCAATGGATGAGACTGGTGACTCCACTATGGAGCCACCTTCCTGTTTTTTGCCTAGTTAGTGTTTCTCCACAGGCCTTCGTTGTATTGCATTTATTTCATTTTCCTGATGTACTTCCACCAATATACATTTATACAGAAATTATAGCTATATACAGTGACTCACAAAACTGAGTCAATGTTTGGCACATTTTGATTATTTGTATGATATCTTTAAAACTACAATAAATATAAACAAACTGTTGGTGTATAAAGAAGATTATATAATCAGGGCTATGTGACAAACAAAAAATTATGTAATTTTGATCAGAAACCATGGAGATATATTCAATTAAAAAAAGGAACTCATTGACTCAGTTTTGTGAGGGGGTATCAGGAATACAATTCTAGTACTTGGTATGACCTCCTTTTGCCTTAATCACTGCTTCCAGCCTTCTAGGCATGCTTTCAATGAAGTTCTGGCACACTTCAGGTTGTATTTCATTCCACACCTCTGCCACTCTTTCCCACATCTCCAAAACCCACTTTGGTGGTGTTGGGTACTTGGCAAGCTCCCTCTTGAGTTGAACCCATTGATGTCCAATAGGACTGATATCTGCAGATTGTGCAGGCCAGTCCAGAAGAGTGATATTGTTGTCTTCCATCCACTTCTTGGCCTTTTTTGAGGTGTGCTTGAGGTCATTGTCTTGCTGAAAGATGACCTCCTCTTCAGGAATCCCACTCTCCTCCAGGCTAGGTAGCATGTGGTCCTCCAAAATGGTCACATACTGGTCAGCATTCATCCTTCCCTCAACCTTTGCAAGATGTCCCACCCCATACACCCCCATACCATGCTGTTTCCACCACCATATTTGACTGTTCCCTGCACCTCTCTCTCAATCAATCCTTCCCCCTTCTGTTTCCAAACCCACTGCCTTCCATCTGATGCCAACCTGTTGATTTTAGTCTCATCTGACCAAATAACCCTCTTCCAGTTCTCCACAGTCCATTCCCTGTGCTTCAAAGCAAAGGCCAACCTCCTTTGTCTATGCCTTGCACTAAGCAAGGGCTTTTTCTTCTTCACCACAGCCTTGAATGAATTTTTCCTGAGGACCCTTCTGACTGTTTCTGAGGAGACTGGATTGGGGATGATGGTATTGATGTAATTTATGGCCTGGACAGCATTGGATGCCTTTCCAGTTCTGATTTGGGTGATGATGGCTCTCTGAGAGGTAGATGAGAGCTTGGGAGGACAACCCCCAGAGGAGTGATGCAGGTTAGGATGGAGATTCCTAAGTGTCCTGGATACTGAGGATTGGCTGATATTGAGCCTGGAAGCAATATTGTGAGTGGAATAGCCATTATTGGCCAGAGAGAGGATGTTTTCTTCCTGAGCAGAAGAGGTGGGATGCATTGGAGAATTGTGAAGGTCTGAGAATGTTAGCCTTGATTAGATAGCTCAATTTGGGTTCCCATGAAAGATAACATCCCCATAGTAACCATCTATCAAGGGTTGCCAGCTATATAATTGGTGGAGCATCAGATTCTGATATTCTGATACCCCCTCACAAAACTGAGTCAATGAGTTCCTGATTTAAATCGAATATATCTCCATGGTTTCTGATCAGAATTACATACTTTTTTGTTTGTCACATAGCCCTGATTATATAATTATTTTCGTACACCAGCTGTTTGTTTATATTTGTCCCAGTTTTAAAGATATTATACAAATAATCAAAATGTGCCAAACATTGACTCAGTTTTGTGAGTCACTGTATGTATAACCAAGAACTGTTTTTATTGAAATTTTTCTCTACCATTTGGAAGCTTATATGTATAGTATGTCAGCCCTGCAATAGCTAAGAAATTGGTGGTCTAGTTCATGAGATATGGACACCACAATGTTCAGCCTTATTCTGGAGACCTTCTTTATTTGGTAATATGTGACATACATGTGACATGTGCATCTCCACCACAAATACTTGCATTTTCTCATCAAGAGGGCAGTTTATGTGTGACTGTACACATTTCCAGCTGGCAGGAAGGATGTAGAACAACAAAGCAGAGGGAACCAGCAACAGAGTAAGTTAGGTAATTGTATTATCCCTAACTGACCACAAGGATTGTTGCACAGCCACACACATACACACATACACACATACATATACACACAGACACATACACACACATACACTTAACACCTATTTATCCTCTGTGAGAAACTGCCAGATGTGTGTCCAACCAAGAGAAACATATGCATCCACATCTTCACATGTTTTATTTTTGAGTAGGTCATCTGTTATCTGACTCACAACATGCATATCTTGGCTCCCCCTCACTCATTACATGATGATGAATATAATTGGCATAGCACTGTAGCATGTTCAATTGTAAGACTATATTCTTTTTAATCAATCATATATATGCTTATAGCTATCCTTGTTTATATGTTCCTCATTTGATATTAACACTTTGTCAATCATTATCACATTTATCATCATTTGCATTTGAGTTAGGCAGTAGGTGTAATGAAGTTTCAGATTTTGTACTCATGAATTGCATAGCACTTGGCAATTTTATATTCCCTTTGAAAATTTGTTCAGAGACAGATGTCCTATGTGTCTTACTATTTTATCAGTAGCACTACCTTTCTAATATCTTGGAATTGTATGTATCCTTATATTGTGGGCATTGTCTGCTATCATATTTTATATCCCCAGCTACCACACAAGAGCAAGTGTAAATGAGAATGTTATTTGCACAAGTGAGAGATGAAGCATAGTGTGATTTGGTTCCAAAGTGAAGTCTAGTGTAGTGATGTGATGTGATGTGAAGTTAAGTGTCAAGAAGTCAAGTATCTACAGCAAATCTGAGGCCTTATATACTGGTCCATTGTATTGATGCTAGCTCTAGTGCTGTGATCTGCTTTATACCCAAGCATAAATTCAACATTACTCGATCAGCATGTACCATATGTGGACATGCCAATCATACTACAAATAGTGGTCTGCATAAGGGAAAACCCAAATGCGGCTTTTGTCACAGGCTCAGACATTCCACAGAAGAATGCTGGACCAAAAAGGGAAAAGAGAAATCAGATGGATGCACTAAAAAGGAATGTGTGCATATTGTTGATGAGGACATAATTATGGACATTGATGAAACATCAAAAATAGTTGAACTATCTGATGAGAATGTACATGTAGCAGCTGAAAACTCCAATGTCACTAGTTCTTTCTATGACTGGTATGGAGATTCAGCGATGACATCTCATATAACAAATCAATTGAAGATAATAAGGGACTATCAACCTAACCCTGAATATATAAAGGGTATTGGTGATAATCAAGTTCAAGCTCAAGGACATGGAACAATTATTTTAGAGACCCAGTCTCAAAAACCAAAACATCAACTTATTATTCATGACATTTTTTATGTTCCAACGTTGACAAATAATTTGATATCAATACCACACCTTGATCTTCAAGGCTATTTAACTCTCATTGGCAATGGCCATATGCACATCAATTGATTACAACTGGTAAATTACAAAATTGGTTATACAAAATTGATGTTACACCAAAAGTAATTGAGTGCATATATGCACTGTCAAAACAGTTATTGTCATGGAATGATTTGCATAAACACTTTGGACATATAAACATTCCCTCTTTGCAATATTTATATAAAAACAAAATGATTAAAGGTTTAACAGTCAATTCTAATACATGCATATTGGATTGTGATGCATGTAAGGCCACAAAGTTAACAACATGACCCTTTTTAAATCAATATAAAATAACAACTACTAAACCAGGACAATGGACTCATACTGATTTATGGGGGCTGGCATCCACAACATCCATCAGCAATGCATCATATTATTTGATATTTATAGATGACTATAGTTGTTATACAACTGTCACATATTTAATACATAAAAACACAGTGGCACAACGCATCATCCAATCCTTAACCAAAATATGTGTACAATATAATTATATGCTGCATGCTTTATGCACAGATAATGGCAAGGAATATGTAAATGAAGAACTAATAAATTGGTGCCACAAACAAGGCATCAGTATTGAATTGATGGCACCCTACTCACCACAACAAAACAGTATTGCAGAATGAGCAAATCAGACATTAGTTGAATTAGCACACACAATGCTAAGCACTAAAGATCTTCCAATATTTCTATGGACAACAGCAGTTTCACATGCTGTTTATTTATGCAATCATGCTTATACTAAAGCTATACATATACCTAATGCAACACCTTATGAACAGTGGCATAGGGAAAAACCTAATGTTGAACATTTACATGAATTTGGTGTGCTGGTTTGGATTTTAAGACAACCAGCTACACAATCCAAATGAGAGCCAAAAGCTCTCAAGCATATATTTGTGGGCTTTGAAGGTCAAATATCTTCAATCTGTTATTATGATAAGTATACACATCAAATTAAAACAATGTGCAATTATTCTTTCTCTGCTCAGTGCAAGGGGGAGAATAATGATGATAATATTATAGATGTGTTGGGAGAACATTCTCAGGCACCAGTTTTAGCTCAGGAACCCATTTCTATTGAGGGGGAGCTAACTAAAAAGAGAAAATATAATTCTATTGACACTGATCAAGAGGAAACTGTTATGAGCTGGAGAGGAGCCCCTAAGTGCAACCCTAAGATGGGGTTAGGGACCATACAGGAGTCAACAACTTTCGTTGACAGGATAACTCAAAGAAGGCTCAGGAATGCTTGGCAGCATAGGAGAAAACCCATATTCAGTAATGATGGATTGACAACTATGCGCTGGTGCTTATTTATGCACACAAACAGTGGTTTCAAGGCTCTTAGGATTTACTCCTATTTATTCAAGATTTACGGATGGGTGGATAAGGCTCAGGGACTTAGTGGCAGATGAAGACATGGCATCACTATAAACAGAATATGATGGCCTGATGATGGTGGCCTGTATGCATGCGGGAATGGATTAGGTCAGCAAGACACTGAGCTGGGATGGTGGGTCCATGATAAGGATCTATGGTGATGCCATGCTTGCAGGACAAGCACCGAAGAAGTGGTGGAATGTTAGAACACTGAACAATAGCAAGACTGCAGAGCCAAAGATGGCTGATGGGCATGCATGTATATGGTTAGATGGGAGTGGAGTTTGTTGCTGCACCCCCTTTATGGATGAGGGGTTTTAGCTGTGCACAGACCAGGAGACTCTGTATAAGTAGGGAGTCATTTCTTGACTTAGGGCCCTTAAGGCTCTAGGTGGTTTATATGCTACAACACATCTTGTGTAAGGCTATAGCCCTAATAGCATTGGTTTTGTCTCTGGACTAACAGTCCAACACTATAAGGGTTTCTTAGTGTTAGTGTTTAGGCATGTCCTAACATTACCTAGAGCCTTTCTTGTATACCCCTATGCATGGGTGGTCAGATACACACTAGCACATCTTGCTAGGTGTTGCCATCATCCAGAGTAGGCCTATACCAACTTCGACTTCTGAGAGGTAGTAATTGCACAGCCCACAACCTCTCCAGGTGACTCCAACAGCTAGGCAACTTTGACAACCTACTGTCAACAATCTCTGTTTAAGAGATCTGACAAGCCCTTAACTTGGGTGGTGACAAAACAGTTTTGGATGAGAACTAGAGCTTGCCAGGGTGTAGCATAGGCAGGAGACCATAGACACACCCTGGGTAACTAGTACCAAAATTGTGGAAAAACTCAAGGAACAAGTGAAGAAAAGCCAGTAGTATTGCCTGTCAGTGCTTATACAGTCTCAGGATACCCATCTGTACTAGCAGTCCCACACTATGTCTTGTGGTGACTGATAACTAAGCACAAGAACACCCAAGTGAACTGCAGGGGGCATACTAGTGGTGAGCTTGTGGACCTCCAACCAAATCGAATAGGCAAGTGTGGGTAGGGTTGTGACTGCATTGCCCTGTAGCTATCTGGGGAGACAGAAGCTACTGAAGAAGAGGAAACAGCACTTTCTACTTGAGAGTGTCTAGGCTATGGACCAAGGAAGGAACTTGACCTTGGTTGAAGATTTTTGTTACAGGGTACAGTGCCCTCATCACGAGAAAGTTATATTTACACCCATATTATTGACACATGATGATGAGTGTGCTACCTGGCTGGACTGGATCTCAGGCAAAATCTGGGACCATTTCAAGACATGCAATATTAAATGAGGCAGTTTGAGCTCTTGGTTTCATCAAAAGTGCGCAATATTGATACTTCAGGTTCAATGTGAGCACTCATGAGACATTGGGTAGCCTCAAAGTGGCCATTTGAAATTGCTTTTAAAATTGCATAACCTGCAACCTGGATCGGAAGTACAAGATTGAATGGGACAATCAGGAGTAAATTCAAGAGTGGGTATCCAAGGTTCACAGCAGAATATTGCCAGCACAGAGATAATCGTTTAGGTGCGATCCACTATGGCATTGACAGAGCTATAAAGAGCAGTGACCAGCTTGGATTCGAGTAACCTGTCTTTGTCTGCACTACAACATAATGCCTGTCAATGGAGTCCATCATTACATGAGAGAAACTGAGTTGCAATCCTTAGCAGATAGATTGTCATCACCAGTCCTGGAGCTAGTTGATGACAAAGAAGATTTAGTCCTCAAGTATCCCCCAGCTTCCATTTATGTGGACGATCATGTAGAATCATGCAGGAACACAACATTATCAATGGTACTCAAGGCCTTGCATTCCTTCGATCTGACCTCCCCCTCCAAAATTAATTATTCCTATGTGACAACTAGTGGATTATCGGTATCCTGCTTCAATCAGATGAGAATTCCCATGGGAGGACCCCTTTTAACATTGTGTGAGTGTCTCAAACCAGTTAGACCCTCTGTCTCGGGAACAGAAGTCAGTGTTGGACAGTTGGCTTGGAAAGTATCTATTGAAGTCAGCACCACTATGCCCTACTTGACTGTCAAGGGCACTTATATCCATTTCTGGTTCCAGCCCATCACTGTTATGAGCATAACTCACTCCATTCAATTTTCACAGTAATGACGTCAATGACACTTACAAAGATATGGACTTGAGGAACCAGGATATATTTTTCTTTTCTTTGATCTTTTCATCTACACTCAAACATATAGATACAAGACTTAGGTGATACCATGGTTACAGGGACTGGCTATGTTAGGACTGCAACATTTATATAGAAGGAGGTTAGGTCAGCATCGGCTATAAGGATAGACCGAGTGCCAATAGGAACATGGCCTGATGATGGGCCTAGGCTATGATGGATACATATGCCGAATGGCACCTGAGGGGCAACATGGGAATCGGCTGAGATGCAAGACAATAGTGTGGCCGCATATGGGAGGACAGTGTGTTGGTATGAGAGAATAACTCCAGGTATGGTCAGATGGGCACAGATTGGCTGCTGCGCATTGATCCTGGCTTGAGGGACTTTAGCTGCACACTGTCTGCACACAGACCAGGGAAGGAGTATATAAGGGTTGTCGTCTTAGGTAGCAAGTCCCTAAGACTCTAGATAGTTTTGTGTTTGCTAGACACAGCTATAGAGCAAACGTCTTGTCTTTGGCTTAACAAGCCCCCTTCTCATAAGTCTTTGGTTGTGTTTAGGAGCAGTCCTAACATAATCTAGAGTCTTTACATCTCTACCCCATTGGTCTTACAGCACTGAGCACGCTGATGAGCATCATTCCGATGTGATGGTGTATAGGTATCAAATGGACTAGTCCCAGCACTAGATATTAGAAACCTTACCCTCACTAGGATTATACTTGCCCTGACCCTGTCACTTAGCATCTGCACTCATCCGAGGTCTTCCGCAAAGTCTTCCATGCTAGCTTCGAGCAACTCTGCCAACTCTGCGATGATCCGCTATAAGGCAAGCGTCACCCCCGCCCAATGACCAAGTTGTCTCCTGCATATGCCATCCAAATCCTGAGCTCAGTCAGTCATTTGCATCCGATATCAGCACCATGTTGGCCAAGTCACATAAAATTGTCAGCTGGCACAGCTTAGGTCACCGGAGAAGGGACTGTCGCCATCAATATCATATCTGTGTCAGGAAGGATCTACAGTCTACAATCCAAGGGTCACCCCTATGTAGCTGCCACGTCAGCCCTAGCAACAACCCGACATAGCGGAGCAGGACCCTAGCGGATGAGTAAACCCATCAGCTGATGACCAGCTACAGTATGGACCAGTCAGGTCTGTGGAGAATAGAGAACAGGGACATGTCAAGCCAGATGAATCCTGGAGTTGCCGTGCACAGCAATCAGGCACGTCTATTCCAAGTATTCAACTCTATTAGCATCCCGCGTTGGGTCGCGATACTGGTTCTCACCGCGGTGCTCCTATACCACTGTCGCGTCCCTCAGCTAGCCCCATTGCACAAAGACTTTCAAGATGGATTTGGATATATGGTTGCAAGGTGAAAATTTGCAGAGTCACTTCGTTATTAGTAGGGTAGAAAAATGTATATAAGCTCATGTACAACACTTAGAAAAACAGAATAGTACACCCCAGCTCTCGAGTCTCGTCCTTTAAGCTACGCTCTCTTCCTTTTGTTTGTGCCTCTGAGTCTTGTCATACTCCGTGTTCCGCGTTCATCGCTGTTATGCCCTTGTGTGACTAACATTATTATCTGCGGAGTTGCCAGTTCTGCATGTCATAGCATTGTCATTGAGCACACCGGAGTTGATGGGAACTCTTCAACAACCTCACACCTTCCCATTCCTCACTATTTCCAATAGTGGGGTGAACTTATCATATTGGCTGCCCCAGTGAGGCATTGAAAGAATTACACTGTCAACACCACCTGAGTCACCCCGGGACCAGCAATTCCCTGGCCACTATGCCCCATCCCTGTCATCTGCCAGTGTCTTCTCCAATTGGTACAACTTGCTTAAACAAAGAGCTGAGAATGTGCAGCAACTTTTGCAGCAGGATCCCAGCAAAGTGCTAAGTGAGATATTCAAAGGTACCAACACGTTTCAACATCAATCCCGCTGATGACTAGGTCTCACCCCAGAATTCCAAGCAATTGACAACATCAACAGAGCCTTCCGCCAACCCTCAACATCCTCTCGTAGTCCGCCCAACCCCGATCAATCTGAGACATTCCATTCCTTCGACGATTCCACCAGCACCCCGCCAGCCAACCCGCCAGAACAACCCCACTCCAACGAATCAAGCCCGCTCACCTCGTCACCATCAGAACTTCTGCAACTGTCGCCAAGCCCACCTCCAGTATCCTCAAATTCAAGTTCCAGTTCCAGTAGTTCAACCTCAAACTTCGACAACCTAGTTCCACCACCGATAGTCAAGATGGCCGACCATGCACAAACCAAACCCATGCCCACTAGATATGCCTCTGCTGCACCCCGCTTCGATTCAAATCAACCCCACCGCCTTCCATGCTACTTCGACAAGCTCGAACTATTATTTAGTGAAGCTGGCATCACCTCTGTGCAGCAGAAAAAGGTCTATGCGCTGCGCTACCTCCACGACATGGAGTACGACTTATGGGGAGGAGTAGACACCTTTGACGCCGCCTCTACGTATGAGGCTTTCAAAGCATCCATAACTGTGCTATATACCGGAGTAATAAACGAGCGCGAGCACACACAGGCAGATTTGGACTGCCTAATTGAAGAGACACTCCGCCTTGGAATCCAAACCACGGAGGACCTATGCAGTTACTATCAGCATTTTTTGGTAATAACGAAGTATCTCATTAAGAACGGATGACTCTCAACGCACCAGCAGAGCAAATATTTCTTCAAGGGGTTCCAGGTCCACGTCGGCATGGAGATGTACAGATACATGTGCGGCCAGTACCCAAACATGCACTGCGACGACCCCTATTCCCTCGAGCAAACGCTAGCGGCCACGCAAGAAGTCATCCAGGGTGCATCCTTTTACAATAAGCTAATCAACAAGCCTGCCGCGCCCCATACCGCTAGGCCAGAGTACCCCGCTGCCTACCCTGCCAACCCTGCGTCAAACCCGCCAGCCAAAACCAAGCCAGTAGCAATGCCTGGTGTGAAGACTGAAGACATGTTCAGTCTCATGGAGAAGATGGTACAGAGTTTGCTGCAAACACAGATGATGCTACAGTCTCTCACGCACGCACCAGCCCCACGGAATTGGTCGCAGACGACGCCAGCTACTGGCTCCAACACAGTTCCACTAGGCGCTAATTCCGGTACATGCCCTGCCATCCTGGGTTGCACGTTCTGTGGCAACTTGGCCCACTTCATCGGTTGATGCCCAGAGGTTGACAGTTACATCGTGAGTGGAAAGATCACGAGAAACCTTGAGGGACGCATAGTGTTGCCAACTGGCAACTACGTATCAAGATACTTACCCGGGAACAATATGAAGGAGTGTGTTGACGAATACCACCAACAAGTCAATGCCCAGCCAACCCAGCAGTCCGGAATCCGCCCCGCCATGTTTTACTCGCCCCACAGCAACCACCAAGAGCTGGCAACATCAAGCACCGCACTGGTTTTGAGTTATGAGACAGCAGCAAACCCTGCGGACGACGTCGACGAGGAGATTGAATGGATGCAGAGGGCTCTGGTAGCATTGCAAGCAGCAAAGAAAAACAAGGTAGTATTTGACGGGGTAGAAATTCCGCTACGTGCAAGAGGAAGGGAACCGCAACCACCAGCACCACCAGCAGCACCAGCCCTGCCACCAGAAGAAATCACCTCACCAGGAGTCGCTAAAGCCCACAACCAGCCGCCTACGCACCCTTTTGCCAATGCTCATGACACCAACTACCAGCCACCAACAGACCAGCCATTTGGGGCACTACCCAAGAGCAAGGACCCCTCATACACCACCGCTACTCCCACGCAAAACCTCCAGGCCATCGACCAAATCTTCAAATGTGTCCTCATGAGTCCTGCCACCAACCTTAGCTTTGAAGAGCTGCTAGCAGCCTCGCCTGACATCTGCCACAAGATGCATGAGTTCTTGACTCCACATCATGTCCCTGTCGCCAACTCCGCCAATCCTGCTACCAACCCTGCCAACCCCACAGACATGCACAACGTCTTTGTCCTGCCAGACATAGCTGAAGCATACTATGCGGCAGACCCACATCACAAGGCACATCTCAAGGTTGGCAAGGAGTCTCATGCGCTGCGCTGCATTCAGGCAAGAGTCGATGACCACGCCATAGTCGACTGCATTGTGGACCCGGGCTGCTCCATCATATGCATGTCTGACACCATCAGCCACCAGCTTGGGATTGCATACAACCACGTGATAAAAATCGACATGGAAGCAGCCAATGGCGAGGTCGACACATCGCTCGGTTTGGCCAAGGACATACCGTTCAAGGTGGGCAACATTGAGCTATACTTCCAAGTACATGTCATCCGCTCCCCTGCATATGACATCCTTCTCAGCTGCCCCTTCGACGTGCTTGCCGAATTGGTGGTCAAAAATTACCAAAAACGAAGAACAAACCATCACGATACACGATCCCAACAGCGATGCCATTGTTACAATCCCGACAATACCCTGTGGACCACCACGTTTTGTCAAGATGCACGAGGAAAAGGAGGGTTTTCAAGTGGCCTCGAGGAACTGATTCAAAATCACAGAGAGGTAGCCTGTATCATATCGATTGATGAAGCTCAGAACCCCATAGAGATAGAAGCGTATACCCCAGTCCCCTTGATACAGCGCACCCCCGATGTACATAGCAGTAGCACAGATAATCCAAACCTTGCTCGCTTGTACCTCAGAGCCGCACTAAGTCTTAACAAATGTGACACAACCAAATGCGACCCGGTAACCCGCGCTTACCTTCACAACACCATACAATGCCCTAGCAAGTCCAACTCCATGGAACCATCCTGCCCCAAGTCCCACAACCCTCGCCACAATAACATCTCACCAGTGTTTTTATCCCCACAGAAAAAGAAGTACAAGCCAGTCGACAAGAAAGTCAAGCCAGTTATTAGCCAGCTACCGCAAGAATTCAGAATCATTCGAGAAATTAAAGGCGACCCGCTAGCCAGTCTACCGGAACTCAGCACAAACCCACTGGACTCTTCGAGCCTGTTGGAAGGTATACGCAGGAATGTATGGAAAACTTAGACCAAGAACACAACAAAGACTTCCTGTGGCCCGAGGAACAGAAGCTAATGCACCATTTCATGACCAAGCACGACCAAGCATTCGCCTGGGATGACAGTGAATGCGGACAGTTTAAGATGGAGTATTTCCCGCCTATTGATATTCCAACAGTCCTGCATACACCATGGGTTCAATGCAATATCCCAATTCTGCTGGGACTATACAACCAAATCTGTGAGATCATCTGTACCAAGATCGATGCCAGTGTTTACGAGCCGTCCAACTCCTCGTACCGATCCCACTGGTTCTGCATATTAAAGAAAAATGGCAAGTTGTGCCTAGTACACTCGCTTGAGCCCCTCAACACCGTCACCATCCGCCACTCCGGTGTCACGCCTATCCCAGAACACATCGTGGAGAATTTCGCTGGTAGGGCCTGCGGGGCAATGCTGCACCTCTATGTCGGATATGATGAATGCCTGCTTGCAGAAGGTTCTTGCGACTTACGACCTTTCAGATGCCCGTTGGAGCTATGTGCTTGACAACCCTGCCCATGGGGTGGACTAATTCCATCCCTATTTTTCACAACGACGTCACCTCTATCCTACAGCCTGAGATCCCGGATCTCACCATTCCATACATCGATGATGTCCCAGTGAAAGGCCCCCCAACACGCTACCAACGACTCGACAGAACTTACGAGACTATCCCCCGCTAATCCCGGAATTTGACGCTTCGCATGGGAACACTTCCAGGGGCTCAACTGTGTTGTTCAGTGCATGAAGTATGCTGGCGGAACATTTTCGGGGAAGAAACTCGTCCTCTGTGCACCAGATATCATGGTAGTCAGTCATTTATGCACGTACGAAGGCCGCAAACCTGAGAAGGACTTGGTAGCTGCCATCACCAATTGGGGACCCTGCAAGTTGTTGTTGGAAGTCCGCACCTTCCTTGGCACCATTGGGGTTGGCCAGATCTTCATCAAAAACTTCGCCAAGCGTGCACACCCACTTGTAACGTTAACTAGGAAGGCCATGCCGTTCACATTCGGCCCCACAGAAGTAGCGGCACAAGAGGACCTCAAAAAGGCACTCATCGCGTCACCAGTGCTGCACCCTATTGACTACAAATCTGACGCATCCATTATATTATCTGTCGACACATCCTATATCGCGGTAGGGTTTTTCTTATGTCAGTGCGACCCTGACAGGCCCTCGGTCCACTACTACAACTGCTTTGGCTCGATTATGCTTAATGAACAAGAAGCCCGCTTTTCACAACCCAAGCTAGAGATTTATGGACTCTACTGCGCCCTGAAAGCATTGAAATTGTACCTCATTGGAGTACGGAATCTCATCGTCGAAGTGGACGCCCGCTACATCAAAGACATGCTCAAGAACCCAGATATTGCCCCCTTGGCTTCTATCAACCGTTGGATCCTCTCGATTCTCACTTTCCACTTTGAGCTGGTCCACATTCCCGGAAAACTGCACGCCCCTGACGGATTATCAAGACGCCCACAACAGCCACTCGATGAGCTGCCAAGCAGGGATGAGGATGAGGAGTTTGATGACTGGATCAATAATTTGTATGGGTTCATGCATCAGATTAACGAGGTTTCTAGAGCCTGTGCATCAAACTTGCCCTGCGGACATGAAAAGATCAACCCCAACCTTCAGAAGACCCTCCCGCTCTATGAAACCAACAGGGAACAGTGCGATTGTCGCCCAGCCGCCACCTTCACTTCTGACTCAGTTCCGCCCAACTCCGCTAACCCTGCGCTACTGCCTGCTGAAGATATAATAGACAGGATGTACAAAGAAGTCTTCCCATGGTGTGTCAACACCTCCAGAAAAGACGAGGGATGACTTTTACTTGTAATGCAATTCTTAATGGAGTTGGAGAGACCTGCAGAGGTATCAGATGAGGAGTGGCCTAGCTTCACACAGTATTGTGTCAAGTTTTTCATCCATGCTGAACGATTATGGTATAGGGACAAGGACAGAGCTCACAAAGTGGTGGTAGAAACACAGAAACAGCTTAGAGTGCTATTCAACTGCCACAACGGTTTGGGACATCACAGATATTATGCTACTTGTGCAGCAATCATGGAACGGTTCTGGTGGCCACAGATGCAGGACAATATCAAGTGGTACAAGTTGACCCCGCTATTGGAAATAGCGAGGAATGAGAAGGTGTGAGGTCATTGAAGAGTTCCCATCAACTCCGGTGTGCTTGATGACAATGCTACAATGCATGGAACTGGCAACTCCGCGGATAATAACATTGGTCACACAAGGCATAACAGCAATGAATGCGGGACACGGAGTACGACAAAACTTAGAGGTGCGAACGAAACGAAGAGGGCATAGCTGAAAGGATGAGACTTGAAGGCTGGGGTGTACTATTCTCTGATATGTTAAGCTGCTAAACTAGATGTACATGGGCTTTATATATGTTTTTCTCTCTAACTATCAAAGTAACACTTGTAAAATTTTCACCTCACAACTGTATATCCAAATCCGTCTTGAAGGTCTTCACGCGATGGGGCTAGCTGAGAGATGCAACGGTGGAATATGAGCGCCACAGTGAGAGCCAATACCACAACCCTGTGCGGGATGCTAATAAACTTGTCGGATTGAAATAGACCTGCCTGATTGCCATGCGCGGCAACTCCGGGGTTCATCTGACTTGATGTGGCCCTGTTCTCAATATTCTGCAGACCTGACTAGTCTATACCATATCTGATCATTGGCTGATGGCTTTATTCATCCGCTAGGGTCCTATTCCGCTGTGCTGGTGCATCGCTATGGATGACGTGTCTCTTGGATCTTGGACTGTAGATCTTCCTAATGTGGATATGGCTTGATGGCACGGTCCCTTCTCCAGTGAACTAAGCTGTGCCAGCTGACAATTTTCATGCGACTCGGCCAATGGGGTGCTGACTTCGGGTGCAAATGACTGACTGGTGTGGGGTATGGATGGCATATGTGGGAGGCGACTTGCTTGTTGAGTGTGGGTGATGCTTGCCTTACTGCGGAAAAATGCGGAGTTGCACGGAATTGTGCAGAATTGCACGGAGTTGCTCATTGCTATCGCAGAATTTCTGTGGATGACTCCTCTACACCCCTAGCTCGGAACGATGCTCATCAACGCATGTCAAGAATGACAACTACAACAGTTCCGCATTCTGCCAGTTGTCGCTGTCCCCCGCGCCAATATTCACTAAGGTGTACATGGATATGATGCACCTCCCACCATCTAATCAGTACAAGTACTTGATTCAAGCCCACTGCTCTCTGATGCATTACCCTGAATACCGCGCCTTACGTTGAGAAACCGCCAATGCCATTGGGGACTGGATCTTTGAAAACTTGATATGTTGTTGGGGAAGCTTGGTTGAGATAGTCACGGACAACAGAGCGCCAATACTGAGAGCTGCGGAGTACCTTGCCAATAAGTACCACATCCGCCATATCTGCATCTCTGGTTACAACTCCCGCGCTAATGGAATTGTCGAATGCAGTCACTACGACGTCTGACAGGCACTGTACAAGGCAACTGAGGGTAACGAATCCCAATGGTCTACATCGTTACATTTGGTATTCTGGTCAGAGCACATCACAGCTAGGCGTCACATGGGGGTGTCGCCCTACTTTGCAGTTACCAGGACACAGCCACTACTTCCACTAGATATCACTGAGGCCACCTACCTGCTCCCGCCACCCTCTATGTTCTTGTCCACCACAGAGTTAATAGCCCGCTGTGCCATGGAGTTGCAGAAGTGTCACACCCAAACAGAGGCTCTTAAAGACAAGGTTTATCAAGCCCGCATAGCTGCAGCAAAATGATTTGAGCAAGAGCACCCAACAGTCATCAGAGACTTCAACTTCCAGTGAGGGGATTTAGTTTTGGTCCACAACATGGCCATAGAGAAGTTGCTTAATAAGAAGATGCGCCCCTGGTACATTGGTCCCTATGTGGTTCTATCCCGCAACCGTGGAGGAGCCTATATCATTTGCAAGCTTGATGGTACAGTACTTGACAGGCCATATGCGGTGTTCTGCATAATCCCCTACTTTGCCCGCAAGAAACTGACCATACCAGAGAATGTGCTCGACACCTCTGAGGAACACGTCTGGGACATGTCCAACTCCGGTTCCTTAGGTGACAACGACCCAATCGACCCGACACAAGCAAACGATGGAGATGATGAAGACTTGGCTGGCCATCTTTCCGACATAGAAGAAGACGAAGATATGTACTATACCTAGATAACCACAACTCCCAATTCTGCTACAATTCCGCCAACTCCACACTATTTAATTTTTGAAAACACACCCCGGACCACTAGTAATGTTTTTCTTCATCTTTCGTCTACTTTTACCTACCTTTGTCTCATCCATAATTTCAATACAGGCTTCCAGGCCACTATCTTTTCTGACTTAGACTACTAATTTGTTTCACAGAAAGCAAGAACAGTTATATTATGACAAGATACAAGAAAAGAAAAATACATAAGGAGGCCTGCAGAGAAACCAACTATACAGGTGAAAAATGAGAAAGGGGCCCCATAACGGAGTCACCATCCCTGTCCGTTGTCCCCACTCCCGCTACTGCCACTGTTGCCCCTGCCCCTGCGCTTGAGGAAGACCCCGCTCGTCCCGCTACCACCTGTTCCTCGCTGGGTGGCACGGGGCTCCAGTTCACCTTGGATGTGCTCGTATAGCCCGACCCACCCCCATTGTCATATGGAGTAGGCGGGCACCCCAGCGACCTCTCGAGAAGGTCCTCAACGCAACTTGACGATCCACGGAGGGAGCTCAGCTCCTGGAGCATTTCTGTCTGCACATTCGACAACCTGATGAAAGTTTGAGAAAGCGCAGTAAGGAGCCACGTCTGGTTGAAGAGGCGTTGGTTCTGCTCAAAGAGGAGCCGGTTTTGTTCTTGAAGGAGGGAGACAGCCTCCCTCGTCCAGTTCGTTGTGGGGCCATCTTCTGTGACCTGGACCCTGTCACTCGTGTTCTGCAGAACGGTCTCTTCCACAACCCAGATTTCGTCTTCATCGTTGCTCACGACAACGGCCTTCAATTTGACTCTCTTCTTGTCCCGCCCAGATGCGGGAACGCCACCTATCAAGCACTTCTGGCAGAGGCATTGGCACTCCACGCAGACCTGACTCTTTGGCCCAGGAGCCGGGTAGCAGGCTATGCCTGCCAGCTTGCACCTAACAAATGATCAGAAGGGCATTACATGAAAAAGAGGGAAACTCACCGGTTGCAAGGTGGCTCGTTTGGCGACTGCAACTTGGCCTGCTTGGATGGACCAGCCTCCACCCCTGTGCCCGCTTCTGCTTCCGCTGAGCCCGCATGGTCTCCTTTTGATTCATGGCAACCAGTGCCACCAACGTCACTTCATCCGCCTCCTCCATCGTCGCTTCCTCTGCCTCGACCTGTGCCCAAATGGTTGTGACATCCAAAGAGGAGCCTGGTTGACACTCAGGCAAGCGGAGTTGTACCCAGGGCAATGACACTTGTTGACGATGTGTCTCAGCTTCCTGTCGTCGCCGCTTGACTTCCGCAGCTTCCTCTTCGTGAGCCTTCCGCCGCGCTTCTTCTTCCTCATGAGCTTGCCGCTCTGCTTCCTCTCGTTCCTCACATGCCTGCTGCTCTGCTGTTTCACATTCCTCCCAAGCCCTGCATTCAGTGGCCTCTCTCTCCTCATGTAACTTCTGCTCCACCTCTTCCGCAGCCCTGCACCATGCTTCTTCCTCCTCTCACGCCTTTTGTTCCACCGCCTCCCACTCTTCACAAGCCTTCTGCTCAGCGGCCTCCTGTAGTTTCCTGGCCTGCTCAGCCTTTGATAACACCAGGCGAGCCACGGTCATTTCATGGGCCTTCTTCTCCGCCTCCTCCCAAATTCATCTCTCCTCCTCTTCCCATTCCAATTGTGCCTCCATGCGCGTAATTTCTTCATCGGAATTGTAGCCAGTGGATTGTGGAGAGGACGACATGATAGCAGAAGATGAGAAGAAGTGGAGGGATGAAGTTTAAAAGTTAATTCAATGAAGGCCACAATCGCATGATCCTGTGACCAGAAGTTGACATACCTGAGTAGTGCACACAGTCAAGGTCCAATTCCGCAGACCCCACTGTTCCGAATATGAAGAAGACTTCTGCCCACAGCCGGACCAAGACGTATCGCCAGTTAACAAACCCAGAAAGCTTCCACACATGTTTCAGTTCATTTATATTTCATTCTCATTCATAGTATAGTCCTTTTTGTTTTTATTCATAGGGCATACCACACGAAGAGCTCTGCAGTGGATCCTCCAACAATTGGCTATCCAATCCCTTCGCGCGACTGACTGAGGACAGTCAGATTTTTAAGTGGGGGGGAGATGATGAGCATCATTCTGATGTGACAGTGTATAGGTATCAAACGGACTAGTCCCAACACTAGATGTTAGAAACCTTACCCTCACTAGGATTATACTTGCCCTGACCCCGTCACTTAGCATCTGCACTCATCCGAGGTCTTCCACAAAGTCTTCCGCACTAGCTTCGAGCAACTCCGCCAACTCCACGATGATCTGCTATAAGGCAAGTGTCGCCCCCGCCCAACAACCAAGTTGTCTCCCGCATATGCCATCCAAATCCTGAGCTCAGTCAGTCATTCACATCCGATGTCAGCACCATGTCAGCCGAGTCACATAAAATTGTCAGCCGGCACAGCTTAGGTCACCGGAGAAGGGACTGTTGCCATCAATATCATATCTGCATTAGGAAGGATCTACAGTCTACAATCCAAGGGTCACCCCTATGTAGCCACCACGTCAGCCCTAGCAACAACCTGACATAGCGGAGCAGGACCCTAGCGGATGAGTAAACCCATCAGCCAACAACCAGCTATGGTATGGACCAGTCAGGTCCGTGGAGAATAGAGAACAGGGATGTGTCAAGCCAGATGAATCCTGGAGTTGCTGCGCACAGCAATCAGGCACGTTTATTCCAAGTATTCAACTCTATTAGCATCCTGCGTCGGGTCATGATACTGGTTCTCACCACAGTGCTCCTATACCACTGTTGTGTCCCTCAGCTAGCCCCATTGCATGAAGACTTTCAAGACGGATTTGGATATATGGTTGCAAGGTGAAAATTTGCAGAGTCACTTTGTTATTAGTAGGGTAGAAAAATGTATATAAGCTCATGTACAACACTTAGAAAAACAGAATAGTACACCCCAGCTCTCGAGTCTCATCCTTTAAGCTATGCTCTCTTCCTTTTGTTCACGCCTCTGAGTCTTGTCATACTCCACATTCCATGTTCATTGCTGTTACGCCCTTGTGTGACTAACGTTATTATCTGCGGAGTTGCCAGTTCCACACGTCGTAGCATTGTCATTGAGCACACCGGAGTTGATGGGAACTCTTCAACAACCTCGCACCTTCCCATTCTTCGCTATTTCCAATAGCGGGGTGAACTTATCAACGCCTTGCTCATTGTTGCTCACAGCGCCAATGGCCTAGTTTTATCTGAGAGGTAGTAACTGCACAGCCCACGACCTCTCCAGGTGACATCGACTTCACCACACACACTGTCAACGGGTGTCGAATGAGACGTCCTCAATTCACCCATTGGGTCTGTCTACAAAACAGTAGCAAACGAGAATACTAGTGTGTCAGGAGAGCATAGGCAGGAGACCACAGATGCGCCCCAAGCATAGTATATTGTTACTGCGGAAAAACTCAGGAATGAGTGAACCAACCTGGTTGCTGTACATATCAAGGCTGATATAAAGTCCACACATACCCTCTGTACTAGCAGATGTGAAATTTGCTGCATGTCTGATAACTAGGCACAAGGACAGTGAGGTGAATTGCCGGGTGTACACTTCTGAGTAGCTTGCAGACCCACAACATAACAGACAACAACTCCCTTGTTTCCCAAGGGACATCATCGACTGGCATGGATTTATTGCCAGAGGAATGGATCAAGTGTTGGAGGAGGCCTGAACTTGATTGAAGATTTTTTACAGTGAAACAGACACAAGACACCATGCAGTGCTCATTTACATACATCCTACCCTACACCCAGGCAACACTCTCAGAGATCGGGTGCATCTTCGAGGTGGACTGGGTTACCATCAGCGAAACGGTCCAGACAGGACCTAGAGAATTCATTGGCGACACAGTCATTCACTGATATGACAATCATGTCCGGTTGTATTGGAAACACTGGAAAGAGTCATGATGACTTGAGTGTGCTCAAGCGCAGAAACTCCTCAGACAACAAGAAGCCGAACAGGAGTTGGAACAGAAGGAAGCCTGGGAGGCTTTACTTATGGAGCAAGTGGCCACTCGAGCAGTCTTGAGGGCAGAACGCGCAATGAAAAAGGCAGAGAGGGAATACCAAACCCTCATAGAGCTATTGGAGGTCCAATACAAAGGTGACACCTCCAACCCCATCTGGCTAGCCCTGGTCTCGTCAAAGTACAACCAGTGGCTCATGTTAATAAATAATGGCGACAAGGCTATCTGATGCTACTGGGTGGCAGTAGAACAATTACAGTGCACACACCACGTACAAGAGCTGTACGAGCACGAAGGCATGACCATGAGTCATGAAGACTGGAACACATGGATGCACACAATAAACGGAAACATACGGTGATAAGTTCACCCCGCGATTGGAAATAGCGAGGAATGGGAAGGGGTGAGGTCGCAAAAGAGTTCCCGTCAACTCTGGTGTGCTCGATGACAACAGTATGCTGCGCGGAACTGGCAACTCCGTGGATAATAATGTTGGTCACACAAGGCATAACAGCGATGAACACAGGACGCGGAGTACAACAAAACTTAAAGGTGCAAATGAAACGAAGAGGGCGTAGCTGAAAGGATGAGACTCGAAGGCTGGGGTGTACTATTCTGTTTTTCTAAGTGTTGTACATGAGCTTATATACGTTTTTCTACCCTACTAATGACGAAGTGACTCTGCAAATTTTCACCTTGCAACCATATATCCAAATCCATCTTGAAAGTCTTTGTGCAATGGGGCTAGCTGAGGAATGCGATGGTGGTATAGGAGCACTGCAGTGAGAACCAGTATCACGACCTGATGCAGGACGCTAATAGAATCATATACTTGAAATAGACATTGATGATTGCCATTGGCGGCAACGCCGGGATTCATCTGGCTTGACACGTCCCTGTGCTCTATTTTCCGTGGACCTGACTGGTCTATACTGTAGTTGGTCGTCGGCCAATGGTTTTACTTGTCCGCTAGGGGCCTGATCCACTATGTCAGTGCATCACTAGGGATGATGTGGCATCTGTGTATGGGTGACCCTGGCATCACAAAAGGTAGATCTGCTCCTAATGCAGATATCGCTTTGATGGCACCTGTCCCTTCTCTGGTGAACTAAGCTGGGCTGGCTAGCAATTTTTATGTGGATCGTCCGGCAGTGTGCTTTGTCGGGGGCAAACAACTGACTGGTGCGGGGTTTGGACAGCATACGCGGAAGACAACTTGGCCATTGAGCATGGGCGACGCTTGCCTTATAGCGGATAATTGCGGAGTTGGCAGAGTTGCTCTTGGCTAGCACGGAAGACTTGCGGAAGACCTTGGGTGAGTGCAAATGCTAAGCGACGGGGTCAGGCATGTATAATCCTAGTGAGGGTAAGGTTTCTAACGTCTAGTGCTGAGACTAGTCATTTGATACCTATACACCATCACATCGGAACGATGCTCATCAATGGGTGACCTGCTATGCTAAATGGAAGTGTGAGCAGGAGGAGGAAGAATGCCGCAGGGGAATAAGATTCGATCCCCTTCTTGTCACAAGGCCACCTGGGGCTATTATTGCCAGGACACCGGAACAGCTCCTCACAGAACCCCAACACCACCTCCGGTCTATTGGATTGGATCATTTCCTCAAAGAAGTCGGAGAAGACTTGTGGAATGACCACAAGGCTAGATTGTTGGGGTGGCATGCAAATATCAAGGCACACCTACCTGGGCCAAGGGCTCGAAGCCCCATCGCACACGACCAATGGAGAGAGAATGGGTACTGTTATATGTACCTATTCAAGGAAGAGTACTATGACAAGTACAACTGGCTGGCTTGGCCTACTCTCTATGATATTGTCAACTGGGAACCGGAGCTCAGAGATGACACAGTGGTCTTTGCAATCCAGGACAGCATCCGACCCAGGTGATGCCACATTGTTGAGGAATCGGCTGTATGTTGAGATGACATTGAGTACACCTGGGACAAGTTGGTAGACCTCCACAAAGTCTCTCACTATACATGGACAGTGCGCTTTGGAGGACAGTCAAAGTCCAAGTGCAGGGCTCAGCAGCAAAAACTAGCCCAAACACTGATTAAACGAGTTAACCTCAGGAAAACAGTCATGGTTGAACAGGCATACGCAGAGGCAGCTGGACGAACGTACCCAGCAGCAGTGGAACCCAAACCAGTTGTGCAACCAGCACAATCATACACAGCGGCAGCACTGGCTGGTAAGGAAAACAAGGCACGCATCATCACTCAAGGGGGTGACGCAGCACATTGGAATGGTGGTGTAACCACAGCAGCAGACTGGCTCTCAACTGAAGAATACCCACAAGGAGCAAACAATGCTCACAAGAAAAGAGAGATTGAGCAGTGGAGAAGGATTGTCGAAAGGGAGGCATGGTTGCCCTACCCTTATCCAAAAATGTCTTGGGTGAACAGCAGTTGCAACCCAGACATACCAGGTTACTGTTACCTGGTCTTGATTAAAAAACAGTACTGGGACGAATTCTTGTGGCCAGCATACCCGCAGATTCAAGAAATCTGCACTTGGGACAGGGAGCTCAGGGAAAACGATGTGACCACCATCATAAGGAAGTCATACAGACAGGACACCACTCTGCACATTGAAAAGTACAATAGCAATTGCAGAGGATGGTTCCACATCGAGTGCCTTAATAGAGAAGGCATGAGCCATTATAAACTAGGCGCCACACCTTTTCGACTCATGGTCAACATGATCACACATGCCTACCATGCTGTACTGGGCTGGAGAGAGCACTGGCAAGACACACAGACCCTCAAACCCCTACCTACCACACAACCAGCTGCAGCAGTCACAGCATGAGAGGATGAGATCACTCGGCAACAAGAGGAGAGGCAAAGAGCTATCACCAGTGCAGGGCAAGCCCTAGCAGCAATGATCAATGAATACCAGTGGTCAAACCGTTGGGAACCAGGACCTCTTACAAAGGCAGAAATGCCTGACTTCTACCAAGGAGATCCCAGAATGATTGACAGTTGGCTGTGCCAGATGGAAACATATTTTATGTTGACCAATGAAAAGGACGCCCATCAAAAGGTCTCCATCTGCCTATACAGGATTAAAGGTGGCAAAGGGGACAGAGCCACAGATTGGAGTGGGGTGAAACTCAAAGCCTTTCAGGAGGTGCAACAGGAGTTTCAGGATAAAATTGACAACAATGGCTGGAGCGCAGAATTGGATTGGGCCCAACTAAACACTGGGGAAAGTACCACCAATGACTGGGCATGGGTCAGACAACCACTGGAGAATCAATTCCCTTTCGTGGATTGTTATGAGCATAACTCATCCTATATAATTTTTACAGTAACGACGTCAATGACATATATGAAGACACGAACTAGAGGAGTCGAGACATATTTTCTTTTTCCTTTTATCTTTTCATTTGCACTCAAACATATAGGAACAGGACTTAGATGATACTGTGGTTGCAGGGGCTGGCTATGTTAGGACTGCAACCCTTATATGGAAGGTGGTTAGGTCAGCATCGGCTATGGGACATACTGGGTGCCAACAGGGACAGTGGCCCAATGATGGGCCTATGCTATGAAAGGAATCATGAGCAGCATGGCACCTGAGGGGCGACATGGGAACACTGAGGAGTACCGACAACTTGGTACTGGCATATGTGGGAATTGGCCGAGATGCAGAACAATAAAGTGTGGCCACATATGGGAAGGCAGTGTGTTGGTGTGGGAGGATAGCTCCAGATAAGGTCAGATGGGTGCAGATTGGCTGCTGCGCATTGATCCCAGCTTGAGGGACTTTAGCTGCGTGCTGTCTGCACACAGACCAGGGGAGTAGTATATAAGGGTTGTCATCTTAGGTAGCAAGTCCCTAAGACTCTAGATAGTTTGTGTCCTATACACTTCTTCTTGAGCAATAGTCTTGTCTCTGGCTGAACAAGCCGTCTTCTTATAAGTCTTTTGGGTTGTGTTTAGGCTTGTCCTAACATGGATTGGGCAGACTTCAAAACTCAGATGCATGCGTTTTTCATGTCAACAGAGACCAAAGAAAAAGCCATCAAGGCACTATTGAAGCTACAGCAGGGAACAATGATTGTAGAAGACTACATCATCAAATTTAACTCCCTTACCTCACTGACTGACTGGGACAACCAGGCCCTAATTTCACAGTTCCAAAACCATCTTAACCCAGCACTGGGAAGGGAACTAATTCGATATGGGGGACTACCTGACAATGCCACATTACACCAGATCCAGACAAGAATTATGACACTCGCCAGGGCTTATCGAAAGGCTAACAAAGCCTACAGTTTCTCTAAAGTACAAAGAGACTATAAGGAACGAACCCCAGCCCCCAATGGTCGACCCCAGTGGCAGTACAGAGCACCACCTCCAGTTGCTTCAGGAAGCTGGTCCAATCCAAATGCAATGGATGTTGATAAGAAAACAGCAAATGTATGCTCCTACTGCAGGAAGCAAGGACACTCGGAAAGGGAGTGTAGACTGAAGAAAAGATATGCTGAGAAGGAATGTTACAACTGCGGTGAAAAAGGGCACATGACATGGATGTGCAAAAAGCCCAAGAAAATAGCCAGCGACAAAGGGAAGCAGGTTGTCAGATACGTTGAGAAAGGGGAAACGACCCCCATAGGACATATAGAGGAGGTCTCAGATTTTGCAGAAAGCCAGTAGGCGAGTGCTCAGCACTGCTGGCTGCTACTCAGGTTTTGAATAGTGATGTACCAGTATATGTAGACTCCAAAATCAAATTGCATGATTTACTTTATGAATGCAGTGGAGAAGTACATCACTTGAGAAATCTCAGAGTGAGCACAAAACAAGGAAAGAGACTGAGAACATGGACCCCACAGTGGGTATTACGAAGAATTTGGGAACAGCCCAAACAGATAGCAGTAGAGTGTTTACAACAATGGGTAAACACGAAATGAGTAAACGAGGCAGGGGAACTACTGGTGTGGATTGACTCCAGCTCCTTTCTGGTCTTTATCTTAGCAAATGTTTTATTCTCATGTATACAGTATAAATCACATCTACATGTTCATTGCACAACCATCCAAACTCATGCTACAATCAAAGTGGAATTAGAAAGGATATCAAAACCTCCTCTTTCTGGGCCTTGCATCTGGTTTTAAACATTAAATCCCTATTGAATGGATGATGGGAAAGCCCACTTGCCTGTCCCTTCACCATCATTCTGGCTGTCAATTTCAGTCCTCCTTCTGGTTCTCCTTCCAATCCCTTCCCTTTGAAGCCAAACATCCATGTTGACATTCTCAATGAAAGAGGGAGGAACAAGTCCATCCAGAGCATGGCAATCACACTCTGTTAATCCATCTTCTGCCACATCAGATGATATTGTAGCACCAGGTACTGGCTTTATAGTCAATGGCCCCCCTTGCCAGTCAAAACTGGTTGCAATAAGACTGCCTCGCATGTCCCAGCTGCTGGAGAATTTGCTGTTGAGCAAACTGTCATACAAGTTGCATGCCACAGCATCAGGTGTGCAGTCTGGCAGGAAAGGCTTCAGGTACTCCTTGTTGTCTTGCATGGATGATGCTAGGGTCATAGCAACCTGCCAAAGCAGCACTTCAAAGAGATTTACAGGTTCAGATAAAGGCACCTGGGTCACATGCCAGAAATCTTGAAGCCAAGAAATTATCAAATGTGCATATTTTCTGGCCTCAATCATCCTGATTCTTTCTACTTTTGTGATTGGCTGTGCTTTGTTATATGAGCCAGGGTGCAGTGCATTGGAGAGCTCCAGAATAACACAGAATAGGACCAAGCCTATGAGATCATGCTCTTGCATAATATCTGGGACATGCTCCTTGTCTTGATCTAATGTTTATGAGATTGATGCACTAACTCCAGGACTTCTAGACTTACCTGGGTCATCCCTCTGCTCTACCAGAACCTGGTGATAGTATATCACCATTCTGTGCAGTAGCTGCCAGGAGCTTCTGCTATCTGAATTGGTGATTAATTGTGAACCTGCAAATGTCTGCAGAATTCCAATGCAGGTTTCTTTCAGGGTTCCAGAGGAATAGAAGTGTCCCCCAAAGCAGATGCTTTGACTTGTTGTCACCACAGCATGGGGTGTGTGTGGTCTCATGTAACTTGAAGACTATCAGAGAAAGAAAGAAGTGTTTGAGAATTACTCACAGTCTATCCCCAGCCTCCAATATCACAGCATGTATTTCCCACAGGTCTGAGTTGACTTCCTGTGGATCAAACTTGGTGTAAAAGTCTTTTTCTGAAAATGCTGGGCCCTTCTTTTTTTCCTTGGCAATGACCCACCATTTCTTTCCTGTCTGGACATCCACATATGTCCCGAACCCATTGCTATCAACATGCCAATTGCTGATTGCTCCTGCTGTGGCTGCTAGCCCCAGCCTGATCTCACTCAGAGGCTTCTGTAAATCCTTCTTGCAGAAGGGCTTGTCCATTGTGTGGACCCAGGCCACTGTGTCACTAGATAATTGCAAGTCTGGGTCCTTGCAGCCACTTGGGTTGGGAAATTCCAACCCATTCAAGAGGTTGACTCCTCAGGCTCATCCTGCAAATCGCAAGGTAAAAAACCTATGATGAACATGAGAAAGTGTATTACCCATTCCTTTGTCAAGTCTATTATTTCCTGTATCTGAGCAGGAATGATGTTTTTCCTTTTCTTCAGGGACTTCACAGGCTTGGCCTCTTTCAGTGGCTTCTTCTGAAGTATCTCTTCATCTTTGTTAATGACTTTTAGGGTGGGCAGCGAGGCTGGACAATGGTGGTGAGACCAGAGAATAAACTTGTAGTACCACTTGGTGGTACAGGAACAAGTTTTGCTAGAGCTCATCAGTATTCTCATGCAACTTATATACCTTGCAGAGCTGAGTTTGAAATCAAACCGATAACTCGGCTCTACTGGATTTGGCAAAATTGCAGTGGAAGTTACTGAATCAGGAACAATGCCAGGTACTGACCTATTCATGGATAAGCCAAGTTTGTGGCCTGGATCCTTCTAGACCTATGATGTCAATGGACTGCTGAGTCAGCAGTTCTAGGCATCTTGTTCAGTAACATTATGTCAGCCCACCCACATCAGTGGCAGGCTTCCCTTATTAGTATTTTGACATTATAAGGAAAGTAAGTCACATGCCTCTTTCTCATGTCAGGGATTGCTCCCACGAGACATGACAGGTGTGACTGTGACTTGAGGCAAAAAAGTTGATTACATAAGCAGCCAATAGGCATGCCATGATTTCCAAATTGGTTATGTTCCAACTTTGGAACTGACATAACAACTGTAAATGCTTACAAAGCAGGGCCTAGGCGAAGCCTAGGCACGTCGTGTGACACAAGGGCTTAGCCCTCAGTCATGGGACCCAGCATGCAAGGCATTAGGGTTTACTATATTTCCACAGAAATGTCATTAGCATACATTTTCAAACATGGCCAGGTATTATGGCTAATAGAGGATAACTCATGGGTTTAAGGTTTAGGGAATGCTATATGGACTCATCCTTTTATGGACTTGTCACCCTGTCCTGTGCTCCATTACTCACAGTATGAGTTCATGTTCAAATTTGTGCAATTTTGACAGATTTCATGAAAGACATTTGTTAACAAAATGATCAAAGACACTGGTGAATCTACTTATGTAGTGTGTCCTTTGCCTTTGTGGTCAAGCTTATGGGCATACCTGGTTATTAGGCCAGGCAGTGCTGCTGAGCCTAGTGTGACATCAGAGATGCCTCTTCGACCCCATGTGGACATAACTCTAGCAGAAGGTGTACTTCCTGACCCTGATGCACTGGTGGCAGCCCCTGTAGGGGCACCAGTGCAGAGCCAAGATCGCTTCCTAGACAATTGATCATCATCCAGAGCATGATGTTTAATGCCAAGGCTAGATTCCTCCTCTGGGACAGCCTCTTCCCAGTAAAGGTCATGGCCAGATTCTGGAGATTCTGGGTGGCCAAGGTCCGGTCTATATGCAGATAGATCATTGAACACACTGTTATTGAAACTAGTGAGTACCATGCATTTCCATGTGTTAGCCAAATCAAACAGATTGCGAGTCTGTTTTTGTGAGACTAACCAGCATGCGCACATCAATGAATTCAGCTTTGTTACATCAGGAAGTGGTAAGGTTCCTTCACCCCCTTGGCCAGAACCCTTTCAGGTAATGACTTCCTTGGGAAGCAAAGTGCCCGATCCACATCTTCATGTAAATTAAGCCTGTCAAGGTCTTGACCTTTGCCATAACAGTCAGGAATCTTATTGTCAGCCCATTGCTCCATAGACTGACACCACAATGACACAATGGTATCACTAAGTTCTTTCGCATTGAAATAATTCAGTACAGGGTTGAATTCAGATTTAAGGATGACAAATGTCGCCTTCTCCCCATCTGGTGCATTAATTGCTATAACCAGATTTAGTCTTTTTTCCCAGATGTCCAGTACTTTCTGTTTGGTCCAGGATCTGATCAACACCATTGGATAGCCTCTTGCAATGTACAAGCCCTGTAGCTCATATACTGCTTCATTGTATAACTCGCGAGAGCTACAAAGAGAAGCCATCCTAGACATCTCACCCATAAATGTACCCTGTTTAACATCAAGGGGGTGGTGAGAAATCCAACTGATTCTTTCTAAGTGGTTTTGTGCCTTCTGGTACGGCTTGTAATGTATTCGACCCACATCATGTGGATCTTTGAAAACATGTACGTCCAGGAAAGGACAAGCTGTCAAGTGTGCTTCCCACTTAATCTCACAACCGATGAACAAGATGGACTCTCATACTAAAGTCAGGGCTTCTTGTTCAGAATCCACAATGACTAAAGCAAAACAATCATCGATATACCGTTTATAGTATAATAACCACAGTTTATTAAGGACTTGGCCCAATTGGACTTCAAAATGTGCTGCATACAGGTTGGCTAGATCAGGGGAGTCACTGACTCCCATTGCTAAGCCTCTTTGCTGTAGCTAATATCATCCATTAAAATGTGAGACTAAATTCATATTGCCAAAATTGAGTGCTCCACAAAGGAATTCCCAAATTGGGTGGTCATCCCCGTATCCTTGTGCATGGTAAAACAAATACAATTGTTGGTTTACAATTGTAATTGCATCCTTTAGGGGAACATTGGGATAAAAAGCAACAACATCCCCAGAGACAAGCCATACACGCTCAGGATTGGCAAAATGAATCTTCTCAAGGTCACTGCAAAACTGATGAGAGGATTGCAGAATTGTTGGTGATTGTTGCACCAACGGCTTGAGGACTTTTGACATAAATTTAGCTGCTGGATTTTGAATGGCACTATGACAAGGTATTATTGGTTGCATGGCAGTGGGTATTTTATGGATTTTGGGTATTCCATAAAATGCTGGGACATGGTGAGACTCTCCTTGCTTAGTGATCAAAGATCGGAAGAAATCTGGAAGTTGTGCTGCTGCTGGCCAAGATCCCTTCAGCATCATAGCTGCCTTGGCCAGTTCCTCCATTTGGAAGCACTGTAGTGAAAGAATTCTGTTTACATGGAGTATATCTATTTCCTTATAATCTACTGGATTAGACAGTAAATGTTCACATTGACTGTTGTACCACCTCTTTTTGGATATAGTGGTACCTAAGTTTTTATCCATCCCAGTCACTATATAATTATGTGACAGTAAGAAACGGCGTATATACGGGATTCTGGGTGCTAAAGAGGATCGCACCTGCTCATCAGACTGTTCAAGTAAGTCATAGCCTAGATTTTTAACATCAGAGCTACATTTGGAGATTGCATTTAAGACAAGTCTCTTGCCAGCCTGTAAACCCACTTCAATATAGCTAGTTCGATCAAGGAACATGGGCATATCATGTTCGACTTCGTAATCTGGGTCATAGTCAGTCTCTATGTTATCACCTGAATCAAGGAGATATCTGATTCGCCACCTAAGTTTCATACAGAACTTATCATATGCTGCTGCTAAATAGCAGTGTGCCCAGACTTGTGGAGCTAACAGGTGTTTAAGACCTGTGCTAAGGTGAATTTGTACAGAAAGAGGTATGCTGACTCCCGTTGAGAGATGAATGTGGTAATGGAACTTAGCAGCCTCCAGTACTTCTAGAGGTGTGTGTGTTATGATGTGTTCAGTGGCTGTAAATGGGTCCATGTCACAGAACCAATCTGGGTAAGTTGTTGGCTTGTTCCACTTAAAGTGTTTCTCACAAAGGAACTCATGGGTTTTGCTGAATTTGCAATAGTCAGACTCATCGTCACCCAACACGCATACACAAAACGAGTTTTTTGATGACATAAGGGATAAAAAATCCCTGCATGATACATTGTACAAATATTTATTTACAAAGGGCCCTACTTGGCCCTTGCTTTCCCCTTTTCCTTGCCACACTTCTCCCCATCTACCTGCATAGCATTCAATGGCTGTGCTTTCTTGGCCTTCCTCTTCTGGTTGGCCTTGGCAGCGGCTTTCACGTGCTCCTTCTTCTTCCCTTTCTTCTTCTGCTTCTTTGTCTGAGGTGCAGAAGAACCAGCGCCAGCTACAACTGGAGGCTTGGACTAAAGAGTTGAAGAAATTAGTCATATGACCAATTTCGGAGGGGTGGGTACTTACCAAGTGAACCTTTTCAAGTTTCTTGATGGCCTTGGTGACCATGCAATCGGTAATCTTTCCCATGGAACCAGACAGTCCTTCCGCCCAGTCAATGTCCATGGTATCGGTGGCTGCCTTGACTTCTCTCTTCTTCTTGTCTTTGACCTCAATGATGTGGCTCTTGGCCTCTGCAATCAAGCGCGCCTGCAGCGCCAAAGGGAGAATGTCAGCCTGTAAGTTGGCCAGCTTGGTGTCCCAAGACAGTGACAATACGAACTTGACAACAAGCTCACCCTCATGCTGGACGAAGGTGGTGTACTTCTGCTTCTCTTTGATCCCTGCTTCACACTTAGAAGCAGCATCATTGAGGTGTGTGTAGATATGCATGTCAGTCAACTGAGACTCCAAGGCACTAACCTCCAAACAGGCAATAGCAATGGCTTCATCCAGCAAAACAGCTTGGGACTTATCCACCTCAGACTGCAGCTTTGCAGCTGCAGCCTGGCCTTCTGCCAATTCACAGACGTCTTTCAACATCTGAATGGCAGGCCGCTTTTTCGGGATAAAAGTGGGGAGTGTTCCTTTTGCCTTGTGCATGCAAAGGCCAGTCAACAACTGGCGCTTTGCAGCTAAGGCTGTTGCAGCTCGGGCGACGTCCCTGAGTTCAGGGCCAAGGAACTCCACCCAGCCAGGTGGAACGAGGGCTATGACCTCGTCGATGGTGCATGCAGCAGCGATTGTGGAGTGCCTGGAAATGAGGTATTGCACCTCGTTGTCAGCTGGCCATGTGGAATAAATGGTATACACAGTGGTGGCAGAGGGAGAGAGGGCATGTTGAAACAAAGACATGTTGAAGGTGGTGAGTGTCATGTAAATGGTTTTAGGGTGGGTGGAGCCGCTGATGAAGTTGGCAGCAAGGCTGGACAACAGTGGTGAGACCAAAGAATAAACTTGTAGTACCACTTGGTGGTACAGGAACAAGTTTTGCTAGAGCTCATCAGTATTCTCATGCAACTTATATACCTTGCAGAGCTGAGTTTGAAATCAAACCGATAACTCGGCTCTACTGGATTTGGCAAAATTGCAGTGGAAGTTACTGAATCAGGAACAATGCCAGGTACTGACCTATTCATGGATAAGCCAAGTTTGTGGCCTGGATCCTTCTAGACCTATGATGTCAATGGACTGCTGAGTCAGTGGTTCTAGGTATCTTGTTCAGTAACATTATGTCAGCCCACCCATGTCAGCAGTGGGCTTCCCTTATTAGTATTTCAACATTATAAGGAAAGTAAGTCACACACCTCTTTCTCACATCAGGGATTGCTCCCATGAGACGTGGCAGGTGTGACTGTGACTCGAGGCCAAAGTTGATTACATAAGCAGCCAATAGGCATGCCATGATTTCCAAATTGGTTATGTTCCAACTTTGGAACTGACATAACAACCGTAAATGCTTACAAAGCAGGGCCTAGGCGAAGCCTAGGCATGTCGCGTGACACAAGGGCTTAGCCCTCAGTTACAGGACCCAGCATGCAAGGCGTTAGGGTTGATAAGAGTTCCTAGGGTTGTCCCAGGGTTGCAAAAAGGCCTATCTCCTAATTTAGGGTTAAGCATTCTGGCTAGCTGGCAGGGGTGAGTGCTCAGACCAGCATACTCACCCAGCCTCACACCATTATAGCCAAATCATGCCTACAGAGCCATGGCATGGATGTTGGATGTTGTTGGAGCAATTGAAGGGTGTAGTCATCCTGGACACACCCAGAGCATGCATACAGAGTCATGACATGGGTGCTGAAGTGCTCAATGTACATGGTACAGACTCTATCCAGTATTTGGACATGATCCATACCAGTCAATCTGGCCTGGATGGATGCCTTGCACACCTTTACTCAAACTAGATTTAAATGTTGTGTGCTTAAGTAAATCACATTTAGATAATAGTAATCAATAGCTTACAAGGTTAAATCAGATAATTGAGACTGAAATACAATACCTAAATGTGACCACCACCTTACCCAGCCTGGCTAGATGACTGCCACCCACAACTGACCTTCAGATGTTAAAAAGCAAGTCATGTACATATGAGCATCAACTCTACTTGTGTGGCCTAGCCAGATACACTGTCTTTGCCAGCTAATTGGGGTTCACCTGATATTGGAACCACAAGGGCAGATATCTGAGGATAAGACTTGGCATCACACAGTTAGTCCTGAGACACAACTCATGACACATAGTCAAACATTCATATCCAGCCTAGCCAGATGCACCATCTTTGGGACTGAAGGCAAGGGGGGTAGAATATTCATTTGACAGTGTCAGAACCTGTCCAGTCTACTTGTCTGGCCTAGCTGGATGCATTCCAAGACATAGTAGATGGATGGATCAAATATGTCCACCACCATGTCTCTCTCCTGCACCCCATTGGCCAGATGCATTGTCTTTGCATGCTAATGGTAACATTTACCTGCTAATCTGGGGGCATGCCTACTAATCTTGTGCCATATGCCCAATTAGCCAGCAAAGACAGTGCATCCGGCTAGGCTGGACAAAGGGTGGATGCAATGATTTAGTCATATATCAACATTAGCTGTCTAAGATGGTGCATCTGGCTAGGCCAGACAAGTAGTTGAATGGAAACAGACTTTGAAACTAGCTTCACTTACTTAACTTGTCTGGCCTAGGGTTTTGGCACCAGATTAATATATTAGTTCACAAAGACAGTGCATCTGGCTAAGCCAGACAAGTTGAATGCACAAGGACTCTGTGAAAATAAGACAGGCACATCCGGCTAGGCTGGACAAGTTGAGTAGGTTGGTCAGCTATGTATTTCATTTTCAAAGTCTGTGTGTCTATTTAACTTATCTGGCTTAGCTGGATGCACTGCCTTTGCCTGGAAATCCACATTTGGCACCAGATTAGTATATTGGTACACAAAGACAGGTGCAGCTGGCTAGGCCAGACAAGTTGAATAGACACACAGACTTTGAAAATGAAATATGTAGCTGACCCACCTACTCAACTTGTCCAGCCTAGTTGGATGCACTGTCTTTGTGCACTAATATACTAATCTGGTGCCAAATGCCTACACCAGACAAGTTAAGTAAGTGAAGCTAGTTTCAAAGTCTGTTTCCATTCAACTTGTCTGGCCTAGTCAGATCCATTTGGCACCAGATTAGTATATTAGTGTGCAAAGACAGGTGCGTCTGGCTAGGCTGGACAAGTTGAGTAGTAGGTCAGCTGCATATTTCATTTTCAAAGTCTGTGTGTCTATTGAACCTGTCTGGCCAAGCCAGAGGCACTGTCTTTGCCTGCAAATCCACATTTGGCACCAGATTACTATACAAAGACAGATGCATCCAGCTATGCCAGACAAGTTGAGTGGGTAGGTCTGTGCCCCAGCTGGATGCACTGTCCTTTCCTGCTGATGTTGACATGCCACTAATATTCTTCTCTCCACTCTCTGTCCGGCCTAGCCGGATGCACAGTCTTTACCTGCTAATGGTGACATTAAGTATCTTGCCTCAGACATGTTTTTGGCCCTAAATTGATGAATTACTGGCTGCCCACAATGCACATTAAAATGTTTTAAAAAAGGTTGTGCATGAGCATCATTGTATCCATTCTACTTGTCTGGCCCAGCTGGATGCACTGTCTTGTGTGCTAATCTGGTTCCAGATTAGTAGGCATATCATCATTAGGCTAGCCAGCTTTGTGGATTGCTTAGTGTTGGCAGAGGATCCATTGTCCTTTTGGTTGAACTATCTGCTCAAATTATCTCAGAGTTTTAGGCAATTTCTACAATTAGATATAGTGATTGTTTAAAAAAACTGGCTATAGCCATTGACATCACTAATTAGTGCACAAAGACAGGGCATCCAGCTAGGCCAGACAGGTTGAGTAGGTTGGTCAGCTATGTATTTCATTTTCAAAGTCTATGTGTCTATCCAACTTGTCTGTCCAAGCTGCATGCACTATCTTTGCCTGAAAATCCACATTTGGTACCAGGTCAGTATATTGGTACACAAAGACAGGTGACACCAGACAAGTTGAATAGACACACAGACTTTGAAAATGAAATGCATAGCTGACCAACCCACTCAACTTGTCCGGCCTAGCTGGATGCACTGTCTTTGTGCACTAATATCTATATAGAAGGGAACAAAGGGTGGGAAAGGTACCGCTGAGTAATGGCTGATAAATCATGCCATAATTCTTTCATAAGCATTGCATAAGCATGCCATAATTCTTAGCTAATCCTGACTAAGATTGGTCAGCCTGACTAATAATTACTAAGCATTTGTAAGCAGTTTCTGTGATCAAACAATCTTTCTGTGTTTTCCTCCACACACACATACACACACACACACAGCCTGGAAGGGAGGGCAAGGACAGGGTAAGGAGGGCAAGTACAGGGCAGGGAGGGTTGTTAGGACATGGTAGAGAGGATGAGGACAGAGCAACAATGGGGAGGGGAGGGCAAAGATGGTAAGGAGTACATGGCAGGTGAGGACTGGCAGGGGAGAGAAAATACAGGGCAAGGAGAGCAAGTACAGTGCAGGGAGGGGGAGGACAGGGTAGAAATGGTGAGGACAGGGTAGGACAGCAAGAGGTGAGCAGGACATGGCAGTGTGGGACATGGCAGTAAGGGTGGGGAGAACATAGCAGGGGAGGGCAAGTAAAGGGCAGGGAGGGTGAGGACAGGGTAGAAATGGTGAGGACAGAGTAGGGCAGCAAGAGGTGAGCAGGACATGGCAGTCTGGGACAGGACAGGGAGAGGGACAGGACAGTGAGGGTGGACAGGGCAGAAAGGGTGAGGACAGGGCAGCAAGTGGGACAGAAGTGGAGTGACCCTACCCCAGGCCATAGACAACAGAGCTCACAGTACACCCCCATGGCCACAACAGGGCAGCAATTGGGAGGGGAGGGCAAGCAGAACAAGCACAGGGCAGGGAGGGTGAGGACAGGTAGAGAGGATGAGGACAGGTAGAGAGGATGAGGACAGGGCAGCAATTGGGAGTGGAGGGCAAAGACAGTAAGGAGGACATGGCAAGGGAGTGCAAGTACAGGGCATGGAGGGTGAGGGTAGGGTAGAAATAATGCAGACAGGGCAGGGCAGCAAGAGGTGAGCCAGACATAGCAGTTTGGGACAGGGCAGTGAGTGTGAGGACATGGCAGGGCAGGACTGGCAGGGGAGGGCAAGGACAGGGTAGAGAAGATGAGGACAAGGCAGCAATTGAGAGGGCAAAGATGGTAAGGAGGACAGGGCAGGGGAGGACTGGCAGGGGAGGGCAAGTACAGGGCACAGAAGGCAAGTACAGGGCAGGGAGGGTGAGGACAGGGTAGAAATAGTGAGGACAGGGGAGGTCAGCAAAAGGTGAGCAGGCCATGGACAGCACAGGTGACAGTGCACCCAGTTAAATTTGTAAGACAGCAGCTACATAATATTGGGATTTGTGCAGACTTGGAGGTTGATATGACATAAGACCTGGGTGACTGGGATGAAAGATAAAACTGTGAAGTGGGATATTACATAAAAATTGACCACAAAGTGACCCCCCACCCTGGTGGCTGCTAGGCCATGAGGGGTGACTGGGATTCAGCATAAAACTCTCAACTGAGACATGACATAAATAGCAGCCATTGGGATGGTGGGTGGCTGGGATTCAGCATAAAATTGTGAACTGGGATATGACATGAAATTTGACTGGGATTCAACATAAAACTCTTAATTGGGATATCACATTAAATTTCACAACAAAGTCACCCACCACCCAATGGCCGCTAGGCCATTGGGGTGGTGGGTGACTGGGATGAAGCATAAAACTCTCAACTGGGATATCACATAAAATTTCACAACAAAGTCACCCTCCACCCCAATGGCCATTAGGCCATTGGGTGGGGGGTGACTGGGATGAAGCATAAAACTCTCAACTGGGATATCACATATAACTCTGCCTGGGATATCACACATAACTCTGCCTGGGATATCACATAACACTCTGCCTGGGATACCGTGCCCGATAGGGCACGGGGTTAAATGCTCGTCTATATAGAAGGGAACAAAGTGTGGGAAAGGTACCGCTGAGTAATGGCTGATAAATCATGCCATAATTCTTTCATAAGCATTGCATAAGCATGCCATAATTCTTAGCTAAGCCTGACTAATAATTACTAAGCATTTGTAAGCAGCTTCTGTGATCAAACAATCTTGCTGCCTTTTCCTCCACACACACACACACACACACACACACACACACAGCCTGGAAGGGAGGGCAAGGACAGGGTAAGGAGGGCAAGTACAGGGCAGGGAGGGTTGTTAGGACATGGTAGAGAGGATGAGGACAGAGCAACAATGGGGAGGGGAGGGCAAAGATGGTAAGGAGTACATGGCAGGTGAGGACTGGCAGGGGAGAGAAAATACAGGGCAAGGAGAGCAAGTACAAGGCAGGGAGGGGGAGGACAGGGTAGAAATGGTGAGGACAGGGTAGGGCAGAAAGAGGTGAGCAGGACATGGCAGTTTGGGACAGGGCAGTGAGGGTGGGGAGAACATGGCAGGGGAGGGCAAGGACAGGGCAGGGAGGGTGAGGACAGGGTAGAAATGGTGAGGACAGGGTAGGGCAGCAAGAGGTGAGCAGGACATGGCAGTCTGGGACAGGACAGGGAGAGGGACAGGACAGTGAGGGTGGACAGGGAAGAAAGGGTGAGGACAGGGCAGCAAGTGGGACAGAGCTCACAGTCCACCCCCATGGCCACCACAGGGCAATAACTGGGAGGGGAGGGCAAGCAGGGCAAGGAGGACATGGCAGGTGAGGACAGGCTGGAGGGGAGAGTGGGGACAGGGTAGGGAGGCCAAGCACAGGGCAGGGAGGGTTAGGACAGGTAGAGAGGATGAGGACAGGGCAGCAATTGGGAGTGGAGGGCAAAGATGGTAAGGAGGACATGGCAGGGGAGGACTGGCAGGGGAGGGCAAGTACAGGGTAGGGAGTGCAAGTACAGGGTGGGGAGGGTGAGGGCAGGGTAGAAATGATGTGGACAGGGTAGGGCAGGAAGAGGTGAGCCAGACATGGCAGTTTGGGACAAGGCAGTGAGGGTGAGGACATGGCAGGGGAGAACTGGCAGGGGAGGGCAAGTACAGGGAGGGTGAGGGCAGGGTAGAAATGATGTGGACAGGGCAGGGCAGCAAGAGGTGAGCCAGACATGGCAGTTTGGGACAGGGCAGTGAGGGTAGGGAGGACATGGCAGGGGAGGACTGGCAGGGGGAGGGCAAGTATAGGGCAGGGAGGGTGAGGACAGGGTAGAAATGGTGAGGACAGGGTAGGGCAGCAACAAGTGAGCAGGACATGGCAGTCTGGGATAGGGCAGGGAGAGGGAAAGGACAGTGAGGGTGGACAAGGCAGAAAGGGTGAGGACAGGGCAGCAAGTAGGAAAGAAGTGGAGTGACCCTACCCCAGGCCATAGACAACAGAGTTCACAGTACACCAACATGGACAAGACAGGTGACAGTTTACCCCCATGGCTGGCTAAGATAGTGTATAATGAGATACTGGAAGGGTTAAGATTGTAAGATAGTAGCTAGATAATATTGGGATATTGGGATTTGTGCAAACTTGGAGGTTGATATGACATAAGACCTGGGTGACTGGGATGAAAGATAAAACTCTGAGCTGGGATATCACATAAGATTTCACAACAAAGTCACCCCCCCCCCATGGCCGCTAGGCCATGGGGTGGGGGGTGACTGGGATGAAGCATAAAACTGTGAACTGGGATATCACATGAAATTTCACAACAAAGTCACCCCCCCACCCCATGGCCACTAGGCCATGGGGTGGGGGGTGACTGGGATGAAGCATTAAACTCTCAATTGGGATATCACATAAAATTCCACAACAAAGTCACCCCCACCCCATGGCCGCTAGGCCATGGGGTGGGGGTGACTGGGATGAAGCATAAAACTCTCAACTGGGATATCACATAAAATTTCACAACAAAGTCACCCCCCACACCAATGGCCACTAGGCCATTGGGTGGGGGGTGACTGGGATGAAGCATAAACCTCTCAACTGGGATCTCACATAACAGTCTGCCTGGGATATCACATAACACTCTGCCTGGGATATCATATAACACTCTGCCTGGGATATCACATAACACTCTGCCTGGGATACTGTGCCCGATAGGGCACGGGGTTAAATGCTCGTCTATATAGAAGGGAACAAAGCATGGGAAAGGTACTGCTGAGTAATCGCTGACAAATTCTTAGCTAAGGCTGACATAAGATTGGTCAGCCTGACTAATAATTACTAAGCATTTGTAAGCAGCTTCTGTGATTAAACAATCTTTCTGCCTCTTCCTCCACACACACACATTCCATTCTTCCATACATTCCACACACACACACAGCCTGGAGGGGAGGGCAAGGACAGGGTAAGGAGGGCAAGTACAGGGCAGGGAGGGTTGTTAGGACAGGATAGAGAGGATGAGGACAGAGCAGCAATTGGGAGGGGAGGGCAAAGATGGTAAGGAGGACAGGGCAGGTGAGGACTGGCAGGGGAGAGCAAATACAGGGCAGGGAGAGCAAGTATAGGACAGGGAGGGTGAGGACAGGGTAGAAATGGTGAGGAGAGGGTAGGGCAGCAAGAGGTGAGCAGGACATGGCAGCTTGGGACAGGGCAGTGAGGGTGGGGAGAACATGGCAAGGGAGGGCAAGGACAGGGCAGGGAGGGTGAGGACAGGGTAGAAATGGTGAGGACAGGGTAGGGCAGCAAGAGGTGATAGGGCAGGAATTGGGAGGGGAGGGCAAGCATGGTAAGGAGAACATGGCAGGTGAGGACTGGCAGGGGAGAGGAAATACAGGGCAGGGAGAGCAGGTACAGGGCAGGGAGGGTGAGGACAGGGTAGAAATGGTGCGGACATGGTAGAAATGGTGTGGACATGGTAGGACAGCAAGAGGTGAGCCAGACATGGCAGTTTGGGACAGGGCAGTGAGGGTGAGGACATGGCAGGGGTGGGCAAGGACAGGGCAGGGAGGGTGAGGGCAGGGTAGAAATGATGTGGACAGGGCAGGGCAGCAAGAGGTGAGCAGGACATGGCAGTTTGGGACAGGGCAGTGAGGGTGAGGACAGGGTAGAGCAGCAACAGGTGAGCAGGACATGGCAGTCTGGGACAGGGCAGGGAGAGGGAAAGGACAGTGAGGGTGGACAGGGCAGAAAGGGTGAGGACAGGGCAGCAAGTGGGACAGAAGTGAAGTGACCCTACCCCTGGCCATAGACAACACAGCTGACAGTACACCCCCATGGCCAGCACAGGGCAGCAATTGCGAGGGGAGGGCAAGCAGAACAAGCACATGGCAGGGAGGGTTAGGAGAGGTAGAGAGGATGAGGACAGGTAGAGAGGATGAGGACAGGGCAAAGATGGTAAGGAGGACATGGCAGGGGGGGGCAAGTACAGGGCAGGGAGGGTGAAGGCAGTGTAGAAATGATGCAGACAGGGCAGGGCAGCAACAGGTGAGCCAGACATGGCAGTTTGGGACAGGGCAGTGAGGGTGGGGAGGACATGGCAGGGAGGGTGGGGACAGGGTAGGGCAGCAAGAGGTGAGCAGGACAGGGCAGTCTGGGACAGGGCAGGGAGAGGGACAGGGCAGTGAGGGTGGACAGGGCAGAAAGGGTGAGGACAGGGCAGCAAGTGGGACAGAAGTGGACTGATGTTACCCCAGGCCATAGACAACAGAGTTCACAGTACACTGACATGGACAAGACAGGTGACAGTTGACCCCCATGGCTGGCTAAGATAGTGTATAATGAGATACTGGGAGGGTTAAGATTGTGAGATAGTAACTACATAATATTGGGATTTGTGCAAACTTGGAGGTTGATATTTGATAAAAGCTGGGTGACTAGGATGAAATATCAAACTGTGAACTGGGATATCACATAAGATTTCACCACAAAGTCACCCTCCCCCCATGACAGCTAGGCCATGGGGTGGGGGGTGACTGGGATTCAGCATAAAACTATGAACTGGGATATGACATTAAATTTCACAACAAAGTCACCCACCACCCCAATGGCCGCTAGGCCATTGGGGTGGTGGGTGACTGGGATCCAGCATAAAACTCTCAATTGGGATATCACATAAAATTTCACAACAAAGTCACCCATCACCCCAATGGCCACTAGGCCATTGGGGTGGTGGGTGACTGGGATTCAGCATAAAATTCTCAACTGGGACATCACATAAAATTTCACAACAAAGTCACCCACCACCCCATGGCCGCTAGGCCATGGGGTGGTGGGTGACTGGGATTCAGCATAAAACTCTCAACTGGGATCTCACATAAAATTCTGCCTGGGATCTCACATAAAACTCTGCCTGGGATATCACATAACACTCTGCCTGGGATACTGTGCCCGATAGGGCACGGGCCACTAGGCCATTGGGGTGGGGGGTGACTGGGATGAAGCATCAAACTCTCAACTGGGATCTCACATAAAACTCTGCCTGGGATATCACATAAAACTCTGCCTGGGATCTCACATAACACTCTGCCTGGGATATCACATAACACTCTGCCTGGGATACCGTGCCCGATAGGGCACGGGGTTAAATGCTTGTCTATATAGAAGGGAACAAAGGGTGAGAAAGGTACAGCTGAGTAATGGCTGATAAATCATGCCATAATTCTTTCATAAGCATGCCATAACTGTGCCATAAGCATGCCATAACTGTGCCATAAGCATGCCATAATTCTTAGCTAAGGCTGACAAATATATTTACTAAGCATTGGTAAGCAGATTTGTAAGCCAACTCTCACACTGAGATATATCAAACACTCTTTCTGCCATTCCCTCCAGCACACACAAGGATGAGGACAGGGCAGCAATTGGGAGGGGAGAGCAAGCAGGGTAAGGAGCACATGGTAGGTGAGGATAGAATGGAGGGGAGGGCAAGGACAGGGTAGGGAGGGCAAGTACAGGGCAGGGAGAGTTAGGACAGGTAGAGAGGATGAGGACATGGCAGCAATTTCTTTCTGCCTTTTCCTCCACACACACACATACACAGCCTGGAGGGGAGGGCAAGGACAGGGTAAGGAGGGCAAGGACAGGGCAGGGAGGGTTGGGACAGGTAGAGAGGATAGAGAGGATGGGGACAGGGCAGCAATTGGGGGTGGAGAGCAAAGATGGTAAGAAGGACATGGCAGGTGAGGACAGGCATGAGAGGGCAAGTACAGGGCAGGGAAGGTGAGGACAGGGTAGGGCAGCAAGAGGTGAGCCAGACATGGCAGTTTGGGACATGGCAGTTTGGGACAAGGCAGTAAGGGTGAGGACATGGCAGGGGAGGACTGGCAGGGGAGGGCATGGACAGGGTAGAGAAGATGAGGACAGGGCAGCAATTGGGAGAGGAGGGCAAAGATGGTAAGGAGGACATGGCAGGTGAGGACAGGCAGGGGAAAGCAAATACAGGGCAGGGAGAGCAGGTACAGGGCATGGAGGGTGAAGACAGGGTAGAAATAGCGAGGACAGGGTAGGGCAGCAAGAGGCAAGCAGGACATGGCAGTTTGGGACAGGGCAGTGAGGGTGAGGACATGGCAGGGGAGGACTGGCAGGGGAGGGCAAGGACAGGGCAAGGAGGGTGAGGACAGGGTGGGGAGGGTTAGGAGAGGGTGGAGAGGATGAGGACAGTGCAGCAATTGGGAGAGGAGGACAAAGATGGTAAGGAGGACATGGCAGGTGAGGACTGGAAGGGGTGAGCAAATACATGGCAGGGAGTACAGGTACATGGCAGGGAGGGTGAGGACAGGGTAGAAATGGTGATGACAGTGGAGGGCAGCAAGAGGCAAGCAGGAGGATGAAAGATGAAACTCTGAACTGGGATATCAGATAAAATTTGACTGGGATGAAGCATAAAACTCTGAACTGGGATATGACATAAAATTTGACTGGGATGAAGCATAAAATGCTCAACTGGGATATCACATAAAATGCTTAACTGGGATATCACATATAATTTCACCACAAAGTCACCCCCCACCCCATGGCTGCTAGGCCATGGGGTAGGGAGTGACTGGGATGAAGCATAAAACTCTCAACTGGGATATCACATATAATTTCACCACAAAGTCACCCCCCACCCCATGGCTGCTAGGCCATGGGGTAGGGGGTGACTGGGATGAAGCATAAAACTCTCAACTGGGATATCACATACAATTTCACAACAAAGTCACCCCCCACCCCATGGCTGCTAGGCCATGGGGTAGGGGGTGACTGGGATGAAGCATAAAACTCTCAACTGGGATATCACATACAATTTCACAACAAAGTCACCCCCCACCCCAATGGCCGCTAGGCCATTGGGGTGGAGGGTGACTGGGATGAGGCATCAAACTCTCACCTGGGATATCACATTAAATTTCACCACAAAGTCACCCACCACCCCAATGGCCACTAGGCCATTGGGGTGGGGGGTGACTGGGATGAAGCATCAAACTCTCAACTGGGATCTCACATAAAACTCTGCCTGGGATATCACATAAAACTCTGCCTGGGATCTCACATAACACTCTGCCTGGGATATCACATAACACTCTGCCTGGGATACCGTGCCCGATAGGGCACGGGGTTAAATGCTTGTCTATATAGAAGGGAACAAAGGGTGAGAAAGGTACAGCTGAGTAATGGCTGATAAATCATGCCATAATTCTTTCATAAGCATGCCATAACTGTGCCATAAGCATGCCATAATTCTTACCTAAGGCTGACAAATATTAGTCAGCCTGACTAATATATTTACTAAGCATTGGTAAGCAGATTTGCAGGGGAGGGCAAGGACAGGGCAAGGAGGGTGAGGACAGGGTGGGGAGGGTTAGGAGAGGGTGGAGAGGATGAGGACAGTGCAGCAATTGGGAGAGGAGGACAACGATGGTAAGGAGGACATGGCAGGTGAGGACTGGAAGGGGTGAGCAAATACAGGGCAGGGAGTACAGGTACATGGCAGGGAGGGTGAGGACAGGGTAGAAATGGTGATGACAGTGGATGGCAGCAAGAGGTGAGCAGGACATGGCAGTTTGGGACAGGGCAGTGAGGGTGGGGAGGATACCACTGGGATTTGTGCACACTTGGAGCTTGATATGACATAACAGCTGGGTGACTGGGATGAAAGATGAAACTCTGAACTGGGATATGAGATAAAATTTGACTGGGATGAAGCATAAAACTCTGAACTGGGATATCAGATAAAATTTGACTGGGATGAAGCATAAAATGCTCAACTGGGATATCACGTGAAATGCTTAACTGGGATATCACATAAAATACTCAACTGGGATGAAGCATAAAACTCTCAACTGGGATCTCACATAAAATTTCACAACAAAGTCACCCCCCACCCCATGGCTGCTAGGCCATGGGGGTAGGGGGTGACTGGGATGAAGCATAAAACTCTCAACTGGGATATCACATACAATTTCACAACAAAGTCACCTGCCACCCCAATGGCCGCTAGGCCATTGGGGTGGTGGGTGACTGGGATGAAGCATAAAACTCTCAACTGGGATATCACATAAAACTCTGCCTGGGATATCACATAACACTCTGCCTGGGATACCGTGCCCGATAGGGCACGGGGTTAAATGCTCGTACTAATCTGGTGCCAAATGCCTAGGCAACAAGTTAAGTGAAGCTAGTTTCAAAGTCTGTTTCCATTCAACTTGTCCAGCCTAGCTGGATATAAGTAAGTGCAGCTAGGGATTCCATTTTCAAAATCTTTGTGTCCATTCAACTTGGCTGGAAATGGAACAGCAATTCTTATTCACAACATTCTTTTAACATCTCAAGGTGGGTTTTAGGTGGCAACAACATTCCTTCATCAATTCAGGTATGTGACTGAGGAGACATAGGGCATCCAGCCAAGCTGGACAAACATGGAAGAGATGGGCAATGGTATTTTAAAAGTCATTTCTGGTATCTGCATTCAGTCCCCATTGCCATCCCCATCTGAGCTTTCTTCCTCTTCTTCCTGCCTTTCCAACACATTAAGAGGCACAAATTGTGGACGTGTATCTTTCCACTTGGGATTCCAAACCACTTGAGGAGCATGAGTTACTGCTGCAGCAAATGGGAAGCCTTTTAGGTCATCAGCAGCTTTGTAAATCCATACACGATCTGCTTGGGCTGCAGGTGCCCATGCCAACTTGTTGAATTCATCCTTGACAGCCCTGTGCACAGCTCTAATGTTATTTGGATGAATGGAATGCATAAGCTCTGTCCAATCATTATAATAGCACATCTGGGTGTATTGCTGATGAGAATGTGGCAGCACATGTGTTGGTGGGGGAAAGAGGTTGTCAAAGCTAATGTCCAACCTTCATCATTGACATGCTTCAGAAAGACGACTTGAAAGATTTTTGCCAAATTTGGATCCTGCAGGTTTTCCACTGTAATGTCCACACGATCAGAGGGATGCAAGTGACAGTAACTGTCTTCTTGTGCAAGTGCAGATGTGCCCATGGGGTTGCCAATCTTCTGAATGACATCAGAAGCAAATTGCTTCCAAATCTCCAGTGCCTTCTGAGCAACATTAGTGTCTTCATCATCAGACAATGGTGCATGCATCTGCTCCACATCTGGACCCCATTCAACCTGCCTTGGTTGGACGATAGGTATATCATCCAACATTGCAAGGGACTCTGGTATCACTTCGTCCTCAGCAGGAGCACATACCCTAGACATTTTGCATGGAATTACAAATTGTTTTGGAGGCTGTGTTGGCTTAGTCTTGATCCTGAAAATGGGATCAATCTCACGTCACAAATCTTGCAGTGATTTTGCAAAGATATGCTTGAAGGCTACTTCAGGCAAGTGGTGATTTGGCTGTGCCATGAGACATGCACAATTTGACATTGGAGGGAAGGTCATCTTCCTCAGGAACATCATTCCTCCAGGACAGAAAGGTGTGCCTTCCTCTTCATTCTCCTTGTCCTCCTCAAACCCAAATAGAAGCCTGGCATTGTGGTCCAAATCATATGTAAGTGGAAGGGCCATTTGCGCTATAGCATGGCCTGATTGGTCAGAAGGAGGCTGATTATGAAGACCATTGATGAGCCAAATGAGGGCTGCATAGGTATTGAGTGTACTTGGACTGCTGCAAACAGCAGGAGTGAGGGAATTAAGGTGACAGAGGATGATTTGTGCTGCTTCAAGTCGGATAATCCTGACATTCCTGTCATTGTTTAATGAGTGTATCATTACATGGAAAGACGAGAACTGTATTCCAAAACAAGTTCATTGGAAAGCAGCAAAGCACTTCAGTTGCATTTGCAATGGGGACATGAACCTCCAGCCAAGCAGCAACATCATTTTTCTTGCATGCCTCCTCATAAACTGCAAGGAGGTGCTGTGTGTAAGATGGAGTTCCTGCTCGTCTGTCCATTGCATTCCTGGCAGTCAAAAATTGTGCAAAATGGTGGCAATCTGGGTGATATGTGACAGATTTGTCTGTTGTATATGCCTGCATATACACCACTTCAAATGGTCCTGCTGCCTTGGAAAAATGAGCCCAGAAGCCTGCCACGTCTGTAAGATGCTGCAAAATATCCTGCTCAAAGTGGTTTCTCCTTCTGGAAATTCTATTGATTTGCTCATCTGGAAGCTGCAATATTTCATGCATGATGGGTGTATAGCAGTCTGCCCTCCATACAACAGCCCTACCCTTGATTATAAGTTCTATGGCCACATCAATGAACCAGTCACCATCTAATTCCTGATCAGGGTATACAGTGACTCACAAAACTGAGTCAATGTTTGGCACATTTTGATTATTTGTATGATATCTTTAAAACTAAGACAAATATAAACAAACTGTTGGTGTATGAAAAATATTATATAATCAGGGCTATGTGACAAACAAAAAGTATGTAATTCTGATCAGAAACCATGGAGATATATTTGATTTAAATCAGGAACTCATTGACTCAGTTTTGTGAGGGGGTATCAGAATATCAGAATCTGATGCTCCACCAATTATATAGCTGGCAACCCTTGATAGATGGTTACTATGGGGATGTTATCTTTCATGGGAACCCAAATTGAGCTATCTAATCAAGGCTAACATTCTCAGACCTTCACAATTCTCCAATGCATCCCACCTCTTCTGCTCAGAAAGAAAACATCCTCTCTCTGGCCAATAATGGCTATTCCACTTGCAATATTGCCTC